>PVIU01000268.1:61136-371138 GCA_004026605.1 Ondatra zibethicus
CCTCTATCCCCGCCCCTGGCTTCCAACTTTTGCTTGATGATCCTGTTTGCTTCCAACTTCCAGGAGGTTCTGTGTATGCTTTCTTTGGGTTCACCTAGGTATTCAGCTTCTCTGGGCTTGCGAGCTAAGTGCTTGGTGACCTTTATTTTATAGCTAGGGTCCACTAATGAGTGAGTACATACCATAATCACTTATAAAACAATATAATAAATAATAAATAAATAGATGGTAGCAGGACCCAGACATTCCCAATGACTGCTCTTCAGCCATTTCTTCCATAGTTCTTTCATCTAGCTGATAATTCATCTGAGTTTGTTTAGAGGCTCAAGAGCATATTTCAAAAATAATTTTGAATGCATTTGATTTTCCACAGAACTTTCTTTCCTGAAGTTTCCAGATCATAAACCATTTTTTCCCTCTTATCAACCACAAAAATTATTCCATTTGATAACATTTTCATATTTTGTGTTTGGAGAAGGCAGACATTTCTTGACAACATCACAGTAATAAATATTTCAGAGAGTGAGAACAACATGATATTGGATCAGGAAATCGGAGCCCTCATGCCTCCATGTGGGTGGAATGTTCTTAGGAAAGAGAACAGGATCACAAGGGAGGCTTAGATTAGGAAATGTAAGAGAAATCATGAAATGTGACTTTATACATAGTGAGTGTATGGTGTCCTTAGATAACTCTTCTAAAAAAATTAGAAAAGGAGACCTTGCTGGATAGAAACTTCTAAACCACGAATACACAGAACATTCAAATGAAGCCGTGCGAATAATGCAGCGAGGACAAGGAAAGCTCTCCAAGGTAGAGTTTAAGGAGCTCTGATAACTTTTCATGAACAGAAATAGAAGAACGAACTTATCAAGAAAACTAAAAGCACAGGACTGGAGACGCTGCTCAGCAGTTAAAAGCACACACTTGCTCTTGCAGAGGACCTGAGTTGCATTGAGTAGCTCACAACCACCTGTAACTCCAGCTCTAGGAGTTCCAAGATCCTCCTCTGGTCTCCATGGATACCCGTTTTCACATGAACATACGTATATACAAGTTGGAAATAAAATAAATCTTTCAAAAAATGTTTAAACAAATCTATTGTATTGTTTGAAATAAAAAAGAGGAGTTATTCCAAGAATATAGATGTCTTCCGTGGTCAGATAAGATTAATGATTGAAAGTTGCCTTTGTGATTCTCAGTTTAAAATCAGTGATTACCCTGAGCTAGCCCCATTCTTTTCAATAAAGGTCCAAGCTAGATTGAAGTTGCTGATCAATGAGTTGAGAGTCTAATTAATGATTGTTTAAGAAGGGTGCCTAAGGAAGAAGTACAGCAATTGGCTTTGTTTGCACAGAAACCCAGTAAGGGCCATGATCTAACCTCTAGCATGCTGCTCCTTTTTTTTTTTAAGCACTGAAGGTATCCTATCTTGTACTGGTGTTTTTCTTTCCTCTTCCAGACACTGAAAAATAGAACTGAGTCTATCATCCTTGACTAAACACACTTTGGCTTAGGATCATAGTTTGACCTACAGTCAAGCCTCAACTGGCTGATAAAGAAGAAATCAGGAAAATGAAAAAGGAAGGGAGGGAGGGTGGGGAGAAGATACAGAAGGTGTGCCCTAGGACTTTTTCTGAGGGTGACATAACGTTTAGACATCAACTGTCAAAAACAAACTCTAAGCCACTTGCTGTATAAGTTGTATACATTGCAACCTCCTTACCGTGGTTTCTTCTGACTGGTAAGGAAAAACTGTTTTTTGAAAAAAAAGAAACAAATTATTTTTATGGATAATTGCTGTTATAATAATACACAATAGAAAGTAAAGTCCTGGAAAGCCAATGTAGGATAGACCACAGTCTTACTCACAACAGAAAGAATTTTGGGTGGAAGCCAAGTTCATGAAAAGGTGAAAGGTGACAGAACAATGTTATTTATGTTGTTACCAAGACAAAGCCATCTCTAATGCCTCAGAGGGCTTGATTTCTGCACTTATGGCTACTCTCTGCGTCCCAGGGCTTTCCCATGTGCACCTGTCTCCAGATCCCACGGGAATAACAAGTCGTTATGGTTTACAGGGAACGTTGAGTCACTCTGGAAGGTCTCTGCAGAATGCACTTGCCTGTTTGGAAAACTCCATTCCTTACCTCATTGTTTCCAAAGCCATGAGTATGCACACAAACAAGAACACTCAGGAGCCAACTTTCAGACTCTTTGGCTCCTCTCCTCTGAGCCCCATCACCATACCTCTGCATATAAAAGTGCCTCATAACTGGGTTGAATTAGCAAAAATCATAAATTATATTCCTTTTGTTTCAACAAAAAAATGAATCGGGAAAAACATTGTCTGGAGAGCAGAATTATATTCACTGTAAGTTCAGATCATGTGGAGCAGATTAGAGACAATCACAGACTGTTTCAGTGTCTAATTTCTGGAGAAGAAACAAAAGTCAGAAGTGCTCTTCCAGAAACTTTGTAAGGACCAGTGTATTCAGTCCACACTCCCTTGGAGACTGCTCCTTCTAAGCTGTCAATACACTTCTGCCATCTATCCACTACTTGAAAAAACACAATGCAAATCATCCAGTTATTTTTCTTTAAGCAGAAAAGAGCATGTGGAATGCAGTGAGGAGATGGTTTGGAATGTGAGTTGAGGAAGCTCCCAGCAGTTCACCTGGACCACAATCTCCAACTTACTACTCTCCTTTAAATTGTTTCACACTGGTTCCCAAGCTGTGCTTCATCTTGATAATTTGTCTCCTACCACATTCCTTACTGAAAGACTTCAATTCCCTCAATCTCTGTCAATTTCTAAATTTCATTGTTTCCTACTTGAATCAGCAACTTAGGATAAGTTCATGGCTTCACCAAAATGTGACTACTCTGGGCAACTGTCAGAACTTACCCAGTGCAAGAAAACCTACTTCCTCCTTCACAATTGGACATACATACATACATACATACATACATACTTACATACATACTTGTCTGGAGAAGAGAGACAGCAGAAACAACCCAATGGAAAGAAAGCTTGGGCTCTATAGTTTGCAGTAAATGTGACCTCTATCTATGCTGACTTGTTCACCCCACATTCTGCAGATAGAGAAAAGGATTGGCCCAGAAAGGAAGAAAGGAGACATCGTGCTGACTCCAACACAACCTCCAGAGCATGTTTTTGGCTCCTCAGTGACCTTGGCCTCTCCACATTAATAGAAGAACATTTCTAATGGAGGGTCATTTGTTACATCATAGAACTGGTTTTCTTAAACCAAGGAGCTACAGTTTCTAGGGAGCATAAAAAACTTCTTCTCGCTCATCTACATTGGTATTGCTTGGAAAAACAGAGGTCTCCTCTACCATTCACAGGGGTCAAGCATGTAGTTTTGCACTTGTCTAAGGAAATTTTTTACATAATCTCCAATGTTCAGATTGATTTGATTAAAAACCTCGAGTAGATACATTGGAGGGATCAAGCCTTGTCCTACAGCAATGCCCCCTAACCCTTTGCCTTTTTAGAAATGCTACCATCTAGGTAGTAAGCCATTCCTTCCCTTCCATGCGGACTATGATCAAGTTAGTGTAAGAGCTCAGTTCAGATATTCCATGGGAAGATCTTGCAGGTAATTTAGGAGACAAAAGTTCCATCTTTTCAATGATGATGTTGGTGATAAAGATGATAATGATGTCTAGAATACTTGCAATTCAGAAATAAGAGAGCCTCATCCACCCAAAAATGTTTCTGATGCTAAGAACCATGATGCACACACACACACACACACACACACACACACACACACACACACACACACACACACCATGAAGGTCTGAAAACATTCGCCTTTCTGAAAGTGCACAGCCCCCAAGCTGATCTGAAGGCAGAAAGCAAGGAAGACAATGAGAATAGCCCAGAAGCTTTCACTGCTGCTCTTTGGCTTGAGTTTTCTAATTGCTCCAAAGGAGAGGTCACCTGGATTTTCTTCTCAGCCTGCACAGATGAGAAGCAAACAGGAAGAAAGGTTAAGGTTCAAATCTGCCAGTACTCAAATATTAGAAATGGATCCAGATGACAGAATCACAGCACATCCCAAGTTCATAACTTTCCACGGGTCTTTCATTCGAGAGATCTTTAACCCTTCAGCCCTTTAAAGTGGTGGCTCCCAACCACAGTGTCATGATTCTTTGGGGGCTAACCAATCCTTTCACAGGGGTCACTTAAGACCATCGTAAATCACAGATGTTTACATTATGATTCTCAACAGTAGCAAAGTTACAATTATGAAGAAGCAACAAAACTAATTTTACCGTTGGGGTCACCATAGGATGAGGAACCTCACCACAGGATGAGGTCACAGCATTAGGAAGGTGGAGAATTGCTTTAAAGTGATTGATTAGCCTTTGTTCACAGATGAACAAGTCAGCAATTCAATATCCGGATGGGAGCAGAAACTTCTCAAAATCAAAGAGCAGCTGGTGCAAAACCAGGAATGTGACCAAACATCTGTCTAGTGTCAAAGCCGATCATTTGATTTTGCCCTTGACCAGAAATCCAAGACAATCTGATAATGCCACCTGACTGCCATCAGGGTGATAAATTTTCCAGTAAGCCAGTCTTAGTTTGGATCAACAGACTATATCCTTGTTAGTTTACCTGCAGAGTCTGGCAATTACACTTCCAGTGATTCAGAGCTCAAACAGAGAGCATGTGGGGCAAAGAAAACAAGGTCATAGATACCTACTCACAAATGAGTGCTGTGGGCCAATGCTTTTGTACTCTGTAAAGATTTGCCGCTCATTTGGTTTAATAAAACACTGATTGACCAGTAGCCAGGCAGAAAGTATAGGCCGGGCTACCAAAGTAGGAGAATTCTGGGAAAAGGAAAGACTGAGTCTGCAGTCACCAGCCAGACACAGAGGAAGAAAGATGAAAATGCCTCACTGATAAAAGGTACCAAGCCACATGGATAACATAGACAAGAATTATTTAAGTTTTAAGACTTAGTTTATAATAAGACTGAGCTAATAGGTCAAACAGTTTATAATAATATGCAATTTTATATAAATATTTATATAAGTAAATATTTCATATAAATTTTGCATAAATGTTTATATAAGTAAATATTTTATATAAATTTACACCAATATTTATATAAATAAATTTTATAAATATTTATATAATATATAAACAGTTTATAATTATTTATATTATATATAAATAATATAATAATCCTCTGTATGTTTCTTTGTGGCTGAATGGCGGCAGGACCAGGTGGGACAGAAACTTCCATCTACAAGTGAATCCTTTTTTGAAACAGGGGAAGAAAGCCAAGTCACATGTTTTCTGAACCTTATGGGCTTCATTTAGGGGTGAGTAAGACACAAATATAAGTGCTTTGAGTCCTGTGCCCACAGGGCAGGGGGACATAAAACCCCTTAGAAACTGTATTGACTGGTAGTCCTGTGATTTTGTAAGCAGACTCACAGTTTGTTCTGAGATCCTGGAAGAAATGATAGCATGTACTGTTTTCTTTTCCTCGATATTCGCAAAGTGGTGGCATGCAACAGTCTTATGGAAATGCACGAAATGGTTCTCATCCTCTCTCAAACTGTTTCCTTCCTGACAGGCATAAGTGGATGAGCAACTGCCATCCTGCTGTCCTCTCGAGAGGCTGAGTAAGTGTTGGAGCCAGCATTGTGATTTCAGGATGCTGTCTGCTGAGATGCTTAACCTCAGAGACAAAGCTTTACCCAGAACTGTGAGATCAGTCACAGCACTATGCAGACCAGGGGGGAATGCACAATTGTTGGAACTGGGGGGATGAAGATATTACCACATTTGTGGTGCCTAGATCTCAAGAAGTTATATATAGCTTATTGGGGAAGCAATGAGAATCTCTCAGACATCTTCCCTGGCAAATAACAAGTTATGACACTAACCTATGGTGATAGCAAGCTGTGTTCTACGGAAGCCTTGTAGTGCTCAACTTTGTGCATCAGGCCTGAGATGAAACATAAGGTTATAGCACCGTCTCCTTGAGCACTGTTATTAAGGAGCATGCTCACAACTGTGCTGTATTGAGAAACGACACTGTGCCAGAACGAGAGGTCCCTGTTATAGCAAGCATGTGCAGGTGAAGTTCTGAGACCAGTCTCTCAGGAAACAAAAAGTCAGGACAGGGAAGAGAAACTGCACGCATGCGTGATGTCTGTCCCTTCGTCATTGTTGGTAAGGCAGCAATTAACTTTCTCAGGATGCCTTTATGCCCTTGCAGCTCTCTGGCACGAGCCTGACTTCATTGAAAAGAAAAAATAAGGTTCAAGAAATCAGCCCAGGCTGTCAGCAATGACTGATGGCTTAGAAGGGATTTTATATTATCCAGGTTAGCATCGTAATTGAATAAAAGCAAAGAATGGAGGTGGCGTCATTCTGGGCCTCAAATTCCCATCAACAAGGGAGCACCAAACAGAAGATTGAGTTAGACAGGTTTAAAGATTTCATAATGATTTAAATGCATAAAATATCATGTGATAATGATCCAGAGCCTACACTAAGACCTTGTATCTGGCAGGTATGTTGTATTCGTTATTTAAACAAAGACTAAGCAATATCTCTTTTTTAAATACTGAGTATCCCCAAACCACAGAGTGTTTCCAGACTTACACTAATTGATCTTTAACAACATCCTGCGGGTGCTCAAGAGAATTGATGAAATACTCTCTTCTTAACAGCAGGGAAATCTGAGATAGGAAGAAGTTAAGTGATTTGGAAAGATAAATTCCAACCAATAAATCATGGGTGAGGTGGAGAGGAAACTTATCTCCAGCTCCCTGCTTCCCTTCCAGGGAGCACTCCTCTCTCAGTGATTCATCAGCCCCCTGGATGGAGACCCTGTGTAGCAACACCAAGTGAGAACCTCAACTTATCTCTTAGCTTTCGGGTTGGAGATGGTACCCAGGACAACTTGCTTCTCACATGGCTAACCATCCACGTCTAAGCCTTTTCATCAGACTTGAAAATTTTTTTCTTGAGAAAACAGCCTACTAAAAAAGGAATTTATGGTGGATTATTGGCTTTGCAAATTCTGTCCATTCTGGGCAAACGCCAGAGCCTATCATCTCAGCCTGAGAATATGGATCTCTCTCTTTCTCGACAACAAAGCCAAGAAAAGTAGGAAACAACTGGGTGGAAAGAGCTCTGTAAAGAAAGATACTCTGGTGTCAGCATCCGCCTGTCATCATCTTCTGCAGATGAGTGAAGGGCATCTGCAAGGAGGAAGACCTCACCCCCTCAAAGTGCTGCTAGATCCCCAAGGACCATGAACATCTCCAGACTCAGAGGGATTTTTCGGAGAGAGCATGGACATTACATCATGGAGTGAACTTTCCAGAACCATGTGTTGTCCATTATGAAAGAAATCACTTCCTCCCACCTGTGTTTGAGATGGACTAAGGATCCAAAGTAAGTGAATAACGGGAAATCATGATTTTCAACAGTGTTTAGCTTATGATGCATTTAGTGCTTCATGGTAATACTTAGAGAGGAAACGGCATCAGAAGGGAAGGGGTGGGACTCCCTTATTACACCCCAGCAATGCTGACTTGATTGTATTGTGAGGTGTTCCTTATTATAGCTAAGGCAATAGTTGAGCAGTTTGTCTCAAACCAAATAATAGTTCCACACTGCAAGTTTAAGACCCTCCAGATAAAGCAGAGATTCTCAAAATCTTTGGTTCAAATCTGTATTGACTGCCAGAGCTCAGGCAAATGAATCTAAGCCAAAGCCAATTTATCTGAAATGAGATCTTTCAGATCTTCTGGGCTTGAGGATAAGGGAAACATCTGCACGGGCCTCTGTAGTCCTTGGCACACACAAAGGGCACAAAAAGGGTTTCTGTTTCTGTTCACTGCTGCAATGGCTTGGATCTGAAATGTCACCCAAAAGCCAACGTGTCTGCACTTCACGAGATGACTGGGTTCCCCGATGGTGGATCCAATTATTGAGCAGGTAGGTACAGGATGATGAAGCCTTTGGTAGAGAGATAGATGGCATTATTGGGACATTGTAAAAAGGAGGAGGTGAGGCCTGAGAGGAGCCGGTCCTTTGGGGATGTGTCTTTAAAGAGTGTATTTTGTCCCCTCTCCTTTCCTTCTCTGTATCTCTGCTGCCAGGCTGCCATGTTGTGAATCACTCTTCCTAACCATGCCCTTCTACCATCCTGTTTCCACCTTGCCATTTGTTTAAGAATTCAGTCACCCAACCATGGACCCGGGCCTCTGAAACCGTGAACCAGAGTGAAATGTTTCCTGCTTTAAGTTCATTTTCTCAGATGTCTCGTCACAGTGATGAGAAGGGTGAGTGACACCTGCAAAGTGAAGGAGGCATGTGCTTCTGATGACCCTTCTCAGCACTCCGTGTGACGTCAACAACCTCTCTGGGAAACAGTTCTCCCTTCTAGAGCTCCGTGTGATGTCAGCAACCTCTCTGGGAAACAGTTCTCTTCCACAAGCAGGTTGTAGGGCAGAATAGCCTGTGAGGCTTCTGTGAGCCATGCTGGTACAACATACCAGAGAGCAAGAAGCCACTGAGGTCCTTAACAGTTACTGCTTCTTCTCATCTCTGGTCTTGTCTCTCCACAGTAATAGATGACCACAGATCCCTACTGCCTATGGCTATGATGCTGCCTCTGTTGGCTGGAATGTCTAAGAAGGGATCAAGCCAACATTTCCTCTTCCCCATGAACCCTTATAAGAACTACAGCTGGTGGAGTAGGAAAAGACCCCAGATGCCACCTTCCACATCAGCAGAACTTTAGCACTAGGGTGCCCCAGGGAATATGGAGGGAGCTATGTTGGTAACAAGTCGAATATGCAAAGCCACACACTCATTATTTCATTTGCTGTGACAGTCACGACACACATTTACAGTTTACAGAGTAGGTAGGACCACAGATTTGACCTATAACTTTCTTTCGTGTGGGCTTGCACAAGTTTCCTAGCCTACCATGAAAAATAAGTCCAAGAGAAATTGTCTCGTGGGTCTGCAATTAATATTAGCTGCAGCTTTCATGCTTCTCAAGTGCTTCTATGAAAGTCTGGCATGTGGTGAGCATGCCCATTGTTGTGGGTCCTCATCGTTTCAATTGTGAATTGTACTTTTCTAAGACAATTACATAAAACCATGGACCCTACTCTTAGCCTCACAAGAGAAGGCCTGTGTGGAGATTACATTGTTACTAGATATACTAGTCTGCTCCAGAATCTACCAATGCCAGATTCTGCATTGGGTACTCAACACACAAAGATGGGCACATAATGCATCCTAACTATTATGGAGTCAGGGCATCAGGGGTAGCCCCACCTAGCTGTAAGTGCTTCCATTTGACTCTAAAGCACCATCTGCTATATGATCTTGAGTAAGGAAATGGCACTACTCTTAGACAAATAGTACCCACCTTTTGGGCTGGTGTGGGCTTTGGATGAGAGACTATGCACAACGTTCCAGAAAAAGAGCCCACACAAGCTGACGTGCTGGAAGCTCCTGCTAGGTACTCACATCCAAGTGTAGCAAATGATACCAGACAGAAGACCCAAGGCATTGTGTAAGCACAGTGGACAGGCGTATAGTACACAGGGATGGTGTCCAGCATGCTTTCTGGACAAAGAAATGTAGATAACGGTTGAAGGACAGCTAGCTACAACACTCAAGAGCATTGTGAACAGAAAAACCTTAATAGCATGAAATGTGCTGTGGTGGAGTTTTTTTTAGAAAATTTCACCCTTGGGAGTACCTGCAGGATAAAACCATTCTCCAGCCCAGGTCAAGTAAACTGAAGTTGAATCACCCTGGAGTTCAATGGCTGGCTCTAGAGTTAATTGCCCTCAAGAAAGCAGGCTGTTAACATGGAGCCAAAGGCCACAGGTTTATTTATAAAACTGGAACTTCAGGGTAAGGATGGGAGATTGTCCCTTGAGCATTGTTCTTTCTTCCACCTGTATGTGAATTTGACATGAGCTAGTTCCCTGCTTGGCAGAGCTGGGCCTCAGTGGTCCAGATTTGAGCTACCCCATACCACTCATGCTGCGTCTCAAGACAAAATTAGCTTGGCTAAGACACACAACAGAAAGGTCAGCAGAGGTTCTGCCTAAGAAATTAGCAGAGCTTTAAATTCTGGCAGCCTCTCCCCAAGCCCAGGAAGATCATAAAATCAAACCACAATGCCAAAACAGCTCCATTTCTCAGATACCCACTGTAACAGAGAGACTGGCTCTTCAGCAATGCTTAGAGCATCGCTAAAGACAACGCAAAGATTTCTGTAGCTAATGGTCCAGGACAAAGTCAGTCCTCAGACTCCAGCCTCAGCAGCTTTAACCTAGGATTCACATACCTCTGAAAACATTTCCTATCTCCCTGGTAGGGGTAGAGGGTGTTCAGACACAAGCCTGAGTCTCTCAAAGAAAGCTCCAGGAGGAAGAGGAGAAGGGCCAGGGTCAATGCTCTTTACTACCTCTTAGCTCTGTGAGTGCCTCTGTTTACGCAAAAGCGTGCTGGGAATTTTTCCATCCACATAACAAATTTACAGGGAACGTTATGATGTGTACAGATTTCAATCAAAGGCTTGTCTCTATCATTGCCGCACCCCGCCCATCGCTTCCTTTGTAAATATGGGGTTACTCCAAACTCTTCCCTAACACCTTTCAATGTCTTTATTGGTATATATTAATTATGTATTATGATGGGTTTCATTGTGATATTTTCATACATGTATAACGTATTTTAATTATATTTGCCTCCCCACTATCGTCTCTGGTCCCCCGCTTCCTACTAATGCATTTCCTCTTCCCAAGTTCCCAGTTTAACCTTGTGTTCTTTTTCACCAGATGAGTTTCATTTGGGTTGCTTACAGGAGCATGGTGAGAAGTTATTTACAGGAGAAAATGACTTTCTTCTCCCAGACACCATTAAGATTAAGTGTTTCAAGCAGTGTGGACCTCATGAGTCCACCCATCCCAAAGATGCTGATGGGCCCAATCTTGTGTGGGTTTGTGCAAGCAATCACAGTTGCTATGGGTTTGAGTGCCACAACCATGTCATGCTCTGCCCTGGTTCTTGGTGCTTTACCTCCTTTAGGTAAAGTCACCCTTCCCCTGGGATGTAGACCCATACATATTTTTTGTTTGTATGTATGTCAGTGGGAGCTCAAATATGCTGCAGTGACAAATATTCACTTTAAAAAAAAGAAAGAAAGAAGAAAGAAAGAAAGAAAGAAAGAAAGAAAGAAAGAAAGAAAGAAAACACAGCATCTTGAAACAACAAAGTTTTTTGTTGGTTTGTTTTGTTTTGTTTTGTTTTGTGTTGATTTGATTTTGTCTCTCACACCAACTGCACTAGGTACAGATGACTGTCCAGGTTGGCTACCCTCCACATGACAACTCAATATTTCCCATTTGTGTCAGGATGGACTTCCAACAATGCTGAGGTGAAAGAAAGAAAATGAATGGATGTCACAAGTTTCACTTGATTTGCCTAGAAGTGGTTTCCATCACCTCCGGCCATCGAAACTCCATGGTTCCACACACACCTGCCTTCCTATCCTCATCTCTTACACCCCCATTCTCTAGATCCCCCTCCACCCCTGACTCTTTCTGACAAGGATTTCCAGACTGGGTGACAATGTCCTGCTTCCAGGCCTGTCTTTCCTTCTCCTCTGTAAATGTCTATCTCACCCCAGCTCCCAGGAGTATATCTGTACGCACAACGTCTCCTGGTCAGCAATACCTTCATCGTCAGTTTCCACATTGTCTTTTCTCCTTGTTCAGAGCCACAACACCAGACCAAACCACTTGTGGAAGAGACGGGTACTCTAGACGACAGGGTGTCACCGAAGGTGAGAACCACCCAGTGGAAGGGCAAGAAGCAGGTCAGAGGCAGAACTGACTCCGGCAGGAATGTGTTCCTTGGGCTAGAGGCAACAGTCCTTGTTTGGGGAACTGTGAGTGGGAAGGCAAAGCTATGGTCACACAAAGAGAACCTCAAGCGACAGGCTGACAAGGTCAGACTCCTCTTCTCAAGGCAACAGGAAAACTCCATAGACTGTTCAAATGATTCTGTGTGGTGCAATGTGGTGGGCAACAGAGTCCTAAAAGGCACCAGGTGAATTCCACTAGGTTAGAGGGGCCGACTACCAGGATCTTGTAACCAGAACTAATGCAAGGTGGAGAAATCCAGAAGCAATGGCAGAGTGGTCGCAGGACATAAGGAAAAGAGCCACAGTGGGCTGTCACCTGGCATGCACCAAACGACTCGATAAACTCCCTAAGTGTACTCTCATGCTTAGCTTCGTTAATCCTCACAACATCCTTGTGAGTTAGAAATGACTACCCCCCGTTTTCAGTCAAGAACCCAGGCTCTTAGAGATTTGATCACTCGGGGGGTGGGGGTGGGGCCACCCAGCCAGTGATGAACAGAAATGAAGCTCACTCTATGGCCCTTGGTTGCACAGGTTGCCACGTGGTACAACATCCACATGGTGGCCACGACAGCAGCGAAAGGATGTCATCAGGGATGCTTGCTTATTTACAGGGCTCCCTGCAGCCCTAGTAGGTCTATTCTTCCTCCTCTGTCAGCTCAGAGGGAGGTCCGGCTTGCTTAGCCGCCCAGCTGTGGCTGCATGTCAGGTGAAATCTATTTCCACATATTCTGTTTTCTCAATTTCACCCTTGGCCTCTATCATTAGTTTTCAGTTTTAAAGTTTCCTTTGCCAAGGACTCCTCTTTTATTAACTTCAGTTAATATGATTTTCTAACTGGGGCCTCCCTGCACTTGGTGAAAGGGGAGGAACCCCTTTCCTTTAACGAATCTATGAAATTCACGTAATTAAACTACGTAATTATGCCCCTCATGAGATGCTTTCTTTCTCACGCATTTTTCTCATTTCATTCTATCTGGCTTGTGATTCTGGTCCTCTTTGCCCCTTTTCCTCCATCTTGGGGAATCCAAAATCTTGTCCCCCTTCCCACCCCCGCAGCTCCCGCTTAGCCTTTCTAACAACAGTAGTCAGTTCTTAAAGACAGGTGTTTGGGGGTCTGGGAGAGGGATGTGAGAGGGTCTCTGGAGGGAATGAAGGCAAAGGGGGCCAGATGCAGACAAGTTCTAGAAACCAGGAAAACAAAGGAACCAGCTCCCCAGAGAGAAAGCAGCACTGGGCATGCTCTGTTTTCATCCTGTAGAGGCCAGTGTAAAATGCTGACCTACAGATATATAGGAGCACAGCATTTACATTGCTTAAGCTGCCGTGCTGAAGACAGCCTGTTCACAGCAGCTATTTAGCGGCACTTAAAGAGCTTATCAAATGATTGGCATATAACTCAAAACATGCTGGCTGACAGACACTGACCCTTTCCTAATGTCCTGTGACCACTCATTTCTTCTGAATCTGGAAAACCACTATGGTCCCTCAAGACATAATGCTCATACATTTCAATTTCCAACCTTGGTAAAATGAAATTCAAACAAACAAGCAAACAAAAAACACAGTGCAAGGTCTTTCGTGGTTACTGAAGGCTGGCCGCGGAGGCCGTGCTGAAGCTCTTCTGGCTAGTCTCCTAAGGTAGGCTTCTGCCTCTCCACCTCTGTGTTCTATAAGGTACTGCGCACACCCCTCACAGCTCTCCCGCCGTCCAGGAGCTTGTTGGGATAGGGAAGAAGCCTGTGCACTCGCAATCTGCATGTTAATAAGACCCACCAATGATTTTACTGTGTGTTTCAGTCTGATGCGCCGTTCTACATCTAAAAGTGAGTCAGCCAGCGTCACTCGCCTCTGGGGACAGAATTTCCCAAGCCAAGAGCTAGGCAGCAACTTAAAACCATCTCATCTGATGGCTTTCAAACACATCCACCAGAAAAATGTAATTTTAAAGGGTATCTCAGAAGCTCAGAATATGGAAAGATGGAAGTTGGGTCCACAGGATAACACACCTGTCATTTCTACCGACCACCATGCCTGAAGAGTCTACCTTATATCCCAGTCCAGTTACTAAAAAAAAGGCGGATCTAGCCCAGCAGCTTCTCTTCATGAATGTGTTACTAGCTCACCAGGTACACACAAGCAGTGCTTCCTCTTAAGAGACAGTTTCTGCAGGCCAGACGCTCGGGCCAAGAGCCTGCCAGTGCTGCAGAGTCCACTGAGAATGCTTCTGGAGCCACTAGTGGCCAGGGTCAACCTTATAGTTCTTCAAATTCATTATCAGCTAGCTGCTCCCAACAACAGTGGAAGCCAGGGAGCTTCATGACCTGCTGAGTCTGAATATTGACCGGAGAGCTTGAATGTGCTGGGGGCGCGGAGCGGGGGGGGTGGGCAGGTGGGACAATTGAACATTCACAGAGGATCTTGAAAGTGACAAGGGGGGGGACTTATTGTCTTCGGAAGGAATGAAAATCACTCACTGCGAAACCTGGAGAATGCGGGTATCAGAATGTAACCCTCCAATGTCTTAAACATCAAAATGACTGCTGTCTCTAGGAATGAACTGCTTTGTGATGGGTTCACTAACAAGATACAGGTAGGCAGACTAAGACTGGACATCCCTGACAGTGGTTCTCAGCCTGTGGGTCACAAACCCTTTGGTTGTTGAATGACCTTTTCATAGAGGTCACCTAATACCATCAGAAAACACAAATATTTACATTGCTATTCATAACAGTAGCAAAATTGCAGGTATGAAGTAGGAACAAAAATAATTTTATGGTTGGGGTAACAACAACATGAGAAACTGTAGGGGTAACAGCACTGGGAAGGTTGAGAACCACTGGTCTATGAGGTAATGAATCTCTACTCTTAAGCTTGATCCTATCACAATCTATTGAGGCCCAAGAATGTTTTACGTAACTCTGGGTGTATAAATACATAAAATAAGCATGCAAACCAAACATTTACTAACAGTAAATCATAAGTAAATGTATTATAAAACAATTCTTTGGCATATAACAATTTTCCATTTATTATTTTAGGAAAGAAAATTTATATGCTAATCAGATAAATGTAGTTGTTTATTTTTACATAAGGAGGTAAACAGGGGAAGGACTTGAGAGTTGTCTCAGTCATTAAGAGCAATTGCTGCTCTTGGAGAGGACCCAAGATCAGTTAGTAGTACCCATGTTGGGTAGCTCACAACTTCCTGTGATTCCAGCTCCAGGACATCTGACTCCCTCTTCTGGCCTTTGTGGGCATTGCACACACACATACCCTACACAGGAACCATACACATATAATTATGATTAAAAATAATTTTTGAAGAATTAAATCTTGCATAAATATTTGATTCTGCAGAACATAAAATATCTTCAGCATTTTCTTTTTTAAAAAAAATGTTTATTTATTTATTATTTGTACAGTGTTCAGCCTGCATGTATTCCTGCAGGCCAGAAGAGGGCACCAGCTCTCATTACGGATGGTTGTGAGCCACCATGTGGTTGCTGGGAATTGAACTCAGGACCTTTGGAAGAACAGGCAGTGCTCTTAACCACTGAGCCATCTCTCCAGCCCCCTTCAGCATTTTCATACTTAATCTGTATCTTGATTTTAAATACATAGTACAAAATGTGTTTGGGGCCATTTCAGAAATAACTAAAAATTCTGTCTTAATCCTAAACCAAAATTTAGTGATGTTTATGAAGTTCAAGTCAAACAGGAATCTTTAAACCAAACAATTTAATGCAATACAATCTAAAAATATGGTAATTTGATACTTTATTCTGAGGAATGATGGTAGAAAAATATTAACTTGGTTCTAATTAAACCATTATGTTTCTATTAGAGCAGAAACTTTGCATGTACAGTAAAAACACTGCAGTTAATAGCATCCAATAGACTTGAGTCTCAGCGGAGGTGGTCCAGGCACTATTCCATAGCACTGAATGAGATGAGAGCATGCGCAATGTGAGGAGCTCAGAACCAAGGCTGCAGAGACTTGGCACTATCACAAGACAGGTACGCGCAGTCAGCAGCATCTCAGATCCATCACACATTTGATTTTGAATTCAGTTTTAATCATTGCATATGCAGAAACTTTTTTTCTGTTGCCACATTCTTCACAACCCCAGTCATTCAGTTATGCGGCTGAAAATGAGTTCCCAGTCCACAGCTTAAGATGCTTTGTGTGAGGCTGTGTTTACAAGTTTTGTGCATTGGATCTTGACAGTAACCTAATGAAGGAGAGTCCAATTCCATTCGTGTTGAGATATAGCCTCCATTCCAGAGAACAAACAGAAGCCAAAGATCACATGCGCAATAAATGATAACAGGATCTTCCTGGCCCCAAACCCTGAGTCCTTTCCATTAAGGCTTCTTTCTTTGATCAGATTATTAAGAACAAACAAGCCTGTCATCTCCTAGAAGCAGCCAGGCCTTAGTTCTGATGACCGCTAGTGAGGTAAAAGAGTTTCCTGTCACATTTACCATTGTGCTAGCAATAAGCTGTTTGTCTGTTTGCCTTCTCAGGCCAGGGAGTGTCTCTGTACCCCCAAGGGCTTAGCACAGTTACCAGCAATGCACTATAAAGGTTAGTTGGATAGTGTAGTCTGAGTGCTGGAGGCAGCCCAAAATTCCTGTGTTAAAACTTAAATTTCAATTGGTTGGTGGAACAGCTTGGGGGATGGGATTTAGGCATAAGGGCTCCACTTCGCAGATACACTTAGGGTTCTCATGAAGGAGATTGAAGGGAACATGGTATGCTCTTCTGCTGGGGGGGGTGAGGGTGGGGAGGATTGCTCCCTTGTACCTCCAGAGGCTGCAGTAACCTGTCCATGAAGAGGAAAGGAGCCTTGCCCAAACACTGCCTCTGTGACTGGCACCTTGATCCTGCACTTCACCTCTCAATCCGTGAAAAATGTCTGTCACTTCTAAGCTACCAGGTATATGTTCTGACTGCAGTCTGAATTCACTAAGAATGGGAGACAATGGTTATGATAGGCCAGGCTTATTATAGGCTCTGCCATTTCACCTTTTTTGGGCCCTATTCTCCTACTTGATAAAATAATACATTAATGAATGCACGCAGAAATGGTAGAGAGGCATGTGGACAGGTGACTGGACAGATGCATGGGCAAATGCTTGCATGGGTGCTTTTGAGAGAAGGCAGAGAACATAGTGTCATGGCTGCAAGGCTTTTTGACAACTTGCCCTTTTGTAAGTGCAAATACAGTTAGCAGAGTGAGGGTGGGAAACACCTATGGGTGGTTTTGATCTTACCATTCTTGGGACTAATGAGTTCCCCCAAGATGTACTTTAAAAATACAGTCCCAAGATAAAGTTTTATGAAGCGGCACCTGAATTCCAGTGGCTGGAATCTACTGTGCTGTGTAAAGGTCACTCTCTTCTGTGGTTTTTGAAGATGTTTTTTACATGTTCATTGTTCTCAAGTCTGGTTCTTAAGTATCTCCCACAGTAGCTCTAAACGTGCACATTGTCAGGACAATACTCTAGCCATCTCTTTACTCCACTCTGGACCACAGAATCAGCATCAGACTAGCTGGGTAAATGTGGAGGAGGAGAATGAACTTGATTGCTACCAGAATTCAGGAATACTGAGGACTTCAGAATCTGCCATCTCTCAGCTGATGCTAACGAAGACCTTGGTGTCCCATGCCTTATCCTCCTCATCATGAAGAAAGCAAGAGGTGTGAAATAGGCACAAGTTCATCTTGGCCCTTTGGGAGAACTGGGAGGTCAGAAGTCTATTCACTCAGCAGAGCTAATAGCCTCTGACAAGGTGTTAGTGAGTGGTGGCTGCTTTGTGAAGATCCTTAAACTGCTGTGTGTGACAGTTAACATTCTCTGTCAATGACACCAAGTTAGAGTCACCCAGGAAACATCCTCTGGGTATGTCTATGAGGGTGTTTTAGAGAGGCTTACCTGAAGAAGGAAAACCTACCCTGAGTGTGAGTGGCACCATGCCATGGGCTGGGGACCAAAGAAAAAGGAGAGATTGAGCTAAGCACCAGCATCCATCACTCTCGGCTTCCTGATTGTGGATGCAGTGTGACAACGTGCCCCTTGCCAACATGCCTTCCTCACCATGATGGATTGTACCCTAAGACTGTGAGCCCAAATAAACCTTCCCCTCCTTATTTGTCAAGCATTTTGTCACAGCAATGATAGAGACACCATGCTAAGGATTTTAGCCATTATTCTAGAGGCTGGAATTATTTACTGAGGGAATTCACATAAACTGGTGAAGTCAGAGATCAGTTGACAAAAATGGTAATAGCTAGAAAAAAAAAAGAATAGGGTGAGCAAGTTGCTATTAGATTGAAAAATAACGATGCCACCTTTTCCTAGAAATGCCTAGCTATGTTTGTGTTTGTTGAATTTTGATTGTATTTAAATCTCAAATATAAGAGCATCCATTATTATAAGAAGAGGAACATAAATGTTGACATTATGCATATGTGACTTTAAGTGGATGATCTCTGATTAGACAGGTAGGAATCTGTCTGGGCCTCTGTGTCCACATCCACAAAATCAGATTCCCCATGATACCACTTACACAGAACTACAGTGAGAACTAAATAAATATACAACATTCAGTTCTGTGTATGATGTGGTATTACTACAGTGACTACCCAATGAGATGAATGTATGTAGCATAGGAGTCATTGATGAAGCTAGCTAGTGATTTGCCATCTCATTTGAAACAGGTGTTTTATTGGATGTTGAAGCTTGCATTCATTCAACGACCTTTCTCAAGCCTTTATTAGAGACCTACACTACTGTGGGGATTGACATCTATCCTGGTATCAGTGAAGAAGACAGAGTATATTTTAAAAAAAATCAAGCATTGAACAATACAGAATATGAACAAAAATTTGTGCTCTCAGGGAAGAGCACAATTGTTCTAATGACACGACTTAATTCTCAAAGTGTGCCTCAGTCTCTTCACCTGTAAGATAGTAATGAGAACTATACAGGAAATCTCAAGCAATAGCTCAGGCTTATTACTATCTTTTACATCTTAAATAAACCCATTTCTATTAATCTACGTTCCGCCATGTGGCATCAGCTCTCCTTCATCTTGCACCTCCTGCTTCTTCTCTGTGTCTTGCTGGCTACTCCTCTGACTAACTATCAAACATGTCAAAGGCTACCAAGCACAGAGCATGGAATACATAGGACTTGTTAAAAAATAGATGTCATTACTTTATTGTTGTTATTATTATTATTAATGGTGTTACTATTAATGTCCCTGTAGGGTATGACCAACTTTCTGTTCTTGTGAACCCAGATCTGGAGAACTCTGGAAAGAACATGAGTTTTTTATAAAGAGCCTTAGGAGTTCCAATGAAATCACTTTAAAAAGTGCACTTACACTATAAAGGCAGAGCAGAATTTAAACAATATTGTGCCCCAAACTGACACTTTAACTCTCTCCACATGTTCCCCAGGTCTCTCACCACATACTCTAGAGAAAAATTTATTTTCAGGCACTGACTAGCATCAACAGTTATATGATAGGCTTGTTCTCACAGAATCATCTAAGTTCTTAACAAATGGGATTTCCTATATCCACAATGATGAATGAGTGAATTAGCAGTACCTCTGGAATTTTTACTCCCAGGATGACCTCACAAGCCTTGCATAAAGCCCAGGACAATGCTGAACAAGAAAAGGAAGATCTTCAAAGATAGGCAGTGTTCTTTGATTACCCATTTGGGATGGGAATCCTTAGCTCTGAGTTTTACTGTGTGTTTTAATACCACATTCTGATGTTCTGAATGCAAGCAGGCATAGTTTTGTCTTGTTTCCTTAAAATGACTTTTGAAAGTCTACAAGTTTGTTTTGCATACTTCCTGCCAGTAATGAATGTTCTAAGCCATGTCCCTAAAGACTATTTGAAATCCCTTTTAATCTACAGATTAACACCTAGTAGCAAATCACATTCTTTCCCCCCAATAAAAGGGACAACCAAGACAAAGATCAATCTTATGTGTGGCAGAATTGCACAAAGAGCTAAGTTCAAAGTGAAAGATGAAAACTTCAGGGAGAAAATATGCAAAGTATACAAGAAGAAAGCTGAAAGATTACAGAGAGGGAAAAAATGGATTAATAAAGTCTATGCCAAGGCAGGAAATCAACCTTGACATATTTTATTTAAGCCTCTTGACTCCCTTGTTCGAGTTGAATTTCAATGGCTTTAAACTTTTTGTCTTTACAACTTCTAAAGTTGTTTCTTACAGAAGGAAGAAGTGGGGTGATATTGGGGTGGGATTGCAAGAGATTAATTAGTTATTTCAGGTCTAAGCCTGTGTGAAGTTTCTAGAGTCTTCTCATGGATCATTGCTTCACTTGGGAGTGCATTCGGGAAGTTGATTAAAACTCAAGGCACCCTCCCATCTTAGGCTCCCACTGAGTTAAAAGTCTGGGTACAGGTGGGAATGGGGAGATAGCTCAGCTTTTCAAACAGACCACAGGAACTCTTAAGATAGCTAGATGCCATAATTCTACCTTTGCTTGCTGATCAGCCACTTCAGAGAAAGCCTGTGTTCTTACTTGGGTGTGAAAACTGAAACAGAGAAAAAAAGGGTAGAATTCAAGCTGGATTTTTGCATATTTATGGTGAATATGTACCATAGGATATTACTGCTTTAATTACTCTTAGACTAGGGGGTCAGTATTGTTAGGTGGATCACACCATTGTGTTACCATTCACCACCATCCATTGCCAGAACAGTCTGTTTTACCTACCAGATTCCATGTCTACTCAACCATAGCTGCATGCCCCCCCCACATGTCTTCTGGAAGCCACCATTATACTTTCTGTCTCTATAAATGTGAATATTTTAAGTAAAAAAAATAGAAAAGAACTCATGCGATGTTCATCCTTTTGTTTCAAGCTTACTCATTTAGCTTATCTTCAAGGTTCGTGCATGCTGTAACATTGTCAGAATGTCACTGTTTTTCAGATGGGGTAATATTCTGATTGTACATGACCACACATGTCTGTATTTCATAACAGAGAGTTTGAAAGTGTATCTGGGTTTATTTCTTACCCTAGCATCCAGTTTTATTATTTCTCCATTTTTGTCTTTCATCTTTCTTCTCATACATTTTGCACATTTTCCACCTGAAATTTTCAGTTTTAACTTTGAACTTGGCTGCTTAAGAAATATATACACATATGCACACGCACAGAGAAAAAAATACCATTTCCATATAAACATGCCGCATACAGTATTTTAGATGCACACATACTAAAAGACATTAACTATCTGCTGTTTCTTTTTAACTTTTAACCAGTGCCCTGTATTTTATTGGACAGCCCTAACGTCCACAGTGAGCAAACCATAAGTGAGAAGATTTCCATTTGGAACTCTGAGTTGCAAGGGTTTTTGCCTTTGCACCATACCTTACTGAGGATTAACATGTAGCAGGCAAAGGAAAGCACAGAGTCCTTTAGCTCAGGAACTTTGTCTGCTGCACCACATCCTCTCCTAGCCCTGCAACCACCATTTCATCTTCTAGATATGGAAGTGGGGCCTCTCAAATACCTCAAAGAGTTCCCAGCTTCCTATCAGTGGACGTAGGCAGTGACTGAGCTGTTCAAAATGGAAAATTTTAAAGAGGAATGTCTACGAATTGGTGGGGTGTGGTCTTGGTTCACTTCTTTCTTTGGCTTTGTCTTCTCTATCCTCTGGAACATCCTCAGGAGTGAGGGAAGGAAGGGCAGAACCTCCTTTATTTCATGCCTCACTACATCTACTGCCTAGAATAGAGTCTTCTCTTAAGTGCATGGATAGTGACTTGCCAAATAGCAGAAAGACAAACAAGTGACAGACCCCCTGGTTGAACCATTCAAAGGGGTTCCTGGTTTATCAACTACATTTGAATGAGCAAAGCAAAGAATCCCAAACTTCTGGTGAAATCTGAGTTTAAGAGACTGCTCTCTACAGTGTGTAAACAGAACTCTGTGTGTGCTCAAATGTCCAATACACAGACTGCCTTCTCCCAGCTTCTTTCTCCACCACCCCAGGAAGGCAAGTCCAGGGAGCTTGTGAACCCTGCCAAATCCCCAGCTCCTAGAGCAATGTCTGGCGTACAGTGGCCTCTTGATTAATGAATATGGGATTTCTCCTGGCAGAGGGAGAAACGGAGCCTTCTTCCCTCTTGGATCAGCACCCTTCTCCACTCATCAACATTTACACACAGTCATCCCCCTTAATCGTCATCCATGTGACTTCAGGCAAATGGAAGAACATTGTTTTCAGGGGAAAAACAAGTTGAGAACCCAGTCAATAACATGTTGGGGTGAGGATGATATTATTTATTAAGAGCAAAGTTTTCCAATTCTCTTTATGGAACAAAAGTTCAGTCCACTTCAGTCTTTCCATCCCATCTGGCATTGGGTTAAACTTTTACAGCAACGGGCATCTATAGAGTATTATGGGCTTAGTTTATAATAGCTAGGGTTTCTATTGCTATGAAGAGACACCAAGACCACGGCAGTGCTTATAAAGGCAAAACATTTAATTCGGGTGGCTTACATTTTCAGAGGCTTAGTCCATTATTATCACGGTGCAACATGGTGTTATGCAGGCAGATATGGTGTTGAAAAGTAGCCGAGTGTGAGACCTCAAAGCCCACCTCCACAGTGACACACATCCTCCAAGGAGACCTCACCTACTCCAGCAAGGCCACACCTCCTAACAGTGCCACTCCCTTTGGGGGGCAATTTTTTTTCAAACCACCACAGTTTCCTTCTTCCAGACTCTAGCTTACAACTTCCCTTTGCATAGGAAACATAGACCCTTGGCTTCTGACAGAGGAGGACATCACTACTTTGTCCTAAAATTGGGATGAAAGATGACTATCCTACTTGCAGGTGCTTTGTTTTGCCACCAACTCTCTCACCTGGTATTCACTCTCCACTGATCTATACGCAGCAAGTGAGCTGAGCTATCTTATCATCCTCTCTCCTGTACCAAACACTAGAATCTGATATTCTCCTAAACATGTTGTGCACCTCACCATCAAGAGAATGCATTTTATTGTAAAAATTCTCCTCCAATCTTTATTAAAATGCATGATCTTTCTCTTAATATAATTGACCTAATTTCTGAACCACTAATGTCTCTCTTAGAATGCACTTACCAGTCTCTGTCTTCTTCCAGTCAAACCCACCCCTTCCCTGCTCTCTTCAGAAACATCTGAAGACACTTCCACTTTCCCACGAGTTTCTCTCTAATCTCTACATTTCTCCACTGGCTCAGAAAGGAAGATCAAAGAAAAGTTTCTGATGCCCACAGGTGCTGGTGATTATAGCAGAGTCCTAGAACACACCTATAGCAAGGCCAGATGGCTGTGGCAAAGGAAAAGAGGCTATTCCTAAGACAAGACAAGATGGGGTTCAGTCTAGGGTCTGTGTCTGTCTTGCCGAGCAGACTCGTACAGAGAAGTCCAGTCGCATCACTTCCATGTCGTCATGTGCAAATGAAGAGAGCGTGTTTTACTCAAGCAAGTTAGATGAGATGACGGAAATGAAATTGTTCTTATTTTGCAGAACCTATACAAATGCATTGATTGCTGCTGTTCTTCAGTCTGGACACTTGTACAGTGATGATCCTATCTTCATCCAGAACTGCCAAAGCGCCCTTGGTCTCTTTGGTTTGTAAGCTGTTGAAAAGTACACTGGAAGGCAGGTGTGGACAATGAGAAACAAAGACTTCAAAAGCAGACCGGCACCATCCCCATCATGCTGCATGGCCTTACTTCAGGAAGAGAACTCTCCTTCCTGCCTGTCTCCTCCAGCAATCTCCTTCAGGTTCCAGTACAGAATGAACCCTCCTTTGGCTGCTTGTATCAAAGATGATCATCCCTTTAATCTGTAATTACTGAAACCTCATGAAACTCTACCACCACACACTCTTCAAATGTGAGGAGCTTGAGAAATGGCTCAGCAGTTATGAGCACTTGCTGTTCTTGCAGAGGAACTGGGTTCAGTTCCCAAAACTCACATGGTGACTAACAGCTATCCATAACTCAAGTTCCAGGGGATATAACACTCTCTTTTGTACTCCTCAGGAACCAGGTGTACAAATGATGCTCCTATACCCATGCAGCCAAATGTTCATGCATATCAAAAATAAAAAATCTTCAAAGTAAGAAAAAGAATAAAGCACATTAGGTCTGGGTTCAGTGGTAAGGCAGTGGCTGTGGGAGAGTGAGGACCTGAGTTCAGGTATCCAGACCCCACAGAAGAGCTGGGCATGGAAGAGTTCACCTAGAACCCCAGCATCGTGGTGGGGGGTCAGATATATGCTCAGAGCTTGCTGGCCAAGAAATCTAGCCAACCATTCATTCCAGGTCCAATAATAGATCCTGTCCAAATAAATGAGGTGGAGAGTGATAAAGGAGGATGCCCAGTGTCAACCTCTGGACTCCACACACATCTTCAAACATGTCCTTACGCAGCCACACACACATTCACACACCCACACAAATGTATACATACAACACGCATGAAAGAAACATGTTGCCAGTGGATATGATCGCACAGGGGAATGAAGGACTAGACTCCAAAAGGAAATCTTTCTGTCATGTTTCCCTTGGTCCATTTTCCTGTGACACAGAGCAACACCAACTAAAACAATAATGGCTATTTATTGACACAAGATGAGCATCCCTAATCCAAATATACAGAAGCCAAGATGCCCAAAAGCTGGAAACTTTTTGAGAGCCATGATGTTCCAAGCGGAAAATCCCATACCTGACCTCATACGATAGGGCACAGTCAAATGCAAGTAAAAATGTGGAGCAGGAGCTGGAGAGATGGCTCTGTGGGTAAGAGGGCTGGCTGTGCACACATGAAATGTGAGTTTGGCTCCCAAGAAGGGCCTTGTGCATAACTTCAACCCCTATGTTGAGAACTGGAACAACTGGGGACAGGAGGATAGCTAGGCGCTGCTGGCCAGCCAGTATAGACAAAATAGAAAGCTTTGGGTTCTGTAAGGGACCCTGTTTGAAGTAAATAAAGTGGAGAATAATGGGGCAGAAGACATGCTATCCTTCTTCTCAGGCCTCTGCATGAAGCAGGTGCATGGGCATGTGCGCACGTGCACACACAAATGCAGAGTGTTACATAAAATTACATTCAGGATGTGTCTACATAAGGTAGATGACACATAATGAATTTTATGTCAAGATGTGGATTTCATTCCAAGTTTTCTCATTATAGATATGCAAATATCCTCAAATTCAAGATACTTCTGGTCTTAATCATTTCAGGACACTCTGCCACTTCCTTTTAACTCCTGTGTACTAATCAGAGTCCTCAAAAGAAACAGAACCAAGTAAGTGGAGATGATGAGGAAGAGAAGGTCAAATACTTATTTTAAGAGACTAGCACATATAAATTCGGGCAAATGAGTTCAAATTTTGTTTGTCAAGCCTGTGGCTAGAATTAGACATCTATTGTAATACCTGGGACAGAATTCCTTCTTTACTGAGGAGATCTGTTTCTCTACTCAAGGTCATCAACTACTGTAGTAGAGGCTACTCACAAGGTTTACTGGCTTAGTCATCTCATATAAATGTTGACTCTATCTACAAAATACCTTCTCAGCATCTAGGTGGTCAAACAAGTGGTGCCATATCCTAGACAGACTGATGTATAAAGGTTACCGCATCCTGTGTATAAAGTCCGCATAGACCTATCAATTTGGAAGTTGAGCCCTGAGGAAGGGCACTGAAGTCCTTGCTTTCATCATTCTTTCCCAGTATGCTATGGAAAGACAATATATTTTGTTAAAATAAACTCCACACCCAAAAAAATCCTAGGAAAAATGCTCTCAGGACAAGCCTGGCTGAGGAGAGTTTCCTTATTATCTAAATGGAATATTATTGGTTGAGGGAAAAAGAACTTGACATGTTAATTGGCTTCCACCACAATAGCAAAATAGTTGAGATGACTAATTTATAAAATAAAACATTTCTTTGGCTCATGGTCTAAGAGGTTCCATCCCAGGATGCAATGGTTCTTTTCTTTTGAAACTGTGGCAAGATAGGACACCACGGGGAGAGGTCTATAGGGGCAAAACAAAGCAGCTCATCTTATGACCCAGGAAGCAAGAGAAAAGAAGAAGGAAAAGACCAGGGACCCACAGTGACTGTTGAAGATATTCCTCCAATAATCTCAATGAAAAGAAGCTCAGGAAACACCTTCTTCTACCAGGCCTTCAAACAAGAACCCTACCCTGGTTTCATTTGTGTTAGACTCTGAGTATAGAATCCAGCAGTCTCTCACCCAATCCTGCCTCCAACTCTGACCTGAAGAGCCCTTAGCTCATGACTTGGAACCTCTCCACCCATGCACATGTCCTAGATTCCACCTCTTAAAGGTTCCATCACTTCCCAAGACCCCACCTTTGGACCAAGCCTTTAACACATGGCCCTTAAATCAGAGCAACTGATTTTTTTTTTTTTTTTAGCATTGCATGTGTTTGGTCTTACTACAGAGAATGTAATCCTTTGGCCAGCAATACTGGCATTATTTGGGGTTTTATTAGAAAAGCAAAGGTCCAGAGATTTCACCTACAACTGTTAAGTTGGAGTTATCCTAGCAGGAACTTCTAATGCATTTATTTTCTAAATCTGTGGAACAAATTATCATAAATACACAAACCAAGTCATAAGCTCACAGCTCCATGGGTCAGAAATGAAGGCCGGATGAGATGGGAGACTGCTGGATTCGATATTCAGAGTCTAACAAAAATGAAACCAGTGTGGGCTCTTGTTTAAAGGCCTGGTAGAAGAAGGCGTTTTAAGCTTACCAATGTGGCTGTCTCCTGAGCTTCTTTACATGGGCATTGTTGAATTGAGATCCTTCTTCAGCAGCGGTGAGAAGGCTTGCGCTACGCCCCTGAAGGCTGCCCACATTCCCTCTCAAGATCACATTGCCCCATTCTCAAAATCACAATGCATATTTAGCAAACTACTTTCAACCTTCATCTTCCCTCAATCTCTGTCGTGTATTGCCAGTACCCGGAGGAAGTGCTCTGTGTTTAAGGACTTATATGATGAAATTGCATCATGGATCATTTGCCTTCAGAAGCTGGCTGTGCCATGTTTGTAAGAAACATATTGCCTTCATAGGCGCCTGTGATTCAGGATGGACACATTGGGTGTTCCCCAAGGTCACTGTATGAAATAATTTACTCTTTGCTGTGACAAAATACATTTAAAAGGCAACTTAAGAAAGGAAGGGTTTACTTCCGTGCATATGATGAGGGTGCTGCCCATCGCGACAGAGAAGTGGGGGTGCCAGGAGCTTGAGATGGCTCGTCACTTTTTACATCTGTAGTCAGGAAGTACAGTGGATGGATGCTAGTACCCAGCTAGCTTTCTCCCTTTATTCAATCTAGGACTCCAGTCCATAGAATGGCATTGCCTAAATTTAAGGAGGATGTGCCACAATGTTAAATAACCCAGTCTAGAAAGTCCCTCACAGATTTGTGCCCAAGGGTTTGTTTCTATGGTGATTTTATGAAGTTAGCAATCAAAATTAACCATCACAATCAACTGTAAATCCTAGGTACCACCCTTGTGGTTCCATTAAGCACATTTTACAGTGCCCAGAATTGTGGGCTTGCACACAGTCAGCTCCTGAAACATGCGGCACAAGGAGCCCTTCATGTAGTTTATTTATATTGCACTTCTGTGTGCCTTGTCTCATTAAATTCTCTTAATTATTTAGTCGTGGTAGGGGATGTATTTATCTAAGGATGGAAAAGTTGGGTCTCAGAGAGTCTGTGTCCTGGCCAAGAGGTTAGACAGAAAATGTACACACGCACACACACACACACACACACACACACACACACACACAGTCCAATTTGGAACCCAAACTTCTGATTAAAAGCAAACATAACTTCCTCCCTCTCTTTCTGTCAAATGGAGTGTCTAAGTATTTCTGAGATATCAGTTTGGGTAAATTATTACAAGAGCAATTCTGTCACTAAGTTCATTTTTACTGAAGTACAGGAGGCTAACAGAATGATTCATTAATTTGTTCGGTAATTATTCAAAGGGGGACTTGCTGCTGCTGGGTGGCAGGCTTGTTCTTTGGTGGCTGAGACTGGCAAAGCTGTTCCCTCTGCTAGAGTGGCATGTCAGTAGTCAGACGGCAGTGGCAGCTGAGCACTCCAGGAGCTGGCAGCACAGGGTGACTGTGACTGGTCCGGAAGTCTGGACATCTCTGCAGAAATCTTTGCAATATGCAGCATAAATATGACCAGGTGGCATTTAAATCACTTTTAGGGAGATAGTCTTAGATAAAGGTACTTTCCTCTGAAATGTCTCAGCTCCACCCTGGGAGCAATGGGGACATTCACAATGGCAGGAAACACAGATGCTAGATCGAACCACCACCATCATAGAGAACGTCACGCACTAGCCCTTAGCCTGGCTTTAGGAAGCCTCAGTTGGAGTAAGCTATCTTCTGGATGCTTTCGCCCAAGAGAAACATCAAGAAATTCTAAAGATGACCTCAGGAAAGGAGCCACCAGATAGATACCTGCAAACCATTATACAGAAACCATTTTCAACTCTCTCTCATAGCCCCAGGCTCTGCTGTCAGTCAGGGAGCAAAAGCTGGGAAATCAGGTGGCCTCAGAGTGGGCCAAGACAAGGAGGCTTGGAAGAACTCCCTGCAGCCAGCTTTTTGCCATGTCCCACCTTATGCCCAGAGGCCAGTTGGGCTCGGTAATGGTGTGACCCCCATCCAAGCCACAGGACTTAGACGCGGAGCCAGGTCTGTGTCTCTGGTGAGCCACTTTCTCTCAGACATTTTAACAGCTCAAATGGAAAGCTCTTGGGGACCCAGTTCTCGAGGCCCTGGCGGGACAAATCATCAAGCTGAGTGATGCCACCTACATACTTTGTTGCATCTGGAAAGCTGTTCAAGTCTTTTTTTTTTTTTTTAAAGAGTTTGAGCATCTGGCCACCAGATGCCAGCCTCCACTCTCTGAATTACGTTGGCAGTTTAGCCTGGGGGTAAATTAATGACCAATCCTCACTGAAGCTGGTGCTTTGCAACTTCTAGGCTGAACTTGGATTGGTAGGACAATGGAAGAGAAGGTAAAGGTGAACCCAGAAAACTGTCCTGGGAGCAAAGTAATCGCAGCCAACAGAACATCTATAATTTTTCCTGTAAAACGCTGTTCCTAGAGTAAATAAATTAAAATAACTATATAAAATAAGACCATCTTACAAGGAATAATTTAAAACAACCACCAAATTGCAGTCCATTTCAAGACGTTTAACATTTTATCAGAAACATATTTCTGTGAAGTGAACTGAACTCATCCCAATTGATGCTTCAAACTCAATCAAGTCTTGATACTTGCCAAATATTGCAGCATTCACTGTTTTGAAAAGCATACGTAAGCTGAAGGAGAGAGTCCAAATTCTCAAAATAATTGCAGAAAATATTTGTGAGAACTTTTTCATCCGAAATCAATGTCCTTTCACATGTGACAAACAAACCTGTCATGTGTACAGTTCAGTGTTGTAACAACTGTCTACCACTGTAACCCTGACAACAAGCAAGATAAGAAGTGTTCCAACAATTCCACACTTGCCCTGGAGGTTCCCAGCTCCCAGCCTCTCCCCTGCCCCAAGTTCAACCCACCCATTGGGCCTGAGGAATCAGTCTTTCCTTCTCTAGAGTTTCATGTTGTCAAGCCACGCCAGCACATTCGCTTCTGTATCTGACTTCTTAGTGTTTCCATTTATCTGTGTAATGTATGGAAATTGCCTGATTTTTGTTTGGAATAGTATTAATTGTAGAGATTTGACACCATTTGTTTATCCGTTCACCCATTACTGAAAATCTGGGCTGTTGACGGTGTTCTAGCTGAATAGATATATCATACACAGACAGAATACAGTATGTTGTAGATGAATATATTTATTTCCAAATTTTTTAAATCATTATCTGGGCTGCTATAAATATCTTTAATTAACTTCTTACAGATGTTTTCTCTCAATTGTTTGGGGTAATGTTATGGTTTGTTTACGAAGGTCTACCTTTTGTGAGGGCACTAACCCCTCCATGAGAGCCCATCCTTGCAGCCTCATCTAAACCTGGTTACCTCTAAGTTCTATCCCATAGAGAGTTAAGGCTTCAGCATCAGAGTTTGAGAGAAAATAATGATTCAGTCCATATTAGCATCATAATATTGCAAGTTAATGTATGAATAAATACTCCTCTCTGGTAAATTACCAAGGTGTTATGGAAAACTGCTTTAACCCCCTTTCAGGAGCAGCCACTATTGAGCCAAGGAGCTCTGAGAGACTCTGTCTCTTACATTTCTACCACCTCCAAAGGCCATCAGCCTGGGGACAAAGAGTCTTTTTCATAGACTCGCAAATGACATACAGTCCATATCCTGCCCATAGCTGTATCTGTGACTGTCATCTCCATCGCCCCACAAAACCTTCCAGGAAGCTACACTTCTCATCAGTGTTTGAGGATGAGTTTGTGTTGACGAGTCCCAAGAAAAGAAGTTATCCAAGAAGGCTTCACCACACTCTTGCTACCATTTTGTCAGTTTGACGACATTCAAAATTATACACTACCATAGACCTCGTGTTTTTGAACTGTTAGCTTTTCTTCCAAATGCAGTCTAGTGTTTTGATTTGAAGAACCACAAAATATGATGTAGACTTAAAGAGTCACTGTTATCAATGAAAATATATTATGTCAAGTTTTGGCTTATTCTAAAACAAATTTGAACATTTATCCTCTCACAGGTTTGTATAACCTTATGTCTTGGCTCTTCTTGAACTAAAAGATTCACACTTCAGGAATTATCAGGAATAATTTTGTTCATGAAGGCAAAATAAGAGTTGAGCCAAAGATCCTGTCCATCCCTAAAACCAAATCCAAGAAAAAATGTTTTCTTGACTTCCTTCCCATTCCCCCTTTCATTCTGGCAACAGGCTGCCATCAGAATGCAATCACTTCATTTTCTCATCATCTATCTCTTGCCTTGTAAGTATTCATAACCCATTAGCATCCTACCCATAACATCATATCTGGTAGCATTTAGCAATTGCTTGAAAATGTATAAACACAGGCATGCTTACCTAAAATTTGCCTCCTAAATTTGACCACATTTTTTCACCTTCCAAATAGTCTTCTTGTTTTGGTACACATAATAAATAAATTCCAGATACTGTGTGAGGCATCATGGTTATCAGAAAGTTACGAGAAAGTTTAAAATATGATCCTAGTCCTTGAAAAACATATGCTTTTAGTACATAAAAAAGTACACAAGGAGAGCTATGACATGAAGCAGAAATTGGTAAGTACCCTTTGAGTGAGATAAATGACCACAGCTTGAAAGAATTGAGTGTCCTTGTAAGCAATTGCTTATTCTGCCAAGAGAGCTATGCAAGCAAGAGTTAGTATCCAAGTATGAAATAAAGCCAGGCTTTTATTAATATCTGAGATGGTGCCCATTAATACTACCTTTGTGCTGGGGGCGGGAGGAAGAGCAGCTCTGAAGATAGTGTTAAAGCATAAGACCTGTGGTTTGACTTAGAAGTAAGCACTGTCTGTCCCTATTGCTCCTTCCAAAATGTGTAAAGACACCAAGCCTTGTTTCTTGATAAACTAGAAACACGAATGACCTAAAACAGAATGAAAGAATGGTGGCGTCATCCTCTGGAAAGATGGCTTTCTTGTACCTATAAGAAAACGGAGATTAAAAACCCACCTCATCTGGACTGAACATGAAACGAAGTCTGCCTCATCCCCCAAAAGATACACAGTTCCCTGGTGCACCCAGAGAGAAAGATAATTCATTCAGAGGAGCTATGGGCCTCCTATTTTGATCCACTCACAATTGTTCTGTGTTAGAGGACCACTAGACAAGGGCAAGAAAATAATGCAAAGAGAAGTGTAGCTTCCTTTCGATGGGCTGAAAACGAGCTGTGAGAAAAAGGGGCAGAACTGCCCTCCCTTTTCCTTAAATGCTCTTTCCAAGGTCTTTGCATAATGAAGAACTTCTCAAAACATGCATTCTGTCAAGGAAGTGTTCACTGAAAAACGTGGAGAGCTTTAGAGTGAACACAGCCCTCCTGCATCTGTGTCCTACAGTTTCAATGTGTTCCCCTAAGGACTATGTGTTGGAAACTTGTTCCTGGTGTGACAATGCTGGAACCTTTAAGAGGTGGGGCCAAGTGGAAGATAGCTTGCTATCTAACTGAGGCTTTTACCATCTGGGGAGAGGTAGGTAGTTCCCATGGGATCCCAGTGAAGACTCTTGAGGATGAGTTCTTAGAAAGCAAGCCTACCCAATAGAACAGATCCCTTTTTCATGAACCTGACCTCTTTTGATTCTCTACCATGCTGTGGCAAGGAAAGGATACCAAAATTGTGCTAAATGAGCCCTCTAGCCACCAGAATCACAAACCAGATGAACGTATGTATGTATAGAGCACCCAAACTTATTCACTATGCTCCAGCAACAAAAACAGGATTTGTAGACCATATCTTCGGTAGACTTTTTCACACTGACTCTGGGCATGAGATTAACCTGAATCAATCAGTCATCAGCAACTTACATAAGCAGTCTTGAAGAGACATTTGCTTATTTCTACCTTGAAATCTTCTTAGACTTATGTAATTGCCTGAGGGGGATACGTATTTATCTGATAGAGGAGACAAAAGGGCAGAGCTAGCCGCCATAACCAATGACTTTGTAAATTCAGAACCAGCCAGAAAGCTTCTGGGTGTAAGTCAGCCTCAGCAAATTCCAGAACTGCCTAACTTGGGTTCGACAAGATGAGCAAATAATCCATGGTCAGCACTTTCAGTGACTAAGGTTTTTAAAGAAGTTAAGGTTAGAAAGAGTTAATTGATGTATCCTCCTTGGAGAGATTTCCATATTTATGTTATCATATGTCCCTTAACATAGAATATTTCAAAGTTTGGCTTCACAGATCATATCCCAGGAAAATGCTAGGATAATAAAATTATAATAATTCAAGGAACCAAGGACACTGGCTTTAGAGAGACAACAAAGAAAAGACATTCGAGATCTGGTGGTGGAGTGCTTTGCAAAGGAGGAAATGAAGCCAATAGTATATGTTTACAATCCTAAGCCGTTGAGACGACTGTGCTGATAATGACCTATCAATGCCACTCTGGGAGAGTGGATCAAAGGGAAAATGGTTTAGCTTGAAACATTAAACCCGAGGATTGCACTATTTCTAGGAAGTGGAAGTCAATAGATGTCAGAAGAGAGTCATGCCCCACAGAGGGTGGGGTGGCACTGTCTATTCTGAACATCGAATAATTGGCTCGGGGCAGTGATTCTGCATAAGGATGCCTCAGAGTGATGAATCTGTGAGACCACATACTCAGAGGCTAGAAACGAGAGGCAGCCTCCTCAAGGCTGAGAGCAAAGTTGACCTGGAACTCCAATGTTTATTCTTTGGTCACCTTACCATACTCCTCAAGAGACATTTAGCCATTAATTGGATATTGACTCACTGGAGGGCAGCCAAGCAAACTGGCAGCCTAAATGAAATCATGTTTCTTGAAGAACAGATGCAAAAGCCAGATTCACTAGACTTAAGGAAAGATGTGGTTGGTGAGGAGAGAAGGCAAAGAGTTCTTTTCATATACTTGAGAGCCGTTTGTGTGTGGGGAAGAGGGCAGACATATTTGTTGTTGCTCGGAGAAATGTACTGACGCTTCATGACATGGTGGTCCCTTTCCCTGGGGAAAGCTGAATAGAGCTAGTGCGGACACCTGCCAAGACTGTGCTGCTGACCTTGAGTAGAATGCAGGGGTTAGTTGGAACATCCTCGAGCTTTCTTCCAAATATGTGGTCTTACAGTCTACAAATCAATGTTCTTCCAGTCTTGCTCTGTAGTTTTGACTCTACAATAAGCTGACCTGTTACCCTTAGTCACCAAGGCAGCAGTAAAGGGCCTTCATATTAGTTCTTTCTGACAGCCATGTTTCTGTTACTGTAACAAAATACCTGAACTATTTAATAAGCTAAAATAAAATATTTAATAAGTTAATAAACTTATAAAAAGAATAGGATATTTTAGGTAACAGTTTTGGAAGTTTCCCTCAATGTCTGATTAGCACAATTTGGGGGAGGCCCTTGGCAAGATAAGAGGCACGTGTGCTACAGCAAAACTGTTCATTTTAGAGTTAAGAAGTGAAGTGAGAGACCAAGGCCTGGGTTCCACAGTTCAATGGGGAGGGGGACATGACAGGGACATGCCATCAAAACCCTAACACTCTCACATCAGGTTACACCCCTTAAAGGTCCCACCACCACCCTATAGTACTTTCTTGAGGACAAACATAGCAAATGAGTCTTATGAGGTCATTCCAGATTTAAACCATACCTCTCCCCAAGATCAGAATCCACAAAGGGAGGGCGACAGTCTGCAAACCCCAGAAACGACTGTGGCACCTTCCGTGCCCTTAGTGCCCGAGAGCAGAGAGCATTACATCAGCATCTGTGCGTAGTCTGACATGAAGGAGCGGTCACACCTGAGCGTCTTTGCCGGGACTGGTCTTTCTCTACCACTCTAAACACAGATCATGTATTTCATCTCTGATTTCCAAACTTGACAACGTCTCCCAAAGGAAAGATGACGCTCCCTGACAAGATCTGTACCTCCTCCCAGCCTGTTCCTTCAGGTTGTGTGTAATTGATAGAACTCAGCAGAGATTTATTAGGACATCCAGGAAAAGTCACTGGATTTCAAAATAACATTTGAAACTTGGCTGGCTTGCAGCATGCAAGCCAATGATGATAAAAGTTAACCATCAAAACAAAGCACAAAGTTTAATACATGGAAATGATCTGAACATTATAATTACATTCAGAGAGGAGCAGGTGTGCTTTCCAAGTGAAAACAACCTGCTGTGTTTTAGAAAAGTTTTCAGAAGAAACCAGAACTTATTGCAAATATCTACCCAGCAATCAGGCTAAGGAAATGGATGGCCTAGGAAAGTTCTCTTCACTTGCCCTAGAGAAAACTTCTCAGCAACACACAAGAGTTTGGACAAACTGGTTAAAGCAGACACTCTTGATGCAAATCCCTAGGTCTGTGACCATGAACTAGTCACTTTGCCTCTCTGTGCTTCAAGTTGTCCAACCATAGAAGGATTATATTAGTGTTCCCTTGTAGGACTGTTAAGAGAATAAAATGAATTAATGAAATTAAAGATAGATAGATAGACAGACAGACAGATAGATAGATGATAGAAAGATAGATAGATGATAGACATAATAAATGGATATAAATAGACATACTAGATAGATAATATATTGATATATAATAGATGATAGATTAGACAAGAAAAAGCTTTTGGAAAAGATGTCTATTTGTTATTAGATTGTGGTAATGGTTTCATAGTTATATATTTTCCTCCAACCTCATATATATATATATACATATATATATATATGTCTAGAATTTTGACTGATGACTACATTTATATTAAAGGTCTTACTTCCTATGTATCAAATTTGCTCCATACATTTTGTTTGGACCATGTCTTAATCTAGAAATCTAGACAATTAAACAGAAGTCTATAAACAAAATTGGCAAATACTTCCCCACCTCTTTCTCTCTCTCCATCTCTGTCTCTCTGTGTCTCTGTCTCTATGTGTCTCTCTCTGTCTCTCTTTCACACACACACACACACACACACACACACACACCATACAAAAGTTACAGCAGCAATAGTATAACCACCAAAAAATTTCTCATTCACAATAGGGTGAAATCTAAGGCAAAAATTACTGATACCTAGTTTGTCCAAGCAGCTAGTATGGGCCCTGACCATTCATGGGCCAAAGAGAGTCTTGAATCTGCCCACTGGGAAATTCTTATGTTCATGGCTCCCTCCTGCAAACATCACTTCCTCCTGATAGGCCCTCCAATTCCAGTTTTTCTTTTGACCAGAGATGTGCGTATTGGGGAGTGTGCCTTCACGTAAGCCTGCATTTCACATCTTGTCAGTAAAAGAGGTTGTTTCCACTTTTGAAAGACATTCCGAGTATAGATTTATAGAACTTCCAGCAATATAATTTGGTAACAGGCGTTTTAGCCCATCAAGATATTGGTAGACTCCTTCAAACCATAAAATAGGGTCCCTACACGTTCTTCCCTTCCCCTTTCATTGGGGTTTATAACTTGCACATGTCTTTCCCATGGTCTCATCCTCAAAACACCTTGACAACAGCAGCCAACAGTGGCTGGACACATAAAATATGTCTTCACCCATCCCTTTCTTCTAGAACCATAAAGCTATTTAGCATACATTGCCTTCCAAGTTACCATTGTAATCAAGATCACCAAAGGCTTTGCCACTTCAGGACATGCATTGTTGCCTTTCCAGCCCTGTATCCAGTCCCTCACACTCATCTATTCCCATCTAATGACACTGACTTAAGAGTTGTGATAGGAGCATCAGCCATGTCTATCACCAATTTTGGCAATGATCAGGATGGTCATGTTAGCTTCTGTGGTAAACATCATAAGAGGACTTACTAAATTCCTCATACATAGAAAGGCACCTGACTAATAATTATCAAATAACTGCTTTATGGTAAGCATATGTGCAAAATATATTGTTTTTAACATGTATTTACACATTTATATTTACACTTTTTAAAAATAAGGCAGCATATTGAGGGCTACAGGGAGTGTGGCTCCGGCATGTGAGTTAAGTTCCCCACATTGTGCACCATGCCTAGGGACCACTCCTCAGCAGAAACCCAAGCAAAGGAGACCCCACCATCCCTCTGATTCTCAGCATAGAAAACTTAAAGCCTGCTCATTTCCTTGTAGGCTTTGGTCATTTCTGTTTGTACTTATTATTTATATACTATAATATATTTTAAATGCTGCCTATTGTGTAAAACTTACTTGAATGAACTCTAAAATACAAGGGAAGGATTGATAGCCTTTGAAATAATGATGTTCTATCCCAGGACTTTTTTTGCCTATATCTGTGCAGTGAGCATACTTAATGGAAAGTGTCCATGTCGATGTTTCTGATCGTTCTTGAACGGTTTATTTTGTCTAAGTGATGTTTTCTATTCATTGAGAGGGTTTTATTGCACAGCTATTCATTGTCTGCCAAAGCCATACATTGACCTATTTTAATTTCTACACACTGTGACCTATTGATCATTTTGAAGGGGATTGTGCATGTAGATCAAAGTTGACACAACTGTTGATTGATAGAAACATAAGCATTACTCTATTCAGTATCAGTATTTACTGAGCACAGATTACTTAGCAGGCACTAAGCAAGAATTATTTTGATGTATACCATAAAATATTTTTAAATCAACATTTAAACAGTGCTTTAAAAGTTGTCTATAATTTTAATTCCCGTGTGTGCGTATGTGTGTGTGTGTGTTAACAGTGGGAAGAAATAGATAATAAAAAGCACAACACATTCACCGATTAAAATGCCAGAAGATTTATTCTGATTACAGGCTAAAATGTCAGAAGATTTATTCAATTGCATAGGCATAATTTGCGAAGCACGTGTCCTTCCTAGATTTATGATACACATGTGGAATAATACTTAAACAAGACCAACATCATCTTAAGCATTTCCTTGTTTCATGAAAACACTGGGTGCAACAATTAAGGGCAAGTCGCAGAGAAACAATCCTGTTAGTGAAAGTGATGTGTGGACGCGATCCCATTGCTTCAGCCCCCTTTCCTAAATTTGCTGCATAAACTTTCCAGAGTGTTTTTGTTGCGTCAGGGAAGTGATGCCAGCCGGTCTCTAGAGACCATTTTAAAGGCTACAGCGATATGAATCCGCATGGTACAAACAGCAATGGTTGCAGGGTAGAAAAACCCTCCGGATACCTGAGACCTTCACTCTACATCTGCCTCCATCTGGGGTTAGCCGAAGAACCTTGCCCGCTCCTCCTCATGACTAACGAGTGTATATAGCAAACTCTTTGAAATGTGAGTATTATGGGAAGGATCGCAGTTGCTTTAAATTATAGAAGTTGGCAAGTGCCTGGGAGAAGGAGTGGGAGGCTGTTTAAACTGAGAAAGACGGTTGCAGAACTTCATCCGACAGCATGAGCGCCGCGCTTCACACACATCCTCTGCTTTTCACCAACATGCTTCTCTGCATTGTTGTGGAGCAGCTTCAGTAGTAAACGCGTTTCTGTTCTGAATACTTGTTGATGGTTTCTAAATTCATGGGAGAACCAAAGCACAGAAGTCTCATGTTTGGGGGAGAAGTCTGAACTCAGCAATGCCCAGGAAAGGTAAGCTATGGTTTTTACTACAGCTTTTCTCTTTTCCTCTTCTGTTTGGACTTTATCAAAATATTTGCAGGAAGAACCACAGACAGCTACTTGTAAGGAGATGGGGGGGGGGGGTCGTGCGGAGAGAGTGTCAACAAATGGTAAATCAGAAGCAGCAGTATCTCTCTGACTCTCTACTCCGCTTGGTGTGGCAGGAAGTTTGCATGAAATGCTGTTTCTCTTAGAAAAGGTGGGAGGGGTTCTCTGAAACCCCCAGATTTTGAGCATTGACTGTCCAGTGGGCGGTGAGCTAATGCATAGTCAAGATCTCAATATCTGTTTATGTGCAACTCGTTCCCAGAGCCGAGAGTCTTAGAACTCGGGAAACCTTCTCCTAGACTGTGGTAACATCCTAAAATGTCTCTCAGCCGTGGTTACTGTGACTTACTGTTTATGGAATACGTTCTGTACATTTAAGGAAACTATTTGACTGTTTCGTTTAAGAACCTAGGAATATATTACTAATATTAACTTTATCTCCCTGGAGGAGAAAAATAAACAAAACAGTTGAACATGGCATGACATTTTTAGCTTAAGTCATCGTCGGCTGATGGTGTCGTTATCTGCACAGTACTGACTTGCCAGTTGTGCCTTCAGATAGCTCTCTTTGTTTTTGTTTTGTTATTTTGGTTTTTTTTTCTATGCGTTGGTCTTTTGAGAAGCATCTTGGGGTGGAGGGTTGTGAACATTCTGTGCGTCTTTCTGTTTCCTAGAGAAACACTCTGTTATCAGCAAGCTTCTGTTTTTCCAAGGCAGAATTCCAGGTGCAATCCCTACCACACCCTAGATATTCACTGAGATTAGATAGTCACTGAGATCAGAAGATGGATCTTGCAGGCTAAAAGTTTTAGCAGAGCCCCTGAACTCGTCGCTCCATGCGCACACATGTGTGTGTGTGTGATCTCAGGCAGATGTTAGAAAACTGTGGGTTTGGTTGAGTTTATGTGGTTGGAACCTAAGGAGATTAGGTAACTTCCATGTGCAAGACCCACTCACAGGTATAGAAATAATAGCAATTAAGGCAGTTAGGCCTGGGAAAGAATGGGAGCTATTGCCGTAGTCACTGTCTCCAGCTGAGAAAACCTCTACCTTCTTGTTTTTCTTCCCTTCTGTGTCAAAGTCTAGTTACATAATAAGGATTGCTCTGGCATCCCTTGCCTTGAGGTCTTGTTGATTAAGATTGGAGTAAAGGCATTACTGTATAAAAGCCTCTATTAGCTCCTGACAAGGTGGTCAAGGAGCACTATTTGTTAGCTACATCCCTCTACCCAAAATTGCTAATGAGGCAAGTAGCCTGCGATTGCCAGTTTTCTCTATTCCATATCTTCCCTAATTTCTTTTTCTCCCTCTGTGCTACCCACACTAGCCTACAGACCACTATCAGACAGGCAAACCTATCCCCCCTTTCCCAGTCCTTCGGGCCCACCCCTGGACAGTAGAGGAAGCCCCCACCCTATCTGGAGGGGGTCTCCAGTACCCCACCCATGACCTCATCGCAGGCAGCTAGAGAGCTGGATGGCCAGCGCTTGCATGGCGCCTGAGTGGGCCCTGGGGATGGGTGCGGCCTAAAGCTGCGCAGTAGGGCATGACGTATCCCATCACAGTATCCCATCACAGGCTCCCTCAGAGGCTGGCGGCATCTCTGGAAGTCAAATTTGCCAGGCCCCACCCCAGAGCCCAAGGAGCACACACACACACACACACACACACACACACACACACACACACACACACACACACACACACACCGTAAAGATGAAAATAAAGGCAATAAGGGTGGCTAACAAAATCCCCAAGCCAGCTGATTCATCAGGGCTTAGTCGTGTGAGCTTACTATTGAAACATGGACAGTGCCTTAGAAGCAACCAGTCAGAGCTGTCTCCAAAAGGGTCTTGATGAGAGATACCCAAGGTGACCTAACTGTGTCCTTGCTACAGTACCTAGGAGAAAGAAACAGACTCTTCCAGGAATGGGGAGAAGAGAATGTTAACTATTGAACTGCCAGGAAACCGTGGCTACCTGCCTGACCTGCTTCTGTGTGAGCCAGGCTTACCCAAGTTTGTAGGATATAGAATTGTCCAGACTTGACAAGTCATGCTTAGGGGTCAAAGGTCCAAGGGCTAGAAGAAGAACTCCATCTTGTTCAACAAGTCTTTCCAGAGGTCACACTGTGTGCTGGGCATTTTAGCAACGTGCTTTAAAGGCAATGTCACCATTAGCAGCAGTGCAGATAACACGAGAACACCAAGAAATGCCTTGTGCCAAGTCGGCTTCAGTCAGAGAGAGATCCCTATGGAGTGGCCTTTGAAATGGACTTTGGAGGCTGAGGCCCTTACGAGAAAACCAAAGGATGGGGACCTCAGCACAGAGGTATAAAGATCTCCTCAGCTCTCCAACAGGGAAATATTTTGGTGGTAAAACTGCTTCCCAAAGCGAGTTCCAAGTAACTGGCTTCATGGCTATTAGTCAGAGGATAGTTCAATATATTGCTTGGTTAGGTGACTTGGGGAATGTGGAACAGGGCATTTGGTTCCAACTTTGTAGATGGCTGACATCAATCTCAGCCCTCACCCTGGTATATGAACTTGGACCCTTTCAAATGTCAGGGTTTTCACTGGTTAGATGAGAATAGCAAATGTATCTGTTTTCTGGGGGCATTCTGGGGAATTGCCTTAGAGGGTCTGTGCAAGGGCCTGTCTCGGAACACCTGGCATGACCCCTTGGTAATGTCAGGCATCATCAGCAATTCCGAGCTGCTTTTGCTGTAGGACCTCTGCTCCTTTCCACTGGTTAGGGAGTCGTCTGGCTCTCCTCGAGTGGCTCCTAATGAGGACTTAATGTTTTCCAAAGTCATTAGACCAAGAAGCTTTTTTTTTAAGAAAAAAAAATGGATGCATGTTGAAAGACTAGTGAGCTGAGAACAAGTGTCCTTAAGCTGCATGAGGTTCCCAAGACTTAATAGAAATGTGCCAATTCTCGCTGGCCACTTCACAAACTGCCCGCTCTGGAAACCCAACTGAGATTCTCAGGTCCAAGAAAATTGAATTATAAAATCCATTTTCAACTTTTTAGATGGAAAAGTGGCAGAAAACTAAAACTGCTGTCAGTGAATAAACACTGGAAAAGTCCGTTTCTACCTATTGGCCGAGGACCCAATGAACTGAGTGTCAGTGCTAAGTCAGCAGAAACTGCTATTTCACTTCCAGGGACTTTCTAAAGAGAGAGAATAAAATGTGTACTACAGATCTGAAATGCAAAATTCAATAATTGTAATATGAAATGTAAGAGAGACTCCAATTGAATGAAACTTCCAAAAAGAAGACCCGAATAGTCAGAATAGTGAGCCACGTTCCTTAATGCTGACGTTCGCAGAGAACCCTGCTCCATCCCTCACAATAGGGCTAGCCCAGTCCTAACCTACAGAGAACCCTGCTCCATCCTTCACAATAGGGCTAGCCCAGTCCCAACCTACAGAGAACCCTGCTCCATCCTTCACAATAGGGCTAGCCCAGTCCTAACCTACAAAGAACCCTGCTCCATCCTTCACAATAGGGCTATCCCAGTCCTAACCTACAGAGAACCCTGCTCCATCCTTCACAATAGGGCTAGCCCAGTCCTAACCTACAGCCCACAGGTGGGAGCAGGAGACTCATTCCACACTCAAGAAAACCGAGGCAGAGGAACTCAGAAAATCCCCTAATCTTTCAGAGCCTAAGTGCTGGAGAAAGGAATCTCAAGCTGAAGTACATCTGACGCCTTGGCCCTGGCCAGGAAAGATTCTTCAAATTAGGTGACATGTCCTAGTACTGGTGGATGGGGCACTCCAGGCAGAGACGACAGACTGAGTACAGGCGAGAACTGGGGAGGGGCAGGAGGGAACAAAGTGCAGCCACAGGAAATACCACCTAGGAAGATGTAACCCCAAAAGCCTTGAATGCCACGACACAAAGTTTGCTGTCTTTCATGGGACAACCATTAAATGATTGCAAACAAGGAAGTAACATGATGAGAGCAGAGAGGAAACCTTGTTGGAAGGCTAGATGTGTCCAGGCAAGACATGAGGCGCTGAAACGCTCGCAGAAGTTATGGGGAGGAATTCACACGGCCCCATCTACTCAGTCCAGACCCGGTCTTTGAGAGAGCAACCCTCAGACCTAGCCAGATCTACATCCCATGTTGGCCTCCTGCTCAATTCCAGTGTGGTGGACCAGGCTAAAGAAGGAGTGTGGGAAGGGCTGGCTGACCCAGGAGAGCCCTCCCAGTCCGTATTCAGGAAGATACCATTCCATTCCACTTTTATGGAAATCATTAACTATACGGTTCCCTGTTCGATCGCTGGGTTCCAGACTCTTAGCTCATATCAAGCAGGCACATTTCCAAAACAACCTTTGGATCTACAAAAGTTTTATGAGTTTACAGCTAAAGCAATTACACAATAACGGTATTGGCATGCAATGATGGTGGGGGGCGGTTCATATATCCCTTCCGGAGGGACTTAAGTCCCTCTTCCTGGCTGTCTGCCTTTTGCAAAAATAAACTCCCCTGTGTCTGAGAACTCTGACCACAGCTTGCACAACATTCTCAGAGTTTTTTGAATGGTATTACCCACAGGGGTGCTTTAGGAGCGTCTGTGACACCCAGGTGATGGCATTCAGAGATCAGGAGTTAATTCCCCTTGATTCCCCAATGCCTTACAAATGGACCAGGCCTAGATCTTAATTTAGGAGCAGAGGGCTGCAAGAAGTGTCGCATCCCTGTACTTTCTTTAATTCAACTGATTCCAAAAATCCACGCCAGCAGGGCTTGAGCTGCAGAAATTATTGGTGCTGCTGGCTCTACTACCTTCAGCACCAGGATCAGACAGTGGTCTCAGGAGACCCGCGTTCACACCTGTTACACCAGCTCTTCTCGGTTTGGATTACACGTCCAAACCCCGGCTATGTGCCGGGGATCATTGAAAAGATGGCAGAGCCTAGTATCTGAGCATTACTAGGCAGCTCTGACCTCTGAGCTATAAGTCGTGCTAGATAGACACATTGATTTCTCAACCCAAGTCTGCCAGGTTTGGGAAAACGTCTCATCAAAAGTCCTTCATTTTCCCCTTCCACACATGCACATTGAAGCTGGGAATCTTTTTTTAATGATTTTTTTTTGTCTTTTTTTAATTTGATGTTGCAATTTTAGTTATATATTTTCCTTTCCCTTTCCTCCCTCTAAGTCCTCCCATCTGCTCCTCACTCTCCTTCAAATCATGACCTCTTCTTTCATTAACTGTTGTTGTATGCGTATATGTATTTGTATGTACATACACATTCCTAAATCTAACCTGTTGTGTCTATAGAATGTTACTTATATGTGTGTTTTCAAGGCTGACCATTTGGCACTGAACAACTTATTGGTGTGTCCTTCCCTGGGGAGGACCACCTCTCTGGCTCCCAGGCTCCCAGTTTTACTCATTTGTCTGGAGTTCTCTGTATGGGGTTGGAGATGCATGGGCTTTTCCCTTTGCAGTTTGGAATATTGCTTGGCCTTGGCCTTGTGAAACTGGAACTCTCTAAAAAGAAAGGCAGACTTTTCTCTTTTCTTGAAACAAGAAAGTACAAAGGGTCTGCCAACACCCTTGGAACACCGGGTGGACATGGAGAACAGCACAGAAATGAACAGCTCAGGATGTTCCATTGTCTTCCTGCTAGGTAGTAAATAATCACCCAGGAAATGTGCACCCCACTAATTAAACAAATTCTTCGAAGTTATAAGCTTCTACCAAAGGAAGTATCTACTATGTTCATATTGACAGTCTCCTTCAGTTATGCACCTGCTACATTGCTAGCACTGTGTACCTACTGTGGCCACATTATCCTTGTTTTTAGGCAAGAGAAGGTGAGAAACTTGCCTAAGGACCTTTAGGTAGCATATGTGTGCATGTGCACGTATGAGTGTGTGTGGTGTTTGCATCCATGTGATGTGCATACGGAAGACAAAGGACAATGTGGAAATTTTTCCTCAGGAGACATCTGCCTTTTGTTTGTTTGTGAAAGTAGCCCCAACAATCCACTTCAGCCTCTTCTGCTTTGGGATTCCAAGACCATGCCACAATGCTCACTCAGAAGCATTTCCAGATTTTAAAGCATGAATGGGTACTGGACGTTGAACTTGGGTCCTGGTGTTTGCATGGCAGGCACATTACCAAGTGAGTCATCTCTCCAGCCCATGGAGTAGGTGTTTGCATGCATGTTATAACTGTCTCAAAAAATATCTAAGTAACTGCCTCCAATTAAGATGGAATGTTTATTATTTTGTTTTATATCTATAAATGTTTTGCCTGGTTGTATGTCTGTGCACCAAGTGCATGCCTAGGGCCTCAGGAACCAAAGAAGGTCATTGGGTCCGCTGGTATTGGAGTTTCAGATGGTTGTAAACTGCTATGTGGGTCTAGGAATGGAACCCTGATACTCTAGAAAACAGTGTTCCTAACCACTGAGCCATCTCTCCAGTCCTTAAAATGCATTTTCAGAGGAGATCTTCTGTCACTATGGAGTTTATATTTTATTTGGCAAGATGCACCCAAAGCAGCATGTTACCCAGCCTCATAGTTCACCTGTGTGGTGGCAGATGGAGGATCCAATCCTATTGAAAAGAGGGCAACAAGGTAAAGGATATTGTCCAATGCAGAGTTAGTAAAGAAAGCAAATTCTCGTCCATTCTTTTCTCGTCTGCCTCTGACTCAGGAGAAGAAAGTGACCCCTAACTAAGGAACAACGAACTACAGAGCAGCACCAAACCCATGCAGTTTTGAGCCTCTGCATCCTACCATTAATGCAAAGCCAGAGCTGATCCTGTCGTCCTGAAACACATTGCTGCCAGATGGTCTCAGACAAAACTCAAGAGCAGTCATTAAAACACTATTTGCTTGCTAATGGCCAACATCCTCCAAACAGCTTATTCTCTTAAATTAGGGCATTTTTTAGAGTGTTGTGGGTTTTTCTACATTAATTTATTTATACAAGACTTTATGAAGTAATTTCTATTTCATTCCATTCTGAACTCTAGTTTAACATTAACCTGGTCTGGCATGAACTTGTTTACCAAGGCAATAAGTAATCACCTTCCAGAATCACTGCTCTTTCTTTGTTCCCTCTACAATAAAGAGCGTGCTTCTGGGTGTGGGTTAGGGAATGCTATGTTTGTAGTGTGTTTCCCAACAGTAGGGACTGGAACCTGAAACTCCATGCAACAGTATTGGGACGCGGAGCTTAATGGGAGGACTTAGGTCATGCAGTCTCCAGGTCTTCAGTCTACGGATGCCCTCTGCACAGGGCTTCCTTGTGGTGAGTTCCTTTGCATGGATGCACTCATGTTGTGTTGATTTCTCAAATAAGACCAATCACCATTAAGGCCCTTCCTAGATAAGGGCTTTTTGGTCTGAGACTCCCCAGGCTCCAGAAGTTAGTGTTCGTCACTCATAAACTGTCCGTCTCCAGCATTCTGGCACAGCACAAAGGGTATTGCAGGGGGAGTTTTAAACATCTCCCTCTTGTGTAACTTGTCACCTCCCTGCCTTCCACTCTCCTCCAGAAATCCCAGGCTCTTGAGCAGCCAGCCCCCCAACCCTAAAGCAGCCCTTGATTAACTAGGGTCTGAAGAATCCGAGTCCACTTACATTAACGAATCCTATCAAACCCACTTCATTACCCACAAAGAACTGCAGTGTCATATGATCCCAATGTAGTCTGGAGATAGAATGGGGCATATGTATGTCTGATTTGGGATAATTCGTGCTTGCTATTTGAATATACAATTCAACACACCTTCCCTGATGCTTCTGTCTATAAAAGAAAATATAACCATTTCACAAAAATACACTAGTAATGAGACACTGGTGTATTTCTGGACAATACATTGAGTCAGCAGTCATAGGCATATATCTACAAGAGTAAACAAGCAGTAACCACACCACAAATGCATATGAACTAGGAAGACCCCAGAGAGTGAGGACTACATGCTCTAACTGAAGCAGGCAGGGCTCACATGCTCTGGGGATGATGTCCAAGGAAAATATGGCCTAAAAGTCAGATATTCAGGTCTTTTATTTTTTAATTTTTTAAAATTTACTTATTTATTTTATATCTCAACCACATTTTTCCCTCCCTCCCCTCCTCCCATCCCTCCCTCACCTTCTCTCTGCTTCCTCCCTCAATCAGCTCCTCTGTTTCTGTTCAGAAAGGGGCAGGCCTCCCATTGGTGTCAATAAAGTATGGCAGATCAAGTTGCAGGAAGACCAAGCACCTCCCCTGGTATTAAGGTTTAATGAAACCTTTACGTCTAAATTTCTTAATAAAATTTTCCTGGGCAGGGGAGATGGCTCATTCAGGAAAGTGCTTGATGAGCAAGCATGAGAATCTGAGTCCAATTCCACAACTCACAGGAAAAAACAGATATGGTGGCATATGCTTGTAAACCCAGCCCGAAGGAGGTAACTAAACCAGATCCTTGGGCACGTTGGCCTGTCAGGCTAGCCTAGTAGGTGAGTGAGTTTCAGACCAGCAGAACAATCTGTTTCAAAAAGCAAAATGGGTAGCTCCTGAGGAACAACACGCATGGCCCCACACACATGCACACAAAGACACACTGACAAACAAATACACACAAATGCACATACACACAAGTAATTGTAACATGTTTGACCTTTCATATGGCTCAACTGGCCACCATATAGAAATATTTTGAAGCTGTTTTCCTGCTATGTAGGAAATTCCAGGAGCATTTGCCACTCAGCAGCATGCCCTGATTTAGCACATCACATATGCAGATCTTCCCAGCTACAGAAGATGGTGCAGCGTACGTACACTCACCCAACAGGAAAGCGCCAGTAGCCTGCAAAGTCCCTTTCTATTCCGCAACACCATTATAAGGCTCACACTGCACATCTGCCCCTGTGAGGCCTGAAGCCTTACATTAGTTGGAAGCAGCAACTACATAAATGAATATATAATCTGTTGGCCAATGGAGCTGTCATGAGACTCAACGGGACACATGTGACTTCACCGCCCATTCCCACAAAGGCAGACAGTGGAGCAAGCAGTGATGATCATCTACTCGTGGCAATTTCAGTCTCCCTGTCCATTAGCTCTTCTGCAGTGACTCGACCGCACCTTCACCTCCCTCCTTTCTAGCCCTTAACCAGGTCCTTGACTCAGACAGCTGCTTCAGCATGGTTTTCTTCCTGCTCTCTTCTCTGAGCCATGCCAGCCTCTCAACCTCTGGTTTCGATTTCCTCCTCTTGTCGAACATTCTCTTGCTCTTGCCACTCCTTTCTCTCCAAGTCCACTCTTTTCACGTCTCCTTCAGGCAGCTTCTCCACGCACCCCTCTAGTCCAAAGTACGTCTCTTCATTCTTATTTGTGCTTTTTATCTCCTGCAATGTCTGTGTCCCTAGATAACTGAGGTTCCTCGCACAGGATCCGGATTTTAGCAAAGATTCCATAAATACCAGTTGGTCCTTTCGTATGTGATTTTCAACGGGGAAGACATGTGCAGAATAAACAATTGAAATGGAAACACAAAATCAGAGCCATGACAAGGAGAAGAAATAAAATATGTGAACCGAAAGAACCAGTCTAGTTAGAATGATTGAGCGTGAAATTTTGCTTCCTGGCAGCCCAAGCATGTATTCTCTGGTGTGTGGAGGGTGAAGGGCCAAAGGAGAGGAAATGAATTCTCCTTTCGCCCTGACTCAGCCCTGCTTTAGGAGCACATGTTTTTCCCCATTTCTTCATTTTGTTTTCAGCAATCCATTAATCTCTTGCTGAACATCCAGATCGTCACCGTGTCAAAGCCTCCCTCAAACCCTGTTTAGACGGTTGTTCTCTATGGTAAATACAAAGCTTCTGATGAGGACAATTTATGTTGATGCTGTTGCTATGGTGTTGGGAAAGGAGACCTGCAATTCTTGGCTCATCAGCTTCTGCTGGTTAGCAGGTTCCAGCTGCAGGGGCTGGCTTCAGGAGGGAAGAATCAGATAAAGGAAAGAGGGAAGGGGCAGTTCTTCTGAACTCTTGTCCATTTTCTTCTATGGCCACCCTGTGCTTCCTCCTTCCTCGTTTCTCATCTACCGGTCTCCCTCTGAGACCCATTCAAGCTGAATTTTTCATTCCAGTGGGACTTGCAAGCTTTACTGATATTGGTATTTAATCCAAAAGGGTATCAACACAGAGGCTGGCTCTGGAGTTCAGCACTTTCATTTTCTAGGTGGTATCATTGGTGAGTTAATTTTTACTTTGCATCTCTTTGTAAAATGTGAAGATGGGGTATACATCAACTCACTATATGGCTAAAGCAGGTAAGCACTGGGGTGACTAGCAACCCAGACACAACTTGGTTTGAGCCACACGCACACATCGCTCCCCCGACAGTGCCCTAGCCACCTGGGACTTCACCTGCCTTGAGTTACATTCCTCCCTTCTCCAAAGCAAACCAGCCATGCCAACCTAGAGCCCCCAACAACACAGCAAAACATATCTTGAAACTAAGGGCAGTGGGCCAATCCAGCCTAGACTAGTTCAGGCTGCTTGTGCAGGAAGGAAAACTGTATCCTCAAAATAAACATTAAGGAAGAAAACAAAACCTGTTTACCATCTTAGGCCTATGCATAATCGGCATATGATTACATACGCGTAATTACACAAGATTAAAATTAGATGCATCTTTGGAAAAACATGTCCAATGGCTTACATAAAGCAAATCTATCAATCAACGCGGAAATCACCCATATTCTGCCCTCAGCACTAACTCTTCTTTCTGGAGCCACACAAAGACACCCCTGGCAGTCATCAGAGGCTTTGAGCACATATTTGAGCTTTAAGTTCCCTTGCTATTTGTTCTGTCTGTACTTTCATTTCACTTCTGACTGGAACCCCTCAATACTGTACTAATTAATTGTGTGTGCTTCTTCGATTCTTTAACAAGATGCCAAGGGCCTGTAAACACTCAGTCCAGACAGAGACCACCAGTAGCAGGGTTTCGGTGAAATAGTAAGGGGCTGTATAAATATATCATAGCTACTGTTAAAATCCTGTCTCCACCATTGGGAACAGACTAGAAGATAAACACTTAGCAAGCAGTGTGTAACAATGCCGTGTAACTGAAGGATGCGGGCATTCCAGGCAGTCTCAAAGCTGGCTGCGCCTTAACTCTTAGAGAGGGAGCCTCAGAAACCCCTTAAGTGTAGGCTATCCCCACAACCATCGGAGCTCTGAGGGCGGAGCTGAGGTGTGTATAGTTTTGTAGAGCTCCCCCACGACATTCGCGTGCAGTCTTTGTGAAGAATCACTGTCTTACAGAAAGTGACAGCCAATGGTGTAGCTGTTGAGTTCCCAAGGCCTTGACTTGAGGACACTGACTATTCTTTAACCCCTGCTGGACCCTTCCAGGAACGCTGAAGAAAGGGAAGTCATGGAAGGCACGTGTGGGGACTTCCATGTCTACAGCACAGACAGTCTAATTCTTCAACCAGCATGGTGGGCAGGAAGGAAGGAGGTTTGGGGAATTAGCAAAAGCAAGAGAATCTAGTTTTGGAATGTAACTGACTTTTAGAATATGTCAGACCTAAGCATATTTGAGCCAGAGTAAATCAAACCAAATCACATTAAGTTTACAAGATATTTTTTTAAATAGTGAGAAGCTGTTTGCTTACATCCAATAGATGTACCAGAGTCTCTTGACCAAGTGGGTCTCTACTTCACACCTCATCATAGATTTCTTTTTAATTGCTGTTTATGAAACTGGTCAAGCATGCCACTTCATTACCTCTCCTTTATCATCACAAGCATCCCACAAAATGCCTACCCTCCATTTAACACATAAAGAAAAAATTTCAGATGAGTCAACAGGACTCATCGAGAACAAGAATTTGCCTGAAGTCAGTAGAAGCCAAACTAAGACACAAGCCTGGGTCGCTATGACCCTCTAAAGCCCACTGGTTTTGACCCTGATATTCTGGATGTAAAGCCCAGCCTTCATTCCTGCAAAACTATGGGTTTGTTTCATAATCTGCAAAAAGATGATAACTGTGCCCTAAAGAATATGATAGACACCAGAATCTCTGAATGAAGGAGAAAATATCGCCAAGTCTGTAGTCATCTCTTCAGGTCCAAATCATTTCAGAGAGAAGTGGAAGGGTGTGGAGTCTTGCTCTCATTTACACAGATGCCTAGGATGATGGTGGAGGAGCAGCCAGAATAGGAATTGCCCATAACTGCCACTAATCAGGAAATGTTGCTCCCTCAGCTCTGGGCAGTCGGGGTTGGACAGAGATGAATGTGCCAAACACCATTCATCTCCACCATCTGTTCCTTCCTACTCCCTGAACAAGGAGTCCTTGCTGACTTCTGCCTGCCAAAGCATCATGTGTGCCAACTCATTTGGCCATCTCCTCTTGAGGAAACCCAGTCTCCATGTCCTTTGATTGCTCTGAAAACTGATTAGTGTCCATTTGCAAGCCCCCATCTCCTCCTAATGCCTCCAGGTGTCTGTGAGCCACAGGGCTTTGATTTCTGGTCTATTAACTCTGAAGAGAATTAAACCTAATAAAAATATAACATTAGCTCCAAATAGCTGCATAATGCGTGACAGCGAGATGCTCTCCTTTGCTCTGCACAATGCCAAGATTAGTATGAGTTCTTCTGTGCAACGAGAGGGAAATGAGCAAAACGCCACTTCCTCCCCATAAGAAAGGCTGATGCAATGTTGCCTTGAAGGAATAAATGGCACTTTATATTGCTTTAATAAAAAAAAAACACTTTAATGTTATGTTGAAAGGGGGAAACTGACTTGCAGCTTCATTCCAGGACAAATTTAGATTCCTTGAGAATAAATCTTAATAAGGCTGTAACTTTGACTGTTCAGTTCAGATAGAAAAAAAAATGCCAAAATGTCCAATAAAGCACAGATTAGCTAAGCATTTTTTCAGCTCACATTTCCATGTTTTTTCAAAAATTATTCTAGCAAGAATCTGAAAGAAGACATGTCACATACCCATAAATACAACCAACTCAGATAGAAAACGTGTCTCAGACCAAATTGGTCCAGGGAGTTTATGGCAATTTGCCCATGGCTGCTGTCCAGAAAATCAGTTTATTGCAAAAGTTGTCAGCCAATACCTACTTTTCCTCTCCTCTGCCAACTACGAGGGGCTAATTCTGGGGGAAAATACTAGCCCAGCACCCCATTGTCTGTTATCGCCCTCTTACCTAAAGACAAGCTGAGGGAGATGGAAAAAAATATACAACAAAACCAATATGTGCTTGAGATTGGCGTGTGAACCAGATGTCTCTAGTTGTTCAAAATGTGTTTGAATCCATACATCTTGGAAGGTAACAACAACCATGACAGAAACTTTTCGAAGACTCTCTAAACCCTGACTCTGGAGGCAAAAGTCTCCCATGATTATAAAGCTCTCATAGGATACATGGCAGTATTCACAGCCGGGAACAGCCGGGACAGCAGGTGTCAACAGTTGGTTGTGATGGGAGTTTTTGTGGAAGACTGATGCATGCACTTAATCACTATCAAGACCCACTTTGCAACTAGGGAAAATGAGGCACGATTGTCACAGAAGAAAAGGGTGGACCGGGTTGTAAGAGAACAAGGAAACCCAAGTATCATCAGCAACAAGGAAGAAGAGGCTTGTCCATGCTATCTTTTGTGAGGGCCAAGTAGCTCTGTTTAGTCAGAAAGGAATGTTCTGGAAGAAAAATAGTAAGATGAAAGAAAGAGATTAGAAAAGGATTTGGATTGTGAAAGGATGGAAATGGAGGAGAGGTGATTCTGACTTTCTTCTGAAGGGAATGGGAAGTCATCAAAGGCTTTGGTGTGAGAGAAAGACATATGGGGAGCAGAGTGTGGGAGACAAAGCCACTGAAGTGCAGAGGGGAGGAATGGCAGTCTGCGGCCAGATGGAGGCCTCCCCTCACCATGCCAGAGCTCTCTGGAGGTCAGAGCTGTGTGAGGCTCAGGATGTCCGGTCAGCTCTGCTGTTCTCTGCCCTGGGCACAGGGAAGTGCTGCGGATGAGTCAGTGGCCTGAGCTCCGCCTAATGTGCCTCCTGCTGAAGGGTCTAAATCCCCTCGGCCTTTGATGTGGAAATGTCATCAGTACATTGAGTGGATTCCAGAAAGTCTTCCAGGGGAGAACACGCAATACAGGAGGCCTCGCGCAACACACATGTGGGCCTCAGCAAACAGAGAGATGGTGATGAGGGAAAAACGGAGTGAAGGAAAAACGAGATCTCTCCCCCAACGCAGTAGGACATAAATTTAAATTATGGGTCCCCATGCAGAAACAATAAGTGAAGCCTCACTCGAGCGCTGCTGGGCCTTGAAGAACAGCTTTCTGCAGACATTCTGCCTTACCCTCTGACGGCTCATGCCTGCACACGAGGCCCCCTTGGATTCAGGCTGTTATCCCAGCAATCTAGAGATTGGAAACATCCTAGCCAAGCCTCAAAGTTCGAAGTAAATGGTTCTTTCACGCTGCTTAAAGGTTATAAAATTTCAAAAAGGCTATGCTAGGGAACAAGAATTTAACCCGAGTTCACTCTTAGCCATATGACCTTGGGCAAGTATGCTCATCTCTGGACAGCAATAGAAACACAAGGGTCCAGGGACAGTGGCTATAACAGCATCTTACTCAAACCAGGGAGTTGACATAGGAGTGGGGTCAGAACTCAGTGTGGACAGAGCCAGGCAGGAAAAGCAAATGGATCTGGTGGGATTCCTGAGAATTCAGAGTTCACCAGCTACTTGCCTTGCTCAGTATACTCACACACATCCTCACGCACAAAGGAGTCACATGGAATGATTCAAAAACACCTAGACCAACTGAGAGAGACCAGAGAACAAAGAAGAAAGATTTACTGTGCCTTTTCAAACAAGGAGTCGCATGTTTTAATTCTGTACCAGGCCTACATTATGTTGTTGGCCCTAGAGGTGAGACTGAGGGAGAAGGGATCTCTGACGATATAGTGGGTAGAAATGAATAAAAAATAGATTAATGTTTGAGTGATGCGTAATTCTACCTTACATAGACCTCTGTAGGATATTGTGGAGCACACGGTATCCCAGCCCCTTCCTGCCTCCAGGCAAGCCACCTCTAAGAAAGTGCTCTACCACAACCCCATGCCCATAGTAAACCCACCTACAGACAAAACTAGATTGTCAAAAACAATGTTAGTGTAAGAAACTGAATTGTGGAATTAAAAAATAAATCTCAGCATTGAAGATGATTTACAGGTTATCATTCGAACTTCTAAAAGCCCCAACAGGGCCCCTGGTGCCTCGGTGACAACTCTTCGCAGCCAATCATCACAGGGTCTGATTTCTAGGCCCAGGGATCTAGCCAGGACAGGCTTCCATCCCTGCAAAGAATGACTCTTTCCCAGGAACATCCTCCAACTGCATGGTAAGGTCAAGCAAGCAGTAATGCCCACTCCCAGACTCTGCAGGCAAAGGAACAGAAAAGGATGGTCACCTTGCACAAAGCAGGGAGGCCATATGACAGCCCCACCCCTGTCCAGGTAGGGGTGGATATAGGCTGGCAGTGCCTCCCCCATTCCAGGAGTCTCAGTGTCCTCTGCTCCAACAGCCTTAATGTCCTCAGCTTTGGCCTCATCTGTCAAAGGTCTGGCAGGACTAACAGGAATAGGCTACCCTTGGAAAAGGCCTGCAGAGACCCCCATTTGAGCAACCTGAGTAACCAGAGCTCTGAGGCTGCAGCAGGTATTCAGGCGTTGAGAGTTCCTTCCTGAGGGCAAAGGTAGCCCGTAAGGCTTTTAAACTGTTGCCAACAGGTGAGCTGGCAATTGCGGAGTCTGTGAATCGTGAGGCCTGTTTACAAACGACACACTTACCCGCGCTGCCAGACACAGTCCGTTTTCACGGCCTACTGTAGTTAAGGATGCACAATAACCAGTGGTGTTGAGCCGGAGCCCTGAGACACCAATGAGCTCCTGCTGCCGAGAGACAGGACACTGTTCCTAGGAGCCTTCATGGCAGCTTTAGCAATTGCTCATTATAAAACCTCGTCTTGGCTGTGCGTATGTTTAGATCACCTTTTCCATGCCCTGTTGAATCATTAACATTGAACTCTGTGCCAAGAGCACTGTATCTTGTGCATGAGCAAAGTTGACCTAAGACAGTTTCCTCTGTAACACACAGCCTTCCCGCACTTAAGAATACTAAGAGCAAGCTATTTGTTTCCATTTCCATGATGGTTTTATTTTTGTTTTACATGTATGAGGGTTTGCATGCATGTATGTCTGTGTACCATGTGTATACAGTGCCCTTAGAGACCAGAAGAGAGTGTTGGGTCCTTGGGATTAAAGTTATAGACAGTTGTGAGCTGTTATGTAGGTGCTGGGAATTGAACTCAGGTCCTCTGGAAGAGCAACCAGTGCTCTTAAGCATTTATCTCTCACTCCTGCCCCTCTGTTTTAAATAGCAGGACTATAAAGTGAAAGAAATGTAATAAATTTAACACTAAATTCACTAAATGGGGGGAGAGGTAGAAGAATAGTCATTTACAACAGGCAGGCTGAGTACAGAAGACAAAATGTAGTCATCTTTAGCCTCAGCCAAGCACACTTGCAAATGAAATAACTAGCAAAGCACCATGAGCATCCTTGTGGGGATTACAGATTTGTTAACCAAGAGTGAACTTGAAGATACAGCATCTGTGACTGATGAGGAGTGGTTGTCTATGTAACATCATCCACTTTAACCCCACCCAGCAGGTCTATGGTGAAGTCCCAACTAGGCTTCTAAGGCCTGCCAGTGTTAGGCTAAAGAGGACCATGTGTCAAATGGAAACACAGGACCCTTGCAAAGTTGTATTTTGCTTTGAAAAGACGAAGATCTCAAATCTTTAAACCTTTCCAAGATACCGCAGAACCCATTTGCGTATTTCAGCATTAAATTAAGAAAATATTTTTCCAATGAAGGCAGACTCTTTAACTGAATTTTTAGCTTGGTTTTACCTAGGTTCATTTTGTTTTGAGAACTTACGTCCTGGCTGAGGATGACCTTGAACTTTCGATTCTCCTGCTTCTACCTCCTTTGCGGTGAGACTGCAGGTATGTGCCTCCACACCCAGCTGATGTGCTCAGGATGGGACCCAGGGCTTCCTACCACTGGGTAAACATGCTATCACCTGAACCACATCCCCAGCCCTGCATTTTCTACTTTTAATTGACACATGTTAATCTGATAATCATGTATACTGGCCAGGGGAGGATGAGGAATAGTGGGTGGCAATTTTAAATTTTCAAATAGGTATACAAGGCACATTGATCATAGAGTCACTAGCAGATACACTACTTCAAACACTTATTGTTGTTTTGTGTTGGGGACATTTGGAACTTTCTTTTACAGTTTTTTTTTTAAAACATGATTAACTATTAGCTACAGTTACCCCAATTGATGTGGCATTTCCCTTTATATGCTTACCATTAATGAATAAAGAAACTGCTTTGAACCTATAGCAGGGCAGAACTAAGGTAGGCAGGGAAAACTAAACTGAATGCTGGGAGAAAGAAAGGTGGAGTCAGAGAGAAGCCATGTAGACCTCCTGGAGACAGACACTGGAACTTTGCCAGTAAGCCACTGCCACGTGGTGATACACAGATTAATAGAAATGGGTTAAATTAATATGTAAGAGTTAGCCAATAAGAAGCTAGAGCTAATGGGCCAAGCAGTGTTTTAAATAATGTAGTTTCTATGTGGTTATTTTGGTTCTGGGCGGATGGGACAAATAAGCGGCCTCCTCCAACAAATTGGCACCCATCTATAGACTACTGGAATGTAATTCTCTAACCTGAAGGTTTCACCATTTAGCCAGTGTCCCCTAACCCCCAGTCTCCTCTATTCTTCTCAGCTTCCATTAGCCACCATTCTAATCTCTACTTCATGTCATCAGTGTTTCACCCTCCACATGTGAGTGAGAACATGCTGCATTTGATTTCTGCTTCTGTCTTATTTCATTTAGCATATTGTCCTCCAGACCATGTAAATCAGACTCTCTGGAACTGCTGCAAACTCATCTTAGTTCTATGCTTGGGAATGACACAGAACGTGGGAACCCTCCTTCCACAGAGCACCTGTTGTTGGTTGTCTTATGATTCTTTCCTTTTTTACTCTTTTGGGGGCCTGCCACTCCCAAATAAATCACACTCAGAGGCTTATTATTACATATAAATACCCACCCTTGTCTTGGTTTATTTCTAGCCAACTTTCCTTAATTTAAATTATCCCATTAACCTTTTGCCCCTGGGCTTTTTCCTTTTCTTACTTCTGTGTACCTTACTTTCACTCTTACTCCACGGCTGGCTGTGTGGCTGGGTTGTGGCCCCTTGCACCCTCCTCTCATTGTTCTCTTGCTCCTGGGTCTTTTTCCTCCCAAATTTCTCCTCTGTTTATTCTCTCTGCCCGCCAGCCCCTCCTATCCTTGCCTTGCCTTGCTATTGGTCATTCAGCTCTTTATTAGGCCAATCAGGTATTTTAGACAGGAACAGTAACACAGCTTCAGAGAAGTAAACAAATACAACATAAAAGAATGCAATACATCTTTGCATCATTAAACACATATTCCACAGCATAAACAAATACATCTTAAAATCATATTCTATGACAGCACCCTTTCAGACATTTGAAGATGCTGCCGGTTCCCACTTCCAAAACGACAGATTCCCATTTCAGCACCCTACTCTGGTTGTTCCTCACAACCTCTCCAATCTCTACATCTCAGTCGTTTGGGGGGCATGTTCTAATCTGTCAAAATGTATAGCCACCTCCTGCTCAGTAACATCAGTAACTGATGAGAATAACATCAAACTCTGGGCAAGGCAATTAATTCACAGAGCTTTTCTTGGCAGATTTCTCAACATGTATGAGTCAACTTTTTAGACCAAATCTTTCTGTGTCTCCTAATTTACCCTAAAGGGTACTAGTGAGGTGATCCAATGAGTCATGGCACCTGCTCCCAAGTCTGGCTACCTGAATTCAGTTCTTAGTACTTACGTGGTAGAAGGAGTGTACTCTCACAAGTTGTCTACTGATTTTCACAAACACACCATGGCATGTGTGCATCTATGCAAATACACATACATACACACATACTAAAATTAAGTATGTGATTTAAAATATCCTGATGAAGCAATCATATACATGCACTAAAAGTAATCTCACTACAAGGATGCTCATTATTGCTCCAACATATGGGTACAATTAAGACATCAAAACTTTTAATGTTAAAACAAATGTGCCACATCTGTACAGCCGCTATATACTATTCAACCATTAAAAATGACAATGTTAGAAAGTCTTTATTGAGTTACATAGATATCTGTACAATCATAGAAAACTCTACAAAAGAATGGATACAATCTGATTACATTTTAACTAAAATAGCCGTCTATTCAAAATATATAGAGAGAACTATTCCCCAGAGGCTAGCAGTAGCTCTCTGTAGTAACACCTTTTATCACTGAGACAAATACTTCAAAGAAAATGCTCAAAGAGTCAAGATTCATTTTGGCTCGAGGTAGCATAGGCTTCGTTGCTGTGGGCCTGAACTGATGCAGCAGAGCAGCAGAGTGACAGGGTGTGACAGAGAAAAGGTGCTCAGAGGAGCCAGAAAACAGAGAGACAAGGGAGGGACTGGAGACTTCATTAAGGGGCCTGGTTCAGGGACCTACTTCCTTCCACTAGGCTCCACCTCCTTCTATTAGCCATCTGCTAAAGTAGCACCCCAGCTGGGTTTGACACCTTCAATCCATGAGCTGGTGAGAGACATTTCCTATCCATGCCATGCATTTTCTGTAGTTTATCTATCTAAAGTATTACCTGTGCTTCCTGTTTTCTTCAATAAGAAACTTCATTTATAATAAGAAAAGGTAATGCTTTGTTAGTTGACTATTCCTCTCAGAATAAAGAACCGCACCCTGGCATGGGACTTAGGACTGCTGGTGACTTCAGCTTCTCCTTACATTAACATTTTCATTTTTATCCCAACACAACACCCAGATCCCCAACTTCATACCCCTGCTGGCCATCTGACACCTTATGATGATTGTCTCCTATAGAACACGGTCAAGCCAGGCAGTAGTGGCATGAGCCATAAACCCAGCACCTGGGAGACAGATGCAGGTGATCTCTGTGAGATTGAGACCAGCCGGGGCTACAATGTGAGTTCCCATACAGCCATACACAGAGAAAGTCTAGCTCAAGAAAGAAAGAAAGAAAGAAAGAAAGAAAGAAAGAAAGAAAGAAAGAAAGAAAGAAAGAAAGAAAGAGAGAGAGAGAAAGAACAGGGTCAAGAAATTTTCTCGGGTGCTCTAAATAAAGTTTTTGTCACCGAGGTATGAGAACCCAACTGTGCTCCCCAACACCCACATTTTAAAAGTGAGTAGGTATAGCAGCTACCTATAATCTCGGGGCTCTTGAGGCAGAGAAAGAGGAACCATGACAAACTATCTAACCAGACCAGCCAATTTGGTAATCTCTAGGCTCAGAGAAAAACCCTGCCTCATCCAATGAAAGCAGAGAGCAATCAAGAAAGATACCCAACATCAGCCTCTTGCCTCTACATGAACACACAAACTTCTATACCCACACACATGTAAAGCAACACACATGCTAACACACATAACATACACACATGTAAACAAAAAACAATGCAGCTTGAAGAAACTGTTCTCAATTACATGAATAATAGCAAGAAAGCAATACCAATCCAAGAATAGTGTGTCTAATCTAAGGCTATGTCTCCCCAGGACCAGTACTGTACAAAAGGACTTTTCTATCCCTATAATCATAGCATAGGCAAATCATTTACATTGTTTACAACATTATCTGGGGAGAAATACCCTGAAATATAGTCCCTTCCACTGCCATGTCTACAAACAATAAAAGTAATTCCAGATATGAGCTTTTCCCCTTTGACAGAATGACCCTGGCCATTCAAAGTCAGATATTAAAGTCCAGTTTGCAAACATGCCCAGCATAGTCAGAATCACAAATATGGTCTACTGTGTTTCATTATAAGAATTTAATATTGAATTACAAAACCTAAATGGCATAAATAAATTCCAGATGTCTTCCCAAATCCCTAAATCTCACATTAGACTAGAAAGAGACATTGCTGTGTATGAATGGTTACACTTAGTTCCCCCCAAAGCCCAAAAGGTCCTCAGCAGTTCTTCAGCCTTCTCCCAAGAAAATGCATGAATGCTTGAGCTCCCGAGATTCACAGCCCAGCTGTCTGCCATGTGCTCTGCCTGTTTATCTCCGCTCCAGGGACAGCAGCAGCATGGTGAAGCACAGGGAATGGGAGCCAGGCTGCCTGAGTTCCTTGCAGCAGGACGGCTTTGGAAAAGGTCCTCCATCATCTCATTTGTCCCTTGAGAATGAACACAGCGCCCACATTTCCTGGCGCTCCTGCCATGGCGCTAGGCACACAGCAATGTCCTGTACTTGTTACTAGGAATCGTGTGACATGGAGATCCTTCAAGGCGGAGAAAGTCCACGCCCCCTTTCAGCCCAAATAAATAGACCTGTGTCTCCTTAACTTTAGATTACAAAGAGTCTCCTCCTGGGATTGACTAATGAGCTAACTTCTGATCATAGGCGGTTCTAAACCTGGTCAACCCCTGACTTCCCTTATTGCTGATCCGTGTACTCAAGCCATGTCATTCTACCAACTGTCGGGTGTGCAGAAACAGAGGCACAAATGTTCTGGCCTCAGGTTTGTGGGAATGGTTTTCCCAATTAACTTAAAGATCAAATCTATGGAATTCTACCATATTTACAATGATAACAATCAAAAGCTGATCATTTTCTGGCTTCTTAACCCGATGACCTCATTAATAATTGGCACCTGTGTTTATAAGAAGAATTACAACTCTAAAAGGTCTTCATTACTGACCCTTAACAGAGTATTTATAGACAGTATATCCTCCAGTGGCGCAGTTCACACCTCCAGAGAGTGGGTGGACGCCAGATGGCAATAGCACAAGCTTCATGGAAGTTCATACTTGGCCTGCTTTTTGCCTCGGAACCACTAAAGCATGCACAAATTTAGTGTTTACAGATTGCTTTCACGTGCAACACTTTGCTTACTTTTCCCACCAGCTCTGTGTGAGGTTTTATCATCATCATCATTATCATCTTACCATGTTGTGATGTAGGCATTGAAACCAGTGAAGATGAGAACCCTTGTCTGAAATCACCAGCCAGTAAGAAATTTAGGAGAAACTGGAACACGGATTTCTTGCCTTGAAATTTGTGTGTGTGTGTGTGTGTGTGTGTGTGTGTGTGTGTGTGTGTGTGTGTGTGTGTGTGTGTGTGTGTGTGTGTGTGTCCTGATCATGTTACAGGACTGGCAACCAAACGCTTAAAGCAGTCACAGGAACTCCTGGGCTGTATCTCTTCTTTGAGTGTTCTTTGTTTATTTGAAGCTCTGGTTTTCCTGTTTTGTCTGATGTTCCCATGGTTGGCAAGAGCAAGCACAGGCACAGGCTAGTCCTTCAGCCAGGTGGAGCTGTCTCTGCAAGCTGTGACTGTGTACTGCAGAGTGGGGGAGGGGCCGTGTTTAATTGCTGTGTTATTGGAGCAGAATTTTGCTACACTATAGCCAAATGATGCCTCATCTACAAAGAAAAATGAACTACTCCAGAGAATTTGTTCACAAAGAAGCCAAATCCTTTGCAACAGTGAAGTATCATACTCAGCTCTGAAAGTATTGCTCAATGAGTCTAGAATGAAAATGTGAAGGAAGGACTGGTCAGTGAGCGAGTGTATCTGACTTCAGGCAAAAGAAATCAACCTCTGTGGTCTGGTCTAATGACTTTCTCACTTAGAAAGAAGTGTGTGGATATGTAGTCAAGAGTCCATGCAGTGGAGTCTGACTTAGTTTGAACTCCTATAGCAAGACACCATTAACTGGGTGACTTAACAAACATTTACTTATCAGATTTGTAGACTTAATAGTAAATGACCTATGGACAGGCAAATCTCATGTCCACTGATTGACGATGTTCATCCTTCATTCTTGAAATGCTCTCTCCTGGCAGAGAGGGAGAGATTATTGCTCTCAGGTCTCTTCTTATAAGGGGCACCAACCTCTTTCACAAGGATTCCATCCTCCTGACTTAATAACCTCACAAAGTCCTATCTTCAGCCATCAAATTGAAGGCTAGGGCTACAATACATGATTTGTCAGGGAAACGCCACAAACCTCTACCTTCCCGCACGTCTATCTTGGTAGCTGCTCTCTGTTACTTCAATGTCATGACTTTATTTTGAACCAATGACAAACTAGATACGATCAAATCTGAGCAGGCAATACAGACTTAGTCTTGCTTCTTTTCCAACAACCTCATCCATCAACTTCTGCTCATGTACCATTCTCCCTTGTGGGTGGGTCGCGCGGCCTCGGCTGGAGTCTGAGAAAACGTGGATGAGCTGATTATACTGCCTCCCTAAGGAAGAGCTCTGGGGTAAGAAAGAAGGAGGAAATAGACATTGAGCAATATATGGCAAACCGCCACTCACTTGTGACAGGTACAACTCAGAACAGTTCCAAAGAGAAAAAGCACTCTCCTTGCATTAAGCATCCTGAAAGTGAATCCTGAGAAATGTAAAACATAAGGGAAGATGTGCTTCTCTTAGGAGATTGTTCTGTGGATGTTTACACAAGACAATGACTGAATGGCTCAACACAGACACTCCAAAGATGACGGCAAATGTTCCTTCCTCTTTTGTCTCTCTCTCAGAGATGTTATGCTGCTTTCCACTGGGAATGGCTTCATATATTCTCCATCCAATTAATCTGCTGTGATCCAGCTATGGCTATGATCCAGTTCTGACTGATGGTGCCCATATCCCCTATCCCACACAAGCACAGCACTGCTGATATACTGAGCCAGTCAAATCTCTTCTGCCTCCTAGGTTGTCTCTTTTGGTTGATTCTAGAACTCTTGGGATATTTTATTCATGCTCAGTTAACATATCAGTAGCCTTGGTATTGGTGGTTTATTAACCTATTCATTATGCTTAACACTTTCCGGGATGTAGCGGTAGTCATTGAATAAATGAATCTCAGCTTCATCATCATTTACCAGACGTGCAATCCTGGGCAAGTTTCACACCTCCAATAGGTGAGAAAAGAAAAGTTATGAGCTTGTGAATCTTCAGAATTGTTCGTTCTGCCACAGTATGATAGCAGCAACAGCTGAAAACTGAACTACCATAGAGCCAAGGAGCAGAGATGTGCAACAAGTTATGCCAAAGGTGCACTCATGCATGTACCGACACGTGTGTGTGTGTGTGTGTGTGTGTGTGTGTGTGTGTGTGCGTACGTGTGTGTAATACTAGGGACTTAACCCACAGCTTCATACATGCTAGGCAAGAGGTCTACTACTGATCTACATCCCTAGATTCCTTTTGACCATTTATTTTGAGACTGGGTCTCACTAAGTAGTCCAGGCTGGCATTGAAGTATAATCCTTCTGTCTCATTCTTTTGAGTGGCTGAAGTTATAGGTCTAGGACACCAAGCCTGGTTCAAGGGCAATTATTCCACAGTATTATCTGTACTATATATCTGTTATCTTTCTAGTTTTAATTAAAATTAATAAGCCCTCCTGAGTTGTAATAACCTCACATAAAAATACACTGAAAAAACAGTGACCCACAAACATCCCAGAATCCCTCTGACTTTTATAGCATGAGAAAACACCACCACAGAACAGAGACACTTCTCAGGCAGAAGGTAGGCTTGAGTTACAGGGAACAGCTGAAGTGTCTCTGTGCTGCCAGTAGATCTGGTGAAGAGCCCCTCCTCTGTGGGGCTGCTCCTGATTGTCAGTGAACCCCAAAGTGAGTCTGGCAACCTGACAGCATTGCCTCAAGCTTCCTCACTGAAAAAAATGTAAATTCACAGCAGAGCAGGATATCATGTTCTATCTTTACACTGACATGTCTGTCTCCTTTCTATGGAGCATCCAGTGAAACAGGGATTTTGGAAGCAAACAGCAGGTGTTTGGCATCAGCTCTGCTTGCACGTGGGGTTTATGTCAAAATCTAATGCTAACTAGGATATCTCAAGAGATTTTTTTCAACAGTATAAACATTGGAAATTTACTTATGAGTCTAGAATTAAAAATTGGTTTGGTTTCCCAGGTCTTCCATGTAATAAGTGTGCAAGATTGGGCCCATTACTTTCTATCCCAGTTGTTTCATTGTGTGTAAGAGGGAAATAGTAACACTTCCATTGAGCAAAATGCAATCTATATTAAAGGAAATAGGAAGTTAGTGGTTCATCATGCACATCTGTCACTGGATTTAATCCTAGGGAAAAGAACTCATGTCTGTCTGTTGGTTCCAACTCTTTGGGTTGCACATGAGGGGTACCTGACTCAAAGTAGCTTACAAAGAAATGGGAATGCTTTATCTCATGCAGTTGGATAGTCTTAGCTTCAAACATGTATGTGTTTGTACCTCTGTATGTCTGGGTCTATATGCCTCTGTGTGTGTGTTTGTGTGTGTGTGTGTGTGTGTGTGTGTGTGTGTGTGTGTGCATCTCCTCCTTCCTCTATGTCTGTAGACTTCACATTGTGGAGAAGATGGCCAGTGATTGAAAGGACCTTTGTTTCCATGAACTGTCTTTCTTGAGTTATGCATGCCATTGACCTTTGTTGCCAAACGTATCACGTGTGTTCTCCATGGCTCAACCTGCTTGACCTGCACACGTTGCGGGGGAGGCTGCAGGAGCAAAGGACATTGCACAAGGTAGCCTTCTTTGAGCCACACAGAAAAGGAGGTCCCACAAAGACAGAAAAAGTAAATTCACTGTGGTTAGGACAGCATCATGGAGGTCCTGCCTCACTGAATATGGCCTTGCATTACAGAGATTTATGTGCAAGGCTCAGAGGCAACAGCATACACACAAGATTTACTGTTTGACTCACAGATCAAATAACCAATTTTGCCTAATTTGCCTAAGAGATCCCTGGTTTTTATCAATGGAGACCACGCTCTGGAGAACTTCTCTCAGCCCTAGGCAAATCATTTCTTGCGTTTTCCTTTCGGTGTCACATTTACCTTTCAAACAACATGTGATTTGAACTTTGTTTGCATTCCCCAAAGTAGCTGTTATGCGTTGTTTGTAAAACAAGCCAGGCCTCAGTAAACACAGGAATCCCGTATAATCTGCTAAGTAAGTAGGAACTAATTGTTGATTAAGGCAAGAGCGCATGTGCAATGGCTAGGGATGTTGACATGATGTGGGTATAACGTTGAGATGAAGATGAGGAATGAGGAAAGAAGACAGGATATCGAGAATTTGAGATGGGGAGGCTGAGAACTGGAAGGGCTTGGGACCAGATTGTTAATGGAGTCTTGGTTTTACTGCTGACAAAGAAACAAATTATTAATAAAGGAAAATGTTGAGGGGCTGAAGAAATGACTCAGTGGTTAAGATCACTGACTGCTCTTCCAGAGGACCCGGGTTCAATTCCCAGCACCTACATGGCAGCTCACAACTGTCTGAAAATCCAGTTCCAGGGGATCTGACACCTTCACACCAATGCACATAAAATAAAGATAAATAAATCATAAAAAATTTTAAAAAAGGAAAATGTTGAGACTCGGCTCCCTGTTATTTTGAGTCATCATTTATGAAGTAAACCAGGAAATGCTTTTTGGTCACAAACCACACCAACTATGCTTTGAAGCTAACTCTTTCCTTGAAATTTTTTTTATCAAAATATTAACATTAGAGACAAGGCAATTTACAATCTTTTAAAGAAAAGCTCTCAATGGAGAAAACAGCTTTCCAAATTATAGTCTTAAGAATAATGTGGGGCCAGTAAGATGGCTCAGCAGTAGAGGCACTTGCCACCAAGCCTGAGGACCTGGGTTCAAATCCCCCGAACACTCGCAACAGAAAGAGAAAACTAGCTCAATCAAGTTATCATTTAATCTGTGTTCATGTTCCATGGTACATGTATACTCATACACATATATACACACACAAAGAGACCATAAATAAATATTTAAAATAATAGTAATGTGAATGACATAGACTTATTCAAATTAACTCCAAATTCTAATGCCCCCTCCGGACATAGTTTTCACCAATTTTCACATGACTTTTGTCCTTACCCAGTCCACTGCACCATTCATTTCCTCTCCATCGTTCTGCACATGTTTCATGACACAGACTGAGCTGAGTCAGCCAAGGCAGCTCATTGAGGCATCGTCCTATCTGAGGCCAGATGGTCTGGGCTGATTTTTAAAACCTAAGCTTTCTGAACTCTAATGAGAAAGAAATATGATGTAACCCACAATCAAACCAGGGGTCTTAGGTGACACTGAGAAATGGCTTCAACTATACCACCTGGTTTCCCTCTTGTTTCTGCCCTTTGGTGAACTTCAGATTTTGTAGACATGACCTAAATTTAATCCTAGTACAACAGTGAAGCTTAATTAAAATGTCTCCAGATGAATCTGTGAACCATGCTAGCACATTCCAGTGTTGACCATGATTCTCCTCTTATACCCACTGGTTGAAATAGAGAAGGTTTACATAGTTCTTCAGGGAGGAGTCTATTTATTTATCCTTGAAAAGCCAACCACATCATAAATGTGCAGCCAAGATCACCTTCTGAAACACATGATTTCAAGTTCTTATACTGCACTGGGGAAAGTAATGTGAAATAATAAATAAATAAATATGTTAGGTTCATGGTTTCCCCTCTACAAACAGGATACTTTAAAAGGAAATATGTACCAATTCAAAAGGGTCAAAGAATCGCATGTGACCAGAGACTCAGAGGGAAAAAAACGAGAAGGGAAAACAAAGTCTTTGCAAAGACTTTGCAACAAACAAAGTCTTCGTGAATCTCTGCACACAAGGTGAGCTGATTAGGTTCAGTGAGAAAAAAATAGAAACAAAGCAAAACAGAAATCAGACAAGAAAATATTAATATCCCTCTCTAGAGAACCCAGAAGCATTTTGGATTTTAGATGCTACTTGTTAGTGTTTAACAGTCTCTGTCTTCTTGTTATGTGTATCTGTTTTGTATACCTAGCTTCTGTTAATAGGGTTATACCCAATATCTGTGAGATCACCTTTATTTCTTCTCAAACATGTACTGTTTCTAATGGCTCTTTTTAAATTTGCTTAGATTAGACTGTGATAGTGTGCTTATGTAAAGCTTTGGGTTTGATCCCCCAACAGTTCTTTCATTAAACATAAACTTTACTTTATAACCTTAGTGATAATTTTGCCTTCTCTAACTTAGTAACCAGATCTGTTACTTTTGCTTCCTACCTTGTCAACTATAAGTATTTGAGAACAATGGCAATAGAAACACATTTTTGGTCTTCTCTGGTTAGGATGTTGCCTTTCTTCATTTTCTGTTTCTATGGCAAAATAGCTAAAAGAAAGTCATATAAGAAAAATAAGTTCCTTTTGATTCAAAATTCTATAGGAAAGTACCAATGGCCACATCTTTTTGGAGAATCACCCTGCCCTTTATGCAGCAGAATTCACAGGGATGAGTAGTATGGTATAGAGGGATCCAGACTAAAGAAGGTACCTAATATAGTTCGACAAGAAGCATGCTGGCCCTTCTTTATGCCATAACCACCTCTTACAGGTTCTCACTTCCCAACCTTGCTGCAAGGGTTATAGATGTTCAGCATGGGCTTTGGAGAAGACAAGTGTCTTCAAACCTTCACATGTGACTTAGGTATGAAGAAACTAAAGGCCAACAAATGCTGAACTCTGCTGTTCTGTCTATTTGGATATAATGCAATGATGCCCAGACAAAGAATATTAAGGGCTAGAGATGAAAAATATCAATGAGCAGTATTTTATTTGAGAAAATGAAGAAACACAAATATAAGTAACAAGATGAGTAAATGGCTTGAACTCTGAGATATGCCCAGAAACCGTTAATCCTATCAATTAGCATCCAATCGGAGAAATAAGTATCACTCTAGGAAGGGATTTAAAACAAGAAATCGAAGACTTAAAAATATATTAAAAGAACAGAGAATTTATGCATGCATTAAATTCAATTGAACGGCGCAGGACACAAGTGAATTGCTACAGTCCCATTAATCGTTATGCACAAATCTGTTTCAAGTTTCACTATTGCCAGAAGACACCATCAGTAGGGAAGTTAGCTTAGTTTCTTTGCTGGTGTTTAATGTTTTTGTTTCTGTTGCTTCCCAGGAGTATGTAACTGGTTCTAAATAAGACATTTTACTGAGGGGTTGTGGAACAGCGGCTGCAGAGAAATGATGCTGCTTTGCTGTAAACTAGGAGGGACAGAGGAACTGGCCTCCCAAACTAAAATGTTCCAAAAAAGAATCCTACACTGAAGATCCCTGAATGCCAGAGGAGCTGACAGAATTTCCTGGGTTGGCAACTGCCATGAAAAATACTGTCCTCTATATTTCTTCTGTCCTCACATCCTTACGAACCTCTCACTGGCTGGGTACTGGGGATTCTGCTTTGATATCTATTCCTGGAAAAGGGGGAAAGGAATGGGGAAAAGAGGGAGAGAAGGAAGGAGAATGAGGAAGAAAGAGAGTAAGAAAAGAGGAGGGGTAGAGGAGCAGGAGGCAAAAATAAGAAATCGAGGTAGGGTGGGAACCAACCAGGAGTGACAGCACCCAGTTGGAAACCTATTCCAATTAATTGATTCTTAAAGAGTCCAAGAGTTCATGATTTAGGCTTTGAAGAGAGATCAGAAGAAAATTAATCAGCCTTTTCAGATTACAAACTAAAGAATTACATAAGTAATTCAATTTCTAAGAATAACTTGTTAGTCTAATAATCTGGTTATCTTCATCCAAAAGAATTTATAATAAAAATATTTTAAAGAATTTTTTCAGTTTATAAAACAATTTAACATGTGTTTTCTCATTGGTTATCTAGACACTAAATATTGGATATTAATAAAACATTTTATATGCATGACACTTTCACTGCTATAATCCATTTTCCCCAAAGTCCACCAAATAAAACTATGCTCCTTAGTTCTCTAAGCCCGATATTCTGAAAACCACCTTCTTTGACCAGAATGCCAGAAGAGGAGGTTAAAGATCTTGTCCTCAGTTATCTCTCTTTCACACTAAAGAATATATCCTTGGGTAGCCAAACTAGCAAGCCTATGCAAAGTGGGATGGGAAGAATACATTAAGGGGTACACAGAACTTAATAAAGTGGATCCATTATTGTTCTGACAGATATATTTTAGCTGATCTCCCTGCTTCTGTGAACCCTGTAGTATCTACTTCTATTGGCCTCTATCCAATGCTCCCTTTCCCCTTATAGACCCTCGTGTGTCAGTATAATTGACGGAGAAACCTTTCACAGGAGTACATCTCTGCCTTCAGGAAACTCAAACCAGTAAGGCAGACAGACATTGTGCAATTTTTCTTGGAAGGATATCCGTGCTTTTACAATTGCAATCATGGAGAAGCACATTTACAAAGTTTTATAAAAGGGGGAAACTTTATGAAAGAGAAAATTTGGATGCTATAAGATAAAGTGAAAATAATAGTGGAGGTAATCAAAGAAAAAAACTAAAAAGAAGGAGCATGGGATCAGGGTTTGAGCTAATTGTGACAAAGGGAGTAGGGAGACCTGGGCAGTGTCCAGAGCTGTCACGCTCAGCTCTGTAGGAGCCTGTAGGAGCCCCAGGGCTGCCCTCCGAGTTCCTTTTCTTCTGCTGGTACTATGAACAACTGTCTCCTCTCAGATCGGCTGAACTGGGGACTAGTGAGGACAAGAGAGTCGGAACTGAGGATTATAACTGCAGAAGGATGAACGAGGGAAGGGTTCACATCAAAAGAGTAGGAGCTCTGGCCATTGTGGGCCACCGCTGGCCATTGTCACTTACTATCTCTGTGACTTCTACCAACTTCTCAAAGCTGTTTCAAGTATTCAGTAAGAAGGGCACAAGCTGGCATCCTCACTGTCTCTCCAGCCTCGCTCAGACTGGGTTAGGTACTCCCAAGATTCACGTGTCAGGTTCAGTTCTTTAAGACAAGGTTTAATTAGAAAACTGTTCTTGCCAAAGGGAAGACGCAGGTCTTCACCGAAATGACATTTAGAAAATGAGTTTATGGAAGGGTGATGGAAGTCAGTGGTGTAATTAAATATGAGTTAGACCTGGGCTGTGCGCGTTTCCAATAGCAGAGCAGGTCTCCCTTTGTCTGGCATCTGTGGCTGCTGTAAGGATGAAGAGAAATGGAAAGACAGTTTGGAATCTACCAAAGGAAACCAAAAGTGGCAACCATGCAGAGGCAATCAGGTGGATGACAGAGAAAGAAGAAAATTCACACCTTAGAGGAAGAGAAGTCCATACAGAACCGAGGTGTCCTGGCACCAGGGGTGTGGACCAATGTCACAGATGAAGTGGGAAGTGGAAGCGCTCCCGGCCCATTAACCACATTTTCTCTGTATTCGATGCTGAAAAAAGATTGTTGTTTTAATTCAGTAGTAAAGCGATAGGAAAATGCCACAGACCAGGTAATCTTTAAGCAATTTATTCCTCACAGACCTGGAAACTGGTAGGCCCAAGATCAAAGTGAAAGGCAGTTCAGCATCTAGTAAGGACCCATCCTTTGCTGATAAGCTCTCGCCTACATCTTCCAGAGAAGTCCAATGTTGTGTGGTCATTCAGAAGAAGAGTAAAAAAGGACCCTTCCAGGTCTTTCCATAAGGTCACTAATCTCACTAGAGTGGACCCCATCCCTGTGACTTATTCGCCCCTCAAGGTCTTCACCACAAAAAAACAAGGGATCATATCTCCAGCGGGGAAAGAGGGTTGGAACAGTTAAGTGGCCCCGCAGACTTCCCTTTGCTGTTAAGTCTTCTAGGCCATAGCTTAGTCTTGAATTTTCTCTTTCCATATCCAGTATTCTCTCTGAGCAAATGTCTAGACAGGCTATGCCTATTCGTCTGGCATAACATGCTTTTTCTATGTTTTGTCCCATTCCCCGACCAAAACTCAACCTTTCCACCTAAAAGTGTCTCAGAGCCTTCTTCGAAAAAGATGATGAGAAAGAAAAGAAGAACAGAGGCCTGAAAGTGAGGCTGTAGTGTTGAAATCCCATTCCACCCCACAATTGCTTACATCCTTGATGGAGCATTTCCTCCATACACCCAAGCAAAGGCCGCTAGTGTTACCATCCTACCTTACAGCTGCCAGAAGCATAACTCGGAGACGGAAAGACCCTTATCCAGTGATACATCTCCTAAAGGCCAAATACATATCAAAACCCTGCATCTGCCTTCGCCTCCCATTGGTACCAAAGGCTAATTGGGGCTGGAGTGTGGGAGGCTTAACTCCAGTTCTTCTACCTCCTGTGTGAACCTTGTGGAGTTTTACAAACCCCAGCCTTCACATCTTTCCATGGCCAGCTGAAGGCGATGACATTGATGACTGCCACAAACATTCTTTCTAGCAGCAATTAAGAAACAATAGCAGTCAGCCTTAGATCTGTCAGAGAGCCTTGATTTCCCACATATGAAACTGAGACGTTCAACTTGAACTTTAGATATTATCAAGACTCAGCGGTTTTTTTTCCCCAAACATGATTTGGGAAACAAGCCAGTAGATAAAAAAGGCTATTTTGTTTGTTTGTTTGTGAACCTCCTTCTAACAACTAAGCACCCTACAGAGACTCCTGCCCCATTGGATGCCCTGACCTTGCTGGCTCCCCCTCTCCACCACTCTTTGCAGCCTGGGAGTACACTTTTGAAAGCAAATCAGGAAAGCAATTACCAATCTGAAACCTAAAGGAAAGGGGCTTTGAGCTAAAGTCCACATTTGCGCAGAGTTCCAAGCATCCAGCTGTTGGAAGTTCTTGCAAGCACTGTAAGTAAACAGCCCTCTCCTCTTTCCCCCATCCACGCAGACATCTCCAGGCTATTTTCACCCTGGAGAAGATGCTTCCGTTGTTTTGCACTCTCGCTGTGCTTCTCTGATGCTTGGGGGTGTTTACTGACTTGGGCCTTTATCAATAAAACATTTCTGGGGGACATGTGTGCCAAACTAAAGAAGGAAAGTGAAAGTCAGCCTCAGCTTTGTCTGGGTTAGTTGTGAAAAGCCCCAGACTTATATTCCTCCTAGCTACAGATCAGCACTCACTGCACTCACGGGGAGAATAACACAGATACAATGGGAGCAAGCCAAAGCAGCCCTCTGACCTCCCTGTGAAGGACAGGATTGTCTGTGAGTCTGCTCCTGCTGAACCCAGGGTGAAGATGCTTCCTTCCATTTGCTGTAAGATTCTAGTGGAGGAGAAAGAAAACCTCCAGGCCAACACTGCTCCTTACAGAGTTCTTTGTAGTGGAGAGATCCTGTGCTTGACTTCTTTTTTGTGAAGAGTGCTGATTTATTTTTGGTCTGTTTTATGATTAAAACAATGTTCCACTCTGTTGGACTGTGGGCATAATGCAGGACAAGAGCATAATCACAGGGTAAAGGATGGAGTCTTGTTAGTAGTGATTTCAAGAATAGACTGTATGTTTTCATAAGTGATGAGCTGTGTCAATATGCATTTCTTTTTTTTTTTTTTATTTTTTCCATACATTGTTTTGTTTTATTTTTTCCATTCAAGAACATAATTAAAGATAAAAAAAAATTTTTTTTTCCTTTCTTCCCCTTCTCCCGGTCCCCTCCCACTACCCCCCACCCCTCCTCCCTCCCCCTTCTTCCTTGAAAGAGACTCTCTGAATGTGGCGGCGAAAGTTGGCAGATGGAGAACCCACAAACAATGACACCAGGACCTATCTCTTCTGCATGTATTAACTTTTTTCAATATGCATTTCTTTTACCGGTGTTTTAAATCGGATTATGGTTTGTGACTTTGGAATTATGGAGAGAACATAACAAACTTCAAGGAAATCTTTTTTTTTTTGCAAATTTTCTGTCATGAGATTATACTAGATTCTCCAAGAATCTAGTATCTTTTTTTGGTGGGTCTTCATTGAGGTTTGATGGCTATATGGGACTTGCATCCCAAGATCTCACTGCCTATCCCATCATCAGATTGTATTTCCCAAAGTGTTTTCATTTAAATTACTAAGTTTCCACGCCATTGCCTAAAGTGTGTGCTCCAGACTCTCTGGCATGTTTCCAAATTAACAAGAATAAGCACTCTTAATGCTAGCTGATAAAATCTGTCTTCTTGGGTTCACATGACAGCATTCAATGATGATGATGATGATGACAATGATGATAAGAATGGTCTCATTCTTAGTAAATCAGCAGTTGTCATCATACTCTTAAAAGATATAAATATTAATGAGATTGTTCAAGTTATCAACGATTCCCAACCGTCCAGTTCAGGTGCATACCTCTAGTGCACAAACCATATTGACTCTGAACTTGAGGTGATCGCTAACCTTTCACCTTCACCTAAATAGATGCCGTCGGCCTACTGCACGGACAGAAAGGCACAGTAACTACCAACCCTGCTAAGACAAGTGTGTTTGTGATCATAGCACAACACAAGCTAGCTTCCATTATACATGCTGTGTCAGTCCCAAAAGTAAAGAAGGAGCCTGTCAGGGCTGCTCAGTCACTGTCAGCAAAGTTAGAACCATTCTTGGGGCAGTACTTCATTTGCAAACACAGGTGCCTGCGACTCCCTGTTAGCAAACCCTCCAGATAATTCAGTTGTACCTCAGAGTTCATCAGTCACCATGCTCAGCCAGCTCTGAAGCAGATGATGGGAAGGAGGGGGGCAAAGGTTGTGTATCCAGCTTTACCTGAAGAAAGTGGAGTTTTCTTCGGGACAGGAGATTGACCATTTTCTACCCACACAATTTCTGTCACGTTCTGTCATCAGAGTGAGTAGTAAATCAGGGTTGCTTACTGTCTCATTTATGTCCAGTGAGGTCCCCCTCTTTCAGTGTGCGTCACTTTTTAAGCCCTGTGACCATCTGAGCTTTGGTCACCAGTCACATTTGCTGGCTCAGGTTTCAGCAAGCAGCAGAGCAGGAAATTGCTTCTCTCGAGCTTTTTGTTGATTATAGATCAGTGCAATTTTAAACAATCAGTTAAGGGACTGGAGAGAGGGCTCTGTGGTTAAGAGCACTGGTTGCTCTTCTATAGGACCCTGTTCGATTCCCAGCACCTACATGGCCATTCACAACTGCTTATAACCCCAGTTGCAGGGGATCTGATGCCTTCTTCTGGATTCTACAGGCTCTGCATGCACACACTGCACATACATACATGCAGGCAAAACACCCATGCACATAAAATAAAATAAATAATTTTTTTTAAAAAGCAGTCATAGAGTTCTCAACAAATAAGAAGTCATATACGGTATGTATATTGTGAAAGATTTGCTTTAAAAGCTTTTATCTATTTAATGTGCTGAGTAAAATGTATTTGAGTTGCTGCCTCTGCTGGTTACACAAGCACAAGCCTGTGAACACCAAAAGGGAGCCAAACACATGCTCAAAAGCTGGGAACTTCATGTCTGAGAAAGGGGTCATAGAGGCAGAGGAGAACAGGATCCGTGGAATGATGTCGGGAATCAAAAGGAAATAATTCTCTCCTCATCACTTGTAAACTTCAAGACTCCAAGCCCATCACTTATCTCTTATGTTTGTGTAATAGACATAACCAGCTCATCCCAGCATTTCACACAGTATGTGCATAACTGCACCCCTTGCTGCTTCAGTCCTGACTCAACTTGACCCATAGCATCTACTGAACACACAATATGTGCCAGTCAGTACTCGAGATGTAACAGGGAGCAAGAACCAAGGTGCCTGCTCTCGTGGACTCTGTGCTTTAGAGGAAGTGGCAGACAAAAGAATCACAAACCCAAACGTACCTTCACAGACTATGCGAAGAACAGAGTAAGTTAATGGACAGAAGGAAGAGCAGGTGCCAGGGAAGGGACACATCTAGGCTAAGGTGCTCGGGGACTCATTGCTGATGAAGAAGCATTTTGCTCAGATTTGGGCCATAAGGAAACACACAGAACCAAATGCAGGGTTTAGCAGCAGACTAAGCACGTGACATCAAAGTCACTGAAACCCTTTAAAAAGTATTGATTATCATGTACATATTTATGTGTGTACAGGTACACATGTGTACATGCCTGAAGGGCAAAAGACCATCTCGGGTGTTCCACAGGCTCTGTCCACCTTTATTAGTACTATTATGATGATGATGATTAGGAGGAGGAGGAGGAGGAGGTGTCCCTTTAGCCTGGAACTTGCCAAGCATGCTAGGCTGGCTAGCTAGTGAGCTCCAGAAGTATGCCTGTCCCTGCCTCTCCAGCACTGGCCTTGAAGTTGGGTAATTTTACATGGGTTCTCCATCTTTCCGGGCAGATACTTTGCTACTTAAACTGTCTCTCCAGCTCCAGCAAAACACTTCTTAGGCCTGATTTATGCATCATCTATAAGCTGCAGAGATATGATAAATCTACAGGGTTTTCTTTTAGCCTTGGAGCCCCGTTTTGGAGTTTACTTTTTCTTTCTTAGACTCCTGTTAGGAGTACATATATATAAAGAAGGGAAAAAGCCCCTGAGCCAATCTCCTACAGTAGTTGTTTGCTTCCTTGTTCTATTTTCTGGGTTTTTAAATAATGTTCTTCCTCATCTGAGCTACATTAGGAGATCCTAAATGAAGATTAAATAATCATTTCTCTTTCAAAAGCTTTAATCATCACCATTTCTAGGGATTGAGTCGTTAGAGAAGATGGAGCCAGGACATGGCAAACTCTGAAATAGGGTGAATTGTGTGGCTTCATGGTGACTTTCTGTGTGGCTTCAAGTCTGAATCATACATACATTAACGACGTTAACATGCAGCTTTGATGGCCATCAGCCAATCCATCCTTACTGGCCAAGTGTCATGTGGACAGCTCTTCCAAATTGGTCTGGGCTATTTCCTCATAGGCCTGAGACAGCACCTACCCAAAGAGAAGGTGCCCATGCAGAGAACATACCCCAAATGAGTCTTTGTCTCTTAATTATCCAAACAATTGCAGCCAGAGTATTTTTAGCTGTATGGATGCAGCTATTGTCTCATTGCTGCCTTTTGCGGTTTTTTTCTAGAATATAATTTTGACTTATGGATCCACAGCCCAGACGAGAACAGATGCACAGGCTGATTTTATGCAGAGGCTAATTTTGTTTTCTAATTTGGCTTACTTTCTAACAACTGCCTTCTTCCCAAATTGCAAAACATATTTCAAATGTTTGTTTTAGAAACAAGTTTCAAAGCTAAGACTCAAGGGTAGCAAGAAACGAGGGAAGAGGATGGGATTAGGGGGTTGGAGTTCATTGGCCCAAAGTGCAGGAAACTGTGCAAGTGAGACACTTTGGCAGCTTCCGGGTGAGATGAATGACGATCTGCTATGGGGTGGGCGAGAGGACTTGGTACTATTACGAAGCATGATTTTTACAATATCCCCCAGCAGCGAATCCTGGAGTTAGCTCTTTCCTATGACTTTGGGAGATGGGAGGCAACTATTGTACTATGAAACTTATTTGAGTGGCACCAGAAGAAAGTTTACCAGCCAGCGTGAACTAGTAAGTAACAGCACTCCAGTTTAATTTAGGACTTCCACTGCTAGCCCACTAACTTCTCACTCAGCCCTGGACAAAGAGGGTGCTTTTTTTCCCATATGAATTACATGTCTGTTTAAGTAAAACAAGAATGTACTGCGAGGTTTTCAGTGTTGATATAGTCTCTTGAGGGGAGAGACTGCGGAAGTGTCTTCTTTGGAGGTCTATTAAAACCACATTGGTTATCATATATGTCTGCTGTGGCTTCAGTGTGGTCCTTTCCCAAGGTAAAAAACATAGACAAAATAAGCCCTCTGGTTCCTTTTGTGCAATGCAAATTGGAGGGTCACATGGAGTCCAGGGTCCACTCGCTCACACTCCCTCTATCCTACATTGTCTGGAAGGATGATAGTCTCTTGGACCACAACTCTGTGGACTGTCTTCCTACAACCAGGACAGGGGCCGCACTCTGCTCTAGTCTGTGCCCAACAAAACAAGCACCATCCTGAGGACTGTCTTGTCAAACTTCCAATATTTTGGAAACAAAAATTCAGACAAAAACTGGTATGAGCATAGAGCTATGTTGGAAAACGGGGATTCTCTTAAACTTTTACTGTGGGCATCAGTTAGCATTGTATTTGCCCGTGAGTATCATAAACCCAGTTCCTTTAGCAACAAGGGGCTTTACATCATCATATAACAATAAAGTCAAAGGCAGGTGGTCCAGGGTGCCGCTGCTCAAGACACCATCAGGAAACCAATGCCCTTAAAAGTTCTTAACCCATAAATGTCATCATGTGACTTTCATTTTCACAGTGGCAATATAGTTGCTGCACCTCCAATGTTGATTTCATATTCCATTCAGGAAAGAAAAAGTCAATTCCTTGTCTAACTTTGCCTTATATTTTGAGATAAGGAACTCTGGAGAGATGGCTCAGAGGTTAAGAGCACTGGTTGCTCTTCTAGAAGTCCTGAGTTCAATTCCCAGCAACCACATGGTGGTTCACAACCATCTATAATGAGATCTGGTGTCCTCTTCTGCATAAAGGCAGAATACTGTGTACATAATAAATAAACAAATCTTTAAAAAAGAAAAAAAAGAAACCCTCTTTCAGGACATGAATGTGCAAATTATCTGCTGAATAATGTATGGAATATGGCTACCCCCAGCTACAAAATAATTTGGAAGTCTGCATGTTTTGTACTACAGTCTTTGATATAGAAAAAAAGCAAGTGAAATATGCTTTGAAATGGGTTTTGAATAAGTATTTATGAAAATATGTTATAAATTTCTATGTCTCAAAATAGTAAATTTGGAATTTGACACAAAAATGAGATATTATGTCAATATTTGCTTTCTGTGTTTATTTGAACATTTAACAATTCTTCCAAGCATGAAGAATGGTTCTAGGATAAGCAATACACAGACAGTATCATAATTTTAGCTGGAGCAGATGCAATTGGAAGGTCTAGAGTGTCCGGCCAAGGTATTAATCCCAGATCACTAGGTATGGGCACTTCTGGACCTCGATTTCTTTATATCTAAGATGAAAGGCCTGGGTCTGGAGCTCATCCCATAGAGTGCTTGCCCAGGACAAAGAGCGCCTGGATTCCATTCTCCAAGATGCCTAAACCAGGAGTGCTGGTCTACACTGTGATTTCAGTGGTCAGGCGGAGAGACAGGAATCTCCTAAGGTCAGGGTCATCCTCAGCTACAAAGGTAATGGAGGCCAGCCTAGACTATATGAGACCCTGTCTAAAAATAGTAAAATAAAGGAAAGAGTTTAAAGTTAGGACAGTCTTTACAAAGAATTAAGCAAGCCATATAATTTTCATGTAACACGTGAAGCACATAGCAGGCAAGCAGGAAATGGGGACTTTCTGCCCATTGCTTACTTTGCGTTTTCTTTTTATCCCACAAGTCTGTGAGCCTTCAGGAAGCCTACCTCAGAGCTAACAGTCAGAGCCTCCTCTTTACAAGAAAAGGGGGCAAACCCACTTCGTGGTACCCAGGCTTTTGGTTGAGTGCACGCAAAGCTCCTTTCATTTAGGGCATCAGCACTCTATCTTAGCAAACCAGACAAAAATGCCTAAGCAATTTTGTTTTTCCAAGATGCATCATCCGCTTCAAAGTGCCATCTGCCTCTGCCTTGTTACAAAACAGAGTCAACAGAGCCATTTGGTGACATTTTTAAAAGTGACTTCAATGTTTGTTACCAAGGGATCTAATTCCTCGCATTTGGGCAATTCGTTCTGTGTTTTGGGATGTGAAATAAAGCCCTCACAGAGGCACTGGACTATTGCAATGCATTGTCCTCGTCCTAACCCACAAAGCCGGCTTTTCAATTGGCTTTCCCTCCATTTTAATTATCTCCCTTGTCACTCGAGTAACTCCAGTCAAAGACGGATGCTGGCAGTTTATCACCTCACGTCACGGCTGCAGAATTTAAAAGAGAAACAGATAAACAAACCCCAGATTCTACCGAGCTCCGCAAGATGGCAAGGTGAAAGCATTTGAGAGTCCAGCTCAAAGTCATGAGGAGTTTTCATGAACCCTGCCTCCGGTGAGTGCCCATTTGACCTTATTGACTCCACTCCTATCTCTAACAAAGAATGAACATTATGTGTCTCACACATCTCTCCTGGTTGATATGAAAATTACTGATAAAATATGCCTGTATATAATTAATGATATAAATGCACACATACCAAACAAGGCACGATTCATCCAAACTTATGTTGGTGCTTCCTACCTTGCTAGAGTATGGTGTGCACCGAGCTGTCCCTCGTGATTAACTTCGTACCCCTCTCACATTCTCCTTTGATTTCTCAACTCCTGTTTACGGACAAGCTTCCTTGTCCGTTCTCTTCTCATCCATGATCTAGCTTTGCCGTAGTCTTCCTGGGTTTTAGTTGAGTCCTTGTCCATACTAAGCAGCCCCCTGTCTGCGAACTGACAAATAAAATAAAATAAACAGACTGTTAGTACCTCCCAAGTGGACCAAAGAAACAAAACCCTGACTGAAGTACGTCATTCCTCGGGCCTCACAAGAAACACCAACAACCTGATGGCATGCTCTCCTCTCACAGAACAGCCTCTTGGTGTTGGTGCTGAGCCCACCTGGGAGCACAAACCAAAGTAACAATAACTACTATGCAGAGGCAAACCATGGTCCCCAGTGTCTCTCTTGACATCCGCAAGTCCCTGTGTCCCCAAATCTGGTCATCTTCACCAGCCAAGAGAACTCTGGGGCAGAGCTGTAGAGAGAGCTGGCTCCGAGCTTGCAGAGGCACAAGCCATTGCTGAATGGTTTTCCTGAACATGCTGCTCACACTGCCCGACTGAACTTTCTCCGTCAGTCCTCAGAGACAGACCGTCACTAGAGGACAACAGAAATGACTTAGAGCCTCACTGGCCACTCCTCACTCATGCACCCCGTACCCCTCACATCTCTCACTTTCAAGTCTAGCTCCAGCTTCTAGTTTGCCTTAGCTAGAACATTCTAGAAACCAAGGAAATCTGGAAGCTATTTTAAAGCTTTATGCCTTCAAATTGATAGTGCTTGGAAATAGTCATTATCAACATTCCATTAGAAGGTGGAGGTGGAAATCATTTCCAAACCATGCTGCTTTGAAGGCAGAAGTTGTTGAGCAGGTGCGTCTGGACGCTTTCTTGTGGCGAGCTCTGCAGCATTCTTTAAAAAGCTGGATTGCTTTCTTTCCCCTTCCTACGCCGGGGGCTGCTTTTAACATGGGTCTTTTTTGGAAAGACAGGTGTATGCAGTGGCTAGAGATGATCAAGGGGACCAAGTCAGTACTGCTTCAGGATGGAAGATACTAGAACGCTTGTGTAAACTGAAAACAATCACCAGTAGTAGAATCTGGACAGATCAGAGAAAGAGGGGACATGAGTGTTTCAGGGGATCAGTCGGCGGTTGGGGAGATGGCGCTGGGAGTAAAGTGCTTCTGGTGTGTGTGCCTGAGGACCTGAGGCTGGACCCTTAGCATGCGCTTAAGAGCCATGGATGGTGGTATACATGTGTTACTCCAGGGCTTGGGGTGCAGAGACAGGAGAATTGCTGTGACTAGCTGGGCAGCTAGCCTAGCCTAAATTGTAAACTCTGAGTTCAGGGAGAGACCCTGCTCAAATCCCCATGCCCCAGAAGTAGAGAGCAATACAGAATAGAAGAAAATACTAAGTGTGATTTCTGGCTTCTGTGTGCATATCTGTGACTGTACATATGCATACGCATACACACACTCACACATACAAACAGACATCCAGAGAGAGAGAGAGAGCGTTTGGTATTGAGCACTCAGGTTCTGACTGATCCCTATGTCTCCTGAGCCTGAGATGGAGCTAAGGGAAAAGTATCATTGCAGGAGGAGGGGGCTATAACGACCCGACAGTGTGTTTTCCTTGGGGGGGCTGGAATCCCAACTGCTGCTTAAGATTAGGGAAGTGAGCTGCCTCCATGTGCACTGAGAAAACCCACTGGGGTGTGCCACAAATTCTGCTCTAGAAGAGAAAATTGCAACCCCACCTCCCTTGAAAGGCTGAGATTTATACCAAATGTTTATCTACAAAATGCTTCCCATAAAAATAGCCCGGGTCGCCACCCACATGTTTTGTCTTCTAAGGGAAACGCATGAGCTTTCTTAAACTTTTAGTTACAACTTCTCTAAACTCAGCTTCCTTTTGAAAACAACTTGGCTCAAATGCAGAGAGGATCAAGGAAGCCTTCTGACCAGCGTATCCTTTTGTGACCCACAGGCTTAGAGAGTCCTGGAGCCTGGCCAGCAAGAGGTGCAAGTAGAAAACAAAAAAACTGAGATCTTTAGCTTTTGTACTCAATGCTATAAAAAACGGTTCCAGACATGCCATGTGGGAAGGAGATAATCTAAAACAGGGGCTATTTTCATGTTCGGCCTTTGAAGATTTTAATAAGCGTGAGCTCAATCAGGTTGTTGGCTTCAAATGTTTCAGATTTACGCTGTCTTCCTTTGATTAGTTGAAATCATAGGGTTGTTTAGGGAAGTTCCCAGGCAGCTGAGGGACAGAACTCAGCAGGTAGTGACCTCCAACAGAGTCTCCTTAGCTTCATTCTGTAACCCCTCAGCCAACCAGGAAGGCTAGAAACAAGAATGTGGTTAGACTGTTCAGTTTAGTCCAGTTCAGCCAGTTTTTCAAGGACCCCAGGAGGAGAATGTTCTTGTGTGAACAATGGTCAGGAGCTTGAGGTTTCTTGAACTAATTTGTGTTCTCCCCCCCCCACCCCGCCTTTTTTCTCCCTTCTCTCTTCTTTTTTTCCCCTTCTCTCTTCTTCCTTATAAGCAAGGATGGGCCCCTTTGGCTTGCCTTTAAGAAAATCCTCGTGATCCACAAGGCTAGTATATACACAGAGACCCAGGATTAAGTACTTGGGACATGCCTGGACCAGCACTCTTGTGGCCATCTAGGACAGATCTGGGATAACAGCCAACAACAAAATCTCTTTCTCCTGGCCCTTATAGTCCAGCTGAGAAGTAGATAAAAACAAACAAACGAAAAAGCACAAAGATGAGAGGACCTTGAAGTAGGGTCCCGTTCGATGGGCACAAAATGGCTAGAGTCACAGAGGGTACCGTTGGCATGTCACGGGGCACTCTGAGAGCAGCTTCTGCAGTGGTGGCCTAGGCCCAGGAGTCACGGGAGGAGAGAAGACACCACAGGCCTTGCTTGTGCTTGACTCAAGGACAACAAGGGCACCAGGGAGTCTGGTTGCCTGAGGCAGGCAGAGACTTGAGGCCAGAAGGAAGTGGTAGAAGGTCACCTGTCATCTTGAAGAGCTTTGACCCTTTCACCTGTGAGGAGCTGGGAAGCTGTTGTAGGATTTGGGGCAGGAGAATGACGGATGAACTCCAGCTAGAATCTAAAAGTCTAATCTGCCTGCTGTTTGGAAAACAAGACTATAAGAAGCTGGGCGTGGTGGCTCCGTCATCCTCGTTCTCAGCCGACTGGCTAGGCAATTTCAACAGCGTGCTTATAGATGAGATTCCACAGACCCAAATCAAAGTGTCATACATTTAAGAAGGGAAACCATAGGACATACAGCTCATTTGTTAGTCTTAGTGCTCTGTTTGAGGACTGGCAATACTGTGTCATAGTGTGCTAGTAAAATGAGATTCATGTGACCAAGGACCTTTCTATTTGTGCATCTCATTTCGCCATCAGGAAAGCTTAAATACCAGAAAATCGTCTTCAAAGCCAGAGCTGGAGAGCAGAGTATGGTGCCCTTTGTTCTCTTTCTCCTTGGACATGCCTTCCCCGCAACGAGAAAGCTTTTTCACAGACAACAGGAAGGGAGTCCCATCCCAGGCTGACTCAGTATTCAGAGGTTCTACTTGGAGGTCTGTGGCCAAAGTAGAGCCCTGAGGTCGGAAGGAAGAAGAAGGGGATGCTCTGTAGTCTTGACAGATGGTGAACTCTATCTGTGGGGGGGAAGACCTCTTCGGCAGGGTTCAGAAAAGTGATGTCCCCCTAGCTGCAACTAACTCCTGTGCATGTGGCTTCCTAAGATCATGTGTGGGGCCTGACATGAAACTATCTAGTAAAAATTTTAGCGCTGAGGAAAAGGGTAGTGCCGCAGTCAGATGTTGAAGAGTATCATTTGCAGTCCTTCATTCTTTGGTCTAGTCAGAAAACGCATGGTTCTGATGCACACTGACTCAGCTGCAGAAAGAACAAAAATACCAGACTTTGAAGGGGTTCCTTTTTAAGGAAAAATGAAACGATGCAAATAAAAATGAGTCAAATACAAAACATGCTCGATAATGATGCCTGCAGTGAGGGGAAGGAGGAGAAAGGGGGTGAAGAGTGACTAGGTCTGGAATCAGATGAGGAACAGTTAGAAAAGCTTCACAGGGAACACGAAATTTGAATATATACATGAAAGAAGCGGCGGGATATAGTGGCTGATGTCCATGTAGCTATATGACATCGAATGAAATAGATACACACGTCAGGCGAAACTATGCAGGAAGAGGAGAGTGCAGACATCCTGTAGTAGGAAGCTACATAGCTCGCTTGAGGAGCAGTGCAGACAGCCTGCTCAGAGGTGAAGGATCAGAGAAGAGAGACGTGGAACAAGAGAACTCAAGGGGAAGAGAAGCTAGCCTCAGGCAGTCCTCATTGTAAGCTTGCAGCATTAGCTGAGGGAAGTCAGTGGAGAGCCTAGAGGATTGCTGTCTGTCCAGTGGCTTCTCCAAGGGCACAAGCAGGAAGACTACTTAAGCAAGAAACAACATCGAAAACGGCAGAGGAGGCAACAGTAGAGATGGTAGGAAATGGAGAGACACTTGAGATAATATTTAAGGAGACTGGAAAGGATGGTTACTGCCAGATCTTCAAAACAGGGGACTCAAAGGGTTTGTGAAGTGCTTAGCCTAAGCATCTGAAAAATTAGGCAGTATGGGCCCCAGGTGGAGGAAGACCAAGGGCCATACACTGTGAATTGTGTGCCTGCCGGAGAAACACGTGGAGACAGTTAGCAGATGAGTGGGTGTGAATATGGCATTTGGAATGGCGGGCTGCTCAAAGTGGATCTTCCATGCCCTGTGACTGACTGGGGTTACAGGAACAAGTGGGGTGCAGGCAGTAAAGTGAAGAGGCCTAAGGGCGGAGAAGAAAAAGAGGAAGTGGGAAAGGGACTAAGGAGGATTAGCTGCAAGAGGAGAGCTGAGGAGAGTGCGGAGAGGAAGAGCAGCAGTCAAGTCCCAGGACCTGTGAACTGACCACAGAGTTAGACACAGACGTTCGCTGGTGATCTTGTCAACAACAGTGCCAGTGGAACAGTGGGGCAGAAACCAGATGGGGCCAAGTTAAGAGAAAATGAGAAGGCTGAAGCTAAATGGTGAGTAGAAGTCATTTACTCAAGGAATTCTCTCTATGCACTGGGCCAGCCAAATTAAATACTGAAGAAGAAATGATAATATGCACATATATAAAGAGGAAATGCATGCTATGTGCTACTACATGTATCATTTATATACTATTTCTAAAAATACTACTATGTGTATAAATACATATACATTATAGTATAGTATATTACTATCCATACCACTATGTCTACACACACACATCTAAGTGATCCTCTCAAGAAGAGGAAGTTTGTGGAAGACAGAGAAGAAAATCTTGAACTTTAATATATAAAGAGAGCAGTTGGTAAGGAAAAGTTAAAAGGCATGATCATGCGACTGTAAGCCTACAACTGAATGAAAGATAGGATCATTAGAAGAAAATGTTGGAACTTTGAGACCAGGACATACAGACAAGTCTTCCAGCTAGACATTGAAATCATGAAAAACAGTAATATTAGAGAGAATGGCAAGTGACAAAGGGCTGAATTCTACAAGTAATGAGGGGTGACAGGGATCAATCAGTGGACGACTTCTCTCAGGATGGGTGGTGAGTTGTACATATGAATTACATGAGATTCAACACTGGAGGATGAACGGTCTGAAGATGGCAAGAAAGAGAAAAAAGGTTACTTGCTTGATTAGTGAACAGTGACATGGATTAAAATGTCACCATATGAGTGGGCTGCAGAAGACGAGGATGCTCCTAAGGGCACAATCAGGAGGCAGAGGATATTCAGAGTGAAGAGGAGAGTACAGGGGCTGATTTTGGTGATTGCTCTCGTGTCCTAGAGTTCAACAATAAGAGGCCTGAAGTCAGGAAGAGTGCAAGATAGGTCAAGAAAATGGTCATAAGCCAGGCAGTGATGACGCACACCTTTAATCCTATGGCTCAGGAGGCAGAGGCAGGCCGAGCTCTGTGAGTGGGAGGCCCACCCAGTCTACAGAGCAAGTTCTAGAACAACCAGAGCTACACAAATAAAGAAAACTGTCTCAGGAAGAAAAAAAAAGGAGGGAAAGAAGAAAGGGGAAGGAAAGAAGGAAGGAAAAGGAGAAAGAAGGAAGGAAGGAAGGAAAAGGGAAAGGAAGGAAGGAAGGAAGGAAGGAAGGGAGGAAGAAAGAAAGAAAGAAAGAAAGAAAGAAAGAAAGAAAGAAAGAAAGAAAGAAAGGTAAAAGGTAAAGAAATGGCTATAAGATATAAAAGTTCACTAGCCCAGCAATAGCCTGGATAAATATGAAGGACACAAAAGAGGTTCAAGCTGTTGTCTCATAGTTAGGCCTGCCAGTGAGCCTGTACATAAGAGGAAGGAGCGAGGCCCCGCCCACAAGATCTATGGCAGGTCCAGTTTCTCTTCACTCCTATCAGTGGGGGTTAGAAGCAGGGGGATGTTGAGTCTGGTGTGCAGTACCCATAAAAGTCCAGAGTACTCTCTGCTGTCATAGTACCTTGACAGGTACATTGATAATCTCTCATCCCAAAATATAAGGCTGCTGAGGAGGGGTAAGTGAGGCAGGGACATGTTATGGAGAGAACCATGTGTCACCCAGAACACTAGGACCACTGGGCTTACTGGTGTGCCATAATTCCTCTGGGATTATAAAGATTACAGACTTTCTTCTGCTGCCACATAACTCTGGGTGTCTGTTCTGCCAGCAATTCCTATGTTGTATACAGGATCACTCAAGCAGAAGCCTGAAGCCAGCAGGAGACAGATGTCGAGAGCACTGCAAAGACTTCGGTCCTGTGAATGTGGGCCCTGGCTAGAAGTCTCACATTAAGAGAGGGGACCTCCAGGAAGGAGAACTGGCTAGACGCATCAGGCAGAATCTGGCGCTGCAGATGAGTAGAATTTCTCCTTCATCAGGGAGTCCAGGCCACAGCTTTATTTTTAATTCCTTTCAAATGATTGAATGTTGAAACTTGATGCAAAGTCAACAGATCATGGAATGTAATCATATGAATGAGATGTCTTCCCAGTAAAACCCAGATGAGTATCTGATGAATGGCTGGGGACTAAAACTTAGCAAAATGAGTCTATAAAACAAACCATGACGTCAGTGACGTCTCTAAACCCCATATATCCTCTGCTGGGGACTATTTTCACAAGCAGGGGGGAATCTGACACATTAGAGAAGAAGGGATAGAAAGTCCACCTTCCAGTGGGAAGAGATTACATCTGCACACTTACATGGTGAGCATTCTTAGAAAAGGACAGGAAAAAAAAAACACCAGTACTAAAAAACACGACTTTGTCCATCTCAGATCTACGTGAACTAGAGATGGTCTCAGTGGGAAGCAAAGCAAGCTAAGCAGAACCCCAGACAAAAGCCATTCTAAACTTCCCTGGGCATCTCAAGAAAATAATTATTTCTCTAACATGTCAGGATATTTAAGTAATGGATCAAAACTGCCTGGCAAATCTTCCACTGAAATTATGATTGAGGAGCTGGCAAGTATTTATGACCACAGAATCAATGCCCAGCACTCTCTGGGAAACAGGGAGAAAAAAATAGTTTATACCCTCGACCCCTTTCTTAGGGGTATATCAGGAAAATCTTTAAGTTAATGGCTTTCTATTGAAAGAGATAGAACACCTAACTCAAAATTCCTCAGAGCGAGACAGCAGTAGGAGATTTTAGTGCTTGGGCTGTAAGGTGGGTGGACCTGACCGCAGGCGCTGGTGAGCCCAAGTACTCGGTACACATACTCAGGGTACCATCATTCCAGAATTCCTGGGTCTGCTTGTCTCTGGGATGGCATCATCGTCACCCAGGCCATTCTTGGTGGTCAGAGGAGAGAATCACCCACAGTGCCAGGTCCATATCCTTACAATTCTGCCACCTCAATCGAGAAAACTACTAGCTCCTAAGCTTCTGTAGAACCCCAGAGCTGAACTTCAATGGGTTGCCACACAGGAACTCCCAAATTCATTCGTGTGACCCAAGAATAGAGTAGCCTGGAGCTGCTGGAGACAAGCCCCCGATGAGCTTACGTTCCAAGGAAAAGTAAAGCGAAAGTCACTAGGGGAAATTGGGCAGGCCGTCCCAGAAGAGCATGCAAGGTAATTGACACAAGGCGATGCCTTTCACCAAGAAGAGACAATTTGAGTCATAGAGACAAATCCATGGTTTCGTGGATACCCCCCCATTCCTGTCAGTCTGTTCTCTGTCTCTGAGGGGGAGTGATAACTTTTTTATCATGTCTCACAGTTCCAAGTGCTATTTAAGACCAGATGAGACAACATACATAAATACGCCTATTGAACAGTAATGGTGACATATATGCCAGTCAGGGCTTTTGAATGAAGTAGGATGTTAATTTGGGTTGACAGTGGGATTTAGGGCAAAATAAAAAGCAAAGGGATAGGTACCCATAAGAGGGCAGTTGACAGCACCCAAAAAGAGGAGTTTGTTCTATTCTGCTAATGTAGCCAGTGCCTGTGACCTACGCATCTCTGGCCTTACGGGATCCTCTGGGAATTCTGAGGATCAGTGGTCTTGAGACTACCACTCTGGGTAACTTCCTTGCTGTGTGATCTGAAGAAAGGCTGCTCATTTCTCTGGGCCTATATCTTCTAATTTAAAAGGTGGCAAACACACTCACTCTACACGGTAGACTGCGATGAGGTGAGGACCTGAAAGCATTGCCACCAAGACAGATAATTCACTCAGGCAGTGCATGCTTATTGAGAGCCTACTATGTGCTAAGACTTTCCTGGACATGGACCCAGCACTGAGTAAGACAGTAACTCAGCCACAAGGACCTTACCCTCTGCTGAGGTGAGAGAGTCAGTGGGTAGCCATTCCCTACACTGGAGACGACCTACACCAGCCAAAAAGTAGAGTGGAGTAAATGGAGAGGTGGGGCCAAGACTGGAGGGTTCATTTCCTCTGAGGGCCAGGGAAGGGCTTGGGGATGCTGGCATATGCACAGGGCTCTGAAGGAGGTAAGAAAGCTATCCTGAGAGGCTGTAAACCAAAAGATCCCAAGGCAGAGGGATAGCCTTGCGAAAAGGCGCTGAGGCAGGGATGTTTGAGAAAAGCAAGTAAATTCAGAGATTTCCTTGAGCTGATGCAGCTGAGTCAGAAAAGAACCAAAGGACACAGAATGCAGCTTCAAAAAATAAGAAGCTGACACAATACAGAAAACCAAACGAGGCCCTGTGGCCCATACCCATATTGCCACACACTCTGCAGGCAGCAGCAGGAGGCCTGGGAATTCAAGAGTAGCTTGGGAAACATAGCAGTTCCCTGCTCAAGAGGAATTCATGATTTTCTTAATGAGAGGCAACCTAACTATTCATTGGGGGTGAAAATGTCTGGGTAAACTCTTCCAGTTGAGCTAAATAATTAGATCAGAGACAGACAGACAGCATGTGTTTCTGAGCACAGAAGCAAGTTACAGAAAGCAGGCATGAGAAGATGCCATCTTAAAAATGAATCTATCTCAATGGGGGTACACGTTTGTGCAGAGTGAAAGGATGTGCTCCTGAGGCAGCTGACGGGGGAAGTCTGAAGAGCAGGCTTCAAAGAACAATTTCTGCACAGAGGAACATTGGACTTCCATGAGAAATACATTCTATTGCTTTCAAAAGTATAAACTACATACTGGATCCAAGTGAAATGAAACAATGCACTCTTCATACTTGGGGATCATAGTGGAGACAATGAAATTCCAGACTATCTTGAACCATAAATCCTGGCTCGAACACCTTCTGACCAGAGACACCAGCCCTACGTGCCTTAGGTAAGCCATCCATGTGCCAGAAAATTCTAGTCACTAATAACAAGTTGAACGCCTCATCAGTTGTACAGAAGGCCTGGGGCAGAGTTGTCTCCAGATGTCCTCAGATGATTTTAGTATGTAGAATGACCGCCCTCACTGCTTAATGCAGATGTAACAATGTAGGTGCTCTCATTCCCTGGAGTAGGGGACACATGGGGTCACACTGAAACACACATTGTTGAGGAAGCAGGACCAGGAGGGCAGAAGGGTGAAGCAGAGCTTTTCTTGTGGAACTTAGAGCCAAGGCAGGAAAATAGTTGGGAAGCTAGAATAATTGCAGCAGGCTCAGGAGCACAGAACTGCTCTGAGCTGACTGACTAGCCTTGGGATGATTGAAAACAAGAGTATTGACTTACTGTGGCCAAGTTCAGCAGAAGAGATGCCCGTGGATGACCTAAGGAATGGGCTCTGGGTTGGCTGGTTTGCACAGAGAGGAAATGGCCCTGGGTAAGCCTTTTGTTATTTCTTAAGTATGTCTATCCTTGAGTATGTGCCTTCTCCAGTCAGATCAGCAATATTGAAAACGTGAAAAGGCAAATGACCCCAGGTGACCCGACAGTACTTATTCCAATTCTGTGACCCTGTGCCTTGGGTCAGTTCCATCCTGAACTTGGGGCTTGGCTTCCCCTTTCCTAGAATGGGGATAATAATAGCAATGCATGTACAGTTCACATCCGAGGATACCAATGTGAAGACTCACATCAGCCACAGCACCAGCTACAACATCTCAGAAGCAACTCTCCCATCCTTTCCTTTGATAGTTCAGTTGAACTGCCCCCTTGTTACTATCACTCTAAAATGGAACTGTCCTGCAGAAGACCTGGTGCGTCAATACGGAATGGCCAAGAGAGTGAACTGAGGGATCACTCTCAAAGTTTACAAGGTGATTTCAGGTAATTTAGACTGAGGCTCAAGACCAGGCAACCACCCCAGAACTCTTGCTAGCTCATCTGTTCATGGCATTAGCCCCACAGGATTGAGACTGTTACTGCACTTTCATATTTTTTATGGGTGATGAAGCTCATGTGATTTTCTAAGGCCATGCCTTTAGTGAGTGACAGAACAGAGTTTCGGACCACCTGACATGGTTCTGAACGGAGCATCATTACTGTGGCTCTAACATGTCAGACCAACGCTAAGATAGTTCCCATTGTTACTAGGCCCAACGGTCTCTCAAAAACACAGAATGTCTTGGATTGCATTCACATTTCTTTTATTGTAGAGATTTTTTTAAAAAACTTGACTGAGAAGGGAGAAACATTTATAGACTATAAATCGCAACAGAAGGGGACGGCAGCAGTTCCTACGACTCTTGGGGAGATATAGATGATCACTGTAATCTATCAGAAAGCGGCCACATTTGCTCAGGGTGGTAAATAACACTGTCAACAGCATTCAGCTGGTGCTCAAGAAGATATATTTTCAGTCAAGGAAACAGAGAGAAGCAGAAAGGTATTGGCTTCTTTTCTGGTGAAGACAAGAACTCTGAAGCTCTCTGCAACCTGAGACCCTAACTTTGGATCTTCTCCACTTCCCTCCAGTATTGGACAGTATCTTTGGAGCGGGTCCATCCTATATGCATGATGAATGCTCTCCTCTGAGTCACACCTAGCCATCTCTCATGGCTACCTCATTATTTGGCTTCCTTGTGTTTGCTATAGAAACCATTGGCTTTTCTTGCTTTGCTTAAAGGTAGAAAGCAAAATTTAAAAATTCAGTGGCTTCCGACAGACGAGGTTTGTGTATTGATGCTACATTCTCACGGTGAAGCAGCTGGGCTCTGTATTTATCACTGGCAATCAGGGATTGGCTGTCTTTACATCCTCCAATGTCACCAGTATGGCACAAGGCTTCAAGAGTTCACTGTTGAAGGAGCAGAGGGTGTCGATGACTCAGGCTTCTTCTGGTCACATCCCTTACCTAAGCAGCTCCTCAAGCCAGGCCAGACATGGGTCTCATACATGAGGGAGGGTGACCCTTCTGTGTGCCTCAGAGAGGAGAGAACTGGCAGTGAGGGGGAGCATTTGACCAGAACTACACAGCACAGAAAGGGCAGAGAAAGATCACAAACCTAACTGGACACTGGTTAGCCATGCCTCCAACACACATACACACACACACACACACACACACACACACACACTATTGCTGGTAAAACAACTAGATTCATCTGTTCTTGTATGAGCAATACCAAAGAACCTGGCAAGGGCATTACAAGAAATAAATATAGAAGGGAAATGACAAAAACAAAACAAAACAAAAAACCCTCATTCTATCTTAAGTGACTGGCCACTATGCAGAACAGAGGTTAGCTTTCATCAGTCTTAAGAAACAAAAATGGCCAAAAGAAAAATAAAATGAAGACAAACTGCAAAGGGCTCTCTTGAAAGTGTGTGATAATGAAACCCCAGCACAACAAAACATGAACCGAAATTAAACACTCAGCAACTGAGACGTTGCCATAAAAAAGCAAGAGTGGGTGTTGCCTTCTTCCAAACACGGAGTCAAGACTAAACAATGATGGGAACTAGTTCACAGAACAGAGGAGAATGCTATGATTCTAGGAAATGGAAAATTAATAATGCAAATAGAGAAAATGGGAAGCTGGTATAAGGGAGAGAAAATATGCATAGTCTCCTTTCATGGAGGAAAGCAAATATTACTTAAAGATGAAATATATAATGTTTAAAAGTGAAATTTGGGGGCTGGATGGCTTCACAGTAAAGAATGCTTGTCACCCTTCTAAAAGACACAGGTTCCATTTCCCAGAACCCACAGGATTGTTCACCACTATCTCTAATTCTGGTTCCAGAGGATCTGATGCCTCTTCTATTCAGCTCTGGCACATACATGGTACACAAACATACATGTAGGCAAACACATAAAACAAAATAAATCTTTAAAATATTAATGAAATTCTGCCTTAAACCGAGAACAGTCTTTGAGAAATCAGTCTCTCCTGTTATACATAAATACTTACCTAAAGGTTAGTAATTTCTTAGGTTCGACTCTTACTTTTCTATTCTACTGGTAGATTCAAGTAGACTTAGTGGCAATCGTTTTTATAAAGTGGTGTGTGCACAGTATGAACCTCTTCATAACGTCATCTCCACCAAGGTTTATGACAAAATACGTGCCTAAAGAGGATCTATATCAATACTTGCAAATGTTGGCAAAGGATTTCTAAGTTTGTTTTGTTTCTTTTTTCACCCTCTTCTATGTTCGTTTCTAAAATTATGAAATTTTTATTAGCAGTTACATTTTCTACAAATATAATCAGCACAGTCCCACTGATGTAAATACATTGCTACATATAAGATTCAACCCTGAAAGCCACCACTACCTGGGCTCCATTCAGCCTGGCAGAACCAGCAGCTTGTTTTTCCAGGAGAAATGTGTCTGGCCTCCCCTGTCCTTCCTCACTGTGATGAACCAAACATTTAGTTCAATGCTTCTCATTCCAAGCTTCAAATGACTTTCTCACTTGACCTCATCCTCCTACTTGTTCAGGAATGCTTTATGGCACCCTGTTGCTGCTGTAACAATGTTCACAATAAAGTTCTTGAAGCCAGAAGTCCTAACTCCCAGTTTGAGTGATGTTGGTTTCCTCTTAGACTCTTAGATTTTAGAGTGCAGAATAAAGAGGAGGAAAGAGACCAGAGTCCGACCTCAACAGATCATGATCATTAGTTTACTATTATCAGTGCTTGTTAGTGCACACAGCAAAGAGAAGACACTCTCCTGCAGGAATGGAGGGATTGTCAGGGCAGAAGAGAACTACTTAGAGTTTATACAGAAGGTTGGGAATGAGTAAGTTGATTCTTTTAGCTTCTGGTGACTGTCAACACTCATGGGGTCTTAGATCGTGGACATTGCCCCCATTTTGCCTTTCTTTCCATCTGTCTTTCCCCTTGTTCTAAAGACACATTTGTATCTAGAGTGTGTCCTGATACACGACTATCTCATCTCAATTCTGCACAAGCCAGGCTTCTAAATACGGTCAAGTTCACCAGTTGGTGGCGGTGGGGGTGGGGATAAGGGAAGGGGGACGGTCAATGTATCTTTTCAAAGACCCTGTAAAGGACCTTCCAATGGTATAAACACAAACTGTGAGCTGCTCCCTTGAAGAAATTCATGGAAGCAGAAAGCTATCTACTAGATAAAGGTTTCACACAAAGTCTGGTGCCCAAAGATCTCACGAGAGCACAGGTGGATGTGGAACCAGACATCGCCGTGATGTGGACTGGATCTGAAATGTCCTCCACAGGCTCATGTGTTTGAATGCTTGGTCTCCAGTGTGTATTCCTGTTTTTGGAGGCTCTGGAAGCTTCCGCTCATGTGGCATAACTGGCAGATACTGGGTTGCATGAACTTGGCTTGAGGGTTATGGGCCAGACCCAAATCCAGCCTAAGCTACCTGCTTCTTGCTCATCAAACTGTGGATAATTGTATTATCCCACAGTCTTGAATTCTACCTTGCTTTTTATATATTATGGGACTATATCTTTTCAAATTATAAACCAAAATAAATATTCCATCCCTTTCATTGCTTCCATCAGGGATATGATCACAGTGATTTAAAAAGAAGTAACTAATCCACTAGGCACTAACTCTTAATTGGATACATTGGGGAAGTCAATTAACTTTTTTTGGTCTTGATTTTCATCAGGAAAATAAATTCTAGCGATTAAATCATGGTGTAGATCAAATGCAGGATGTAGATAATGCCCACAAAGGATTTCATAGAGTGTCTACAATGCAGCAGGCTTTGATCATGCTAGTTTATAGACTATATATTTCAGAGAGGGTGTGGTAGGAAGAATAATGGTAGTAAGCTCTCCCTGGAAAAGCCAATGAGCAAATCCAAAGATGCTTTCAGGAGTCCATGATCAGGATCACTTAAATTGTACATTCTTTGATTTTTGATGTATGTTTGGAACTTTAAATTGGCAAGGTTGGAGCAGGGCTGGCTATAGTAGTGTCGTTTGATTCTTAATAGGAGCCAAGATCATGGTAAGCCAAACTGAGAGAAAAAGACATCCCAGTTATCTGCCCTAGAGTCTTCAGCAAGGCGCATCTCCAGCAGAGGGCATCTGTGGAAACCATTCTTACATCGGCTGCCATTTTAATGACATATCCCCAATGCCTCTGAGGTCAAGAGCCCTAATTCCACAACACACGGTGCTTTAAATTGAGGCCATCAATCATGTCAATTTTAATACATATTGAGGTGTTCAGAACTCCAGTGATATTCCACGGAATGACCCAAGGAAGTAGTTATGCGTGCCAACTGAGAATGCTAGCCTGAGCGGCGGACACTGGCACTAATTGGCACTGGCATTCTTTCATGAGACAGGGTTAGTGGTTCAGATGCTCATTAAAGCCTCCAGAGAGCTGGGCTGCCTCTCTCTTCCCATTGTGTGCCTTCAAATGCCATGTCTCGTGCTCTTGCTTATCATCAGGTGATAGCAGAGTGCCTATGCCCTTCAGAAAGCATCTCTGTGTCAGAGGCAGGCAGGGGGGGGGGTCTGCCATGTAGATCTGTGTCTTTTCATCAGGAAGACCAAGGCCCCCAGAACTCCCCATGAGCTGTCTGATCCTACCATTATAGGCCATGCTTTGGTCTGATGGATATCATGCAGTCTCCTAGAAAGGATTTTGAAAAGGAAGGATACAGACAGCCATATGTCATTGTTCAACAAACTCAGGATTCAGGCAACAAAGAGAGAAGAAGAAGTGAATGCCATATCAGGATGCATCACGAAAAGAGACCTGGACCAGCTGGGTGTGTTGATGCATACCTTTAATCCCAGCATTGAGACAGAGGCAGACAAATGTCTATGAGTTCAAAACCATCCTGGTCTACAAATATTCTAACAGGTGTCTAAGCAGGTAGAGCAACTCTTCAGTTGAATGTTAAAGATAAAATTGAGCAGAGTGGTCTCTTAAAAATAAAACCCAGGATGAGGTCCTCTCTCACTTCATTCAAGATGATCCCATCAAATTTCTAATAAAAATTAAACTTCTCCCAGGTCCTTGAAGACATGTATGACCTGGTCCCCATCCAGCCCCTGAATTTTCTGACATGCTCCCCCTGGTTCTCTCCTCTGCTTCTCTCTCCCTTCCTGCTTTGATCATTCCTGCCCTGTGACCTTTAGGGCCAAGTTTCTTCAGAGATCTCACACCCCAATGTCCATGAGTGATGCCTCTGCCTGACTCAGATGTCACCTCATGGGTTTTCATCCAAAGAAGCCTGTTCCCCATCCTACCCCACCATATGTACACTACCTGTTCATCCTCTTCCCACTTGGTGCTGCCAAAGCCGCTGTCTAGACTTTGCAGAATTTCTAATGTTTAAAAGCGGCAGTCTGCTGCTCCCTTTCTGTCCATTGTCACTCTGCGAGGCCAATCTCTGAAGGCAAAGCTTTCACGCCTTGCTTTTTCCACGGCTTTCCCTCCACCTGGATCTCTGCTTTCAGATACCAGATGACCATCTCAGTGGCTGAGGGAAAGAGCAGAGCTAAGAACCCAGACAGAAAATACCCAAGCAGAACCACCGACAGGCATACAAATGAGGGGAAACAGAGTAGAAACACACAGCTGGATCTCCACATGCCCGGGCACTCCAGAAAAGGAAATGGAAAGAAGCTATGGGCGCTCACTGCAAGAGGAGAAAGGGTGGGGTTGAGCATGAGAGCTGCCAGCTGCCAGCTTCCTAATTGGAAAATGGTACATTTCTCTAGAGGGATGCTCATTGCAACGTTATTGGTAAGAAGTCAAAAATCAAAGACAACAGAACATCCCAAAACAGGAAGCAGTGAGAACAATTCCAACATGCTCAATTGATAGAATTTTAAATTATGCTGCAGTTATGTTTTATGAAGATCAGTGAGATGAGTAAAGGAGGACAGAACACAGAAAAGAGATACATGCTAGAGTGAATGGACATCTTTCCAGATGCAGATCTCCAAATAAAAATCAGGCTGTTTAGGGGTAAACTGGCGACAGCTGGCTTCTGTCATCTTCCTCTTCTTATCTATATAGTTTTCTTTGGTTAATGCTTTAATTGAGCAAGATTTCCCCCAAATTTAAACAACTGAATTAGGGTCCACATGCCAAAGTGTGTTTCTCTAGAAGTGTGTGAAATCTTAGATATCAGAGCCTTTCCCTGTAGCATCAGGGCTGCTTGTAAGTATGGGTCCAGGAATATACAAATGCTGGAGAGACTCAGCCAGGCATGGGTTAAGAAGGCTGTAAAGGTATCACTAATAGTACAACCACCATGAGACCTGAACAGCCTCTACTGTGAACAACAAAAGCAGACCTAGAAAATAACAACTACAGTCAGAATGCCCCTTGGAGTTTATACCCACTGTCAAAGTCTCTTATCCTCAAAAGTTCCTGCAAATTAGATATAATTTTTCTTTTTTAGAGATATAACCCTAAGTTCAAAGAGGCTGAGCACCTCTCTAATATCCTGTAGAAAATAGACAGCCTGCTCTGCTTGATCCCCAAGCCTTGCTTGTGTCCCAGCGCTATAGTTACTTCTCCTTCACACTGTCGGTCCTCGGATCTGTGCTTGTGGAAGACCCTAATTCCTAATCAGGCAGCTAATTCCTGGGCCAGACATTTCCCCAGGTTGCTGTTCTTGACCCATTGCTTTGACTACAAGTCTGAGTCAGAGATAAAATCAAATGAGAACCTAGGTGGATTAGATCCTGTGGAAGAAAAAAAAAAAGCACTGGCACGTGAAATCTGAAGTATTTACTAAATCAGCTAGTAAAACAGGAAGGAAACACACATAAGCAAACACAACCAGGTACAGATTTTTTTTAAAAAGCTGATCTTGTAGAATCGGGAGGAGAGCTACTGAGTTAGAAGCCCATCTGTTTGGTCACCAGCATTCCTTCACCTCAGAAGACTTTAGGCTCCCCTTGGGGGCATTTTGGTTCCACTGAGCTGGACCTATCAATTGCTTCAAAGCTCCCAAAGGAACAATGTTATGGATCAAATGTTTGTGTTTTCCTCAGGCTTTATGCTAAAGCACCAACCTTCCCGAAGATGGGGAGATGTTAGGATTAGATGGGGTCTTGGGGGTGGGGTCCTAGTGATAGAATTAGTGACTCCGTAAGACAAGCTAGGGTATTTAATTCATTCATCGCTTGCACTCCTTCTCTCTGTCCCTCTCCCTCGCCTTCCCAATCACACCCCCCCCCCAAAAAAAACCACCTGCCTATATAAAACACAAACAGTGATCCCTTACCAGGAAACAAAACTTTACCGCACCTTGATCTTGGACTTTTAGATTCATGAGACATCTGTCTGCTGTTTACACCACCTGGTCTCTGACAACTGATTCCAGCAGCCCAAGTCCACCGAGGTGTCCAGTCCCTCTCTTGTGTTCCTCCCGGGAAGACTTTCCAGACCAACTTTAAGTGTGGCTTTGGCTAAAATGTACAACTCTAAAGCTGTTAAATCTGACAAAATTCAAGAAAAATTTCTCTCCTTTAACTGAATGTCTCTATCCCTAAATGGCTGTATACACCTAAAATAGTGTTCAAGGGGATAGAAAGGCTTTGATTCTTTGTCTGTTAATTTTAGCCCCTGGGGCATCACTGGCACGGAGTTTTCAGTACCAGGCTCTGGGTCTAAATTATCTGGGAAACTTGTTAACAAATATAAAGCAAACAAAAAACCCCTCCTTGCTGGGAAAACTTAGGAAAGTCTAAGTCTCTAAATCTTGAGTAGGTTGGTATCTATCTGTATTTATTTAGTGTTCCCATCTGCAGTGTCATTCTTTGAGCAGAAACATGGAAAACAAAAGATGAGGTGAAGGAAAGAGGCATACTGACCGGGTATGCCTTTATGGCATGGATTTTTCAAAAAAAAAAAAATCCTGTGTACGTGCACAGCCATGATGGGAAGCTATGAATCTGAGGAGACCTGTAGGTCCTCTCCATAACAGGGCATTGCACGAAATCCACACTGGACTAGAGGGTGGGGTCTACTCAGTCAGAGTTCCTGCATGAAACAGCGAGCTGCCAAACCTGCCACCATTCCTCAGCCAGGCCATGAGCTCGGGCATGTTTTCTTCACTTTCCTAGGCATCTCCTCTATAAAATCTGTGAAATAAGATGCACCCTAGCCACCCCTTCTCTCATCCCTGTGATAAAATAGCTGACAGAATCAACTCACGGAAGCAGAGGCTTATTCTGCCTCAGATTTAAATAATATGGTCCATCAACCACAGTGAGGATGGAGGAGCGACTCCATCCATGGCAGCAGAACAGTGAGGTTGCTATAGGCCACCTCATGGTAGCCAATCAGGAAAGAAAAAGCAAAGCAGGAAGCATCCAAGAATACTGATAGAGTCCTGTTATTACTGAAACCTTGTAAGTACACCCTGCCCATTCCTCTACGGGCATTCTGGTACCCCGAGCTCTCATGTACAAGGCCCATTGAGCTCTTCTTATGGTACACTAGTGCTTTCCTAGACTACATCATCAAAAACGTAGTTTTCACATCTTCCCCAGCTTTGGAATCAGCTCCAAAGGCTCACATACCTCTTGGTCATCTTTATCATGGCAAGGATTTGCTCCTGGAATACGATTTCCATATTAGTTCCTTTTCTCATCACAGAGGTTGGTCACATCATAGCAGCTAGCCAGGGTGTAGACGGTGAAGCAGAAAGCAGCCAGGGTCGACATACCTCCAAGGACGGTGACCAGTGGCATAGACTCTCTTGCAAGGTCCTGCCGCCTAAAGTTTCCACAACCTTCAAAAATAGCACCACCATCTGGGGAGTAAACAATCAAAATGCTATCCTGTCGAGATCATTCCAGTTTGAAACCATAACACCCAGAAAACAGGGTATAAAATCCAGTTAGGACGACGTGCATGTACGTAAGCATGGCACACACTACATGGCTCATACAGCAAACACTTGGTAAGTCATAGATAGGACATCCTCCCCTCCTTATACTAGAAAAGAAGTTGTTAAAATGATCAGAACAGAACTCTTTGGGGATGCTAAACTCTTTCATGCCTCATGAAACCAGATTGGTCTGCTGAAAGGCGGACAGCTGACGCACCAGAACAGTTTTGACACGCCATGCTAAGTGCTTATGGTAGGATTCCTTCCCTGGCTTTCCTGTCATCACAACCTATCAAGGAAATTAGAGAGCCCTGGGCATTTTCATTTAGAGTTCTAAGTGCGCGCATTCATAATTTTCCTGGATGCCTTCCACACGATTTTGAAGTTTTGACTTACTGCTTTGTGTGTTTTCATTTAGTTAATTTTTCCTTAGAGTTGTAAAAAACTAGATTGCTAAATATGTGGAAAATAAAGAAATGGGAAAACAATAATTTATAATTCTGCCGCTTTAACAGAGTGAATATTGGTACTTTGCTGTATTCTCTATTTATATGTGAGTCACAATCATCCAAATCACCATGCGACCAACCTTGCTTTGTGCCTTTCCCCATGACATTATGCTGTAAAGCTTTTCCTTATTGAGTCAAAGTCCTTTTAACCAACACTTTGACTCGTTACATAATACTCCAGTGAGCAACAACCACCAATTATCCAACATTTATTTATTCCAGTGTTTCTCTGATATTTTTCAATGATGCTGCAATAAACATTTGTGTATATAGGTAATTAAGAATTAACCCTTAAGTCTAATTAAAGGGATAAGTCTTTTGGAGATTAAAAGATTACACTAAGGAACAGTATTGATCTCAGATATTTCATGTGACTGTGCTTCCTCCTGATCTTCAGAGCTACCAGGCCAGCAGGTTTCACAAAGCATCTACAAGGCAGCTTGAAATCTGCCAAAGACACACAGAGGTTCAAAGGTCAGCACCTTATCTTGCTGCTAAGACTTCTTATCAGTGGTGAATTATCACCAACACAGAAAGCGGAGTTTGGGAAGCCATCACTCCCTGTCATCCAAATTACATTTCTCATTCCATGAGTGAACAGGAAGGACAACACACTGCCATTGGACCCCACTGAACGAAACTCTTCACAGTGCTTATGAATATGTGAACATCCAAAATTAGCCCCTGATGCCATTTGATTTTTTATTTTCATGTTATTTTTATTTTTTTATTTTATTTTATTTTTAGCAATCTTTACCCATGCTTTAGTAGCAAGCATTCATTCGACTTCCATTATTCCAGGGAAATGGCAAATCCTTTTCAATAAGAACTCCCTTACATTGATGACTATTGGTATTTGTTAAGTACCTTGGCCAATGGGTACAGTTCAGCGGTAGAATGTTTGCCCAAAATTTTTGAGGACCTGAGTTGGACCTCTAGGACTGCACATACACACACATGCACAAAGCAAAATTCCTAATGAGCCCTGGAGAATATATTCCTACTGCTCCCTATAGCTCAGGCAAGGTCTCCTAGTCTCTAGGTTTCATCTGGCATATTGGTTTTTTGATCTCTGCTATCACAAGTTAAGCCAGGTTCAGTGGCTCACTTCTGTAATCTCAATACTTGAGAGACTGGGGCAAGAAGATTATAGCAAGTTCAATGCCAACCTGGGCTCCATAATGAGTTCTAATCCAGCCTTAACCCTACCTACCTTCAAAAAGAATTTACAAATTTAGTGGCTTAAAGCAGTATATTCATTGTGAAATGCTTAATAGGTCTCAGGACTGTGGTTCTGCTGGAAGCTCTCAGGAAGAAGGCAATGTCTTATCTGCTCCGTCCTCCGGGGGCTGCTGCACTCCTTGGTACGCGGCTCTTCCCTCATCTTCAGAGATGACAATGCAGCGTTGCTCCTCTCTTCCTTTCCCTATACCCATCCTCACATCACACTCTTATCTACTTACTCCCTCTTAGCGGGAACCCCATGTTTATATCGCTCAGCCCATTCAACCAATCCAAGATGACCACCCTTCCAATGAGCCTTTACACTGCCGCATCTGTGAAGACCCCTTGGCCATTAGATTACATATTCACCAGGGCTGTGTGTTAGAATGAAGACATCTTTGGGAAAACAGCTTTGAGGCATTATTATTCGGCTTATCAGAGCTTGGGAACAAATGTAGCTAAAAGAACAACCTGAAAAGACAGAGCGTCCCTGTAGGACCACTTTCCTGGAGAGACTGTGGGTGAGGAAGACAGCAAGAGTTAGGATCCTAACCCTTCCACCAGAGCCAGAAGCAGAGGGCAGAGAACACATTTAGTGGGCATGAGTTAACCCTCTCAGCGTTCAAGCCCTCGATAGCTCCACGTGCGTCAATGTACCTTGACTTGTTATTTTATTGTCATGACAACCCAAGCAAGGTTGAAGCATCCTTGTCCCAAAAACAGGGACAATAAATCCTGAACCCCAATTCATTTAGTGACTCTCCTGGGGTTGTGTCAGGCCTGTGACTAGGACCCACACAGCTTTAACTCCAAAGCCCAGGCATTGTTCACCCTGCCAGGAAAACAGACACCAAATTTGATCAGAACTAACACTTTCCAAACACATCAAGGAACTGGGTAGGATGGTATAAGCCCGTAGTCCTGGCACTCAGAAGGTGGAGATAGGAGGTTCATGGGAAATATGCAAGCCAAGGGAACAGGAGATCTACAGTGTTCACACTACTGCAAGTGTCAGCTTGTCAATCATCTCTGGACAACCTCTCTTGTCTTTTGTTGCCTCCCCACAAAGGAAAGGATCTCATCTGTTGCTAAGCCAGCTATGAGTATAGGAGAGGCACTAAGTAAATGTTTATGTAAGAAATCAGAAACACTCCTTTGTCCCAGAAATAACCAATGCAAACAAGCACAACCATTGCATCATGGGGAGGATGGATGCTAAATATGGACAAATGCTCAGGGGGAAGAAAAAAAACTCCGCAACAGCCAAAACAAGCATCAATACAGCCAAGTGCATGCACAATTTCTTTGGAAAATCCCACCAGACCTAATCCAGAGCCTGCATTCACTTTTTAAAAGCTGGTTTCTAACGTGTGCTGAGTTTTTAGCTGCTAGTCTCGAATGGAAACGCTTCAAAGGCGAAAGGGAAGAGATTATTTATTTAAGATGGTGGAACAGTATAACACTGCACCATCTTAGCAGAATTCAAAAGATGCACCTGGTTACATGCCCTGTGGGTAAAGATAAGGAGGCAGAGAAGACTGGCCGCTCTTCTCAGTGTGACAAGCGGCAAAGCCACAAACCTAATGTTATGTCCTCCCTACTTAGCCACTGCAAAGTGGGCATCTCAGCTTCCTTTCCTATTGCTGTTATAAAACGCCCTGACAAAAGCATGGTACCACCCTGGGAAGGCCCTCCCTCCTCAATTTACACAATAAAGACAATTCCAAACAGTCGCTTCCGGAGACCCATCTCCCAGGTAATTCCAGATCTTAACAAATTGACAGCTGAGATTAATCATAATGAATGTCTCTCTATGTTTTCGTGTCATTCCCTCAAATATACCTGTATGTAACAAAAATGACATAGAGTCAGAAAGACACAGTACGTTCATGTGCAGGTAATGCTGTATGTGCATTTACTTGGTGCTTAGTTCTGGCTCTCAGCCTGCAAGGACAGTTAACACTGCCTTTGCTTGGTGGACTCAGACCTCAGATGTAGTTCCTCACAGCACCCATTCACTGCTGCCCTGTCCGGCTCTGTCCTACAGTGCTATGAGATTTTTAAGTGGTCTAACCATATTTTCAGTCTCTAAATTAGGCACCTGTGTGTTGAATGAGTAGATGAATCCTTTTTAAAAAAAAATCACGGTCAAAAATAATCTCAGCAAAGAGAGAAGAGAGCCACAGGAAACTTCCAGAACCATAATGAAACACAAGTGCTATTGTATTATGTCTTTCTGCCCTGTTTTGTCTTCTATAAGAAAAACTATCTTGTTTTTATTTTTCCCCTTATAAAATTACATGCATGTGTTCTTGGTGTGTGTGTGTGTGTGTGTGTGTGTGTGTGTGTGTGTGTGTGTGTGTGGTTTTGTGCTAAACATTATAGTATAAGCTTTGGCCCACAACATCTCATGGTACCAAAGCTTGATTAAAGCCAAGGAATGTACTACTGTGCCTTGGTTGAGCGTAGTATTAACTTGAACCCTGGAGCGATCAGAAGAGAATTCTGCCCACATCCCAGCTGTTATAAATCAGCCTAAAGTTCCCCAGCTCATCTAGAAAATCCTTTCATTTTGCCTCCTTTAGATTCTGTAGCCTGTACCCTAAATTTAGAACCCCTGTCTCTCCGTAGTGTGATGAGCAATGATGGTCTTACCACCATGGCTAAACCATTCCACCAAGACTTCTTTAGGAAAAAACAAGGCACCCGTCACTTTGTCTAGTGTTCTATTTTTTTTCTACTAACATAAATACTTTCATGAACTCACAAAGCATTTTAGCCATAGTGATCAAGCAGTCCCAACTGATAATTAAAAAACAAGCTGGGCTTGGGATCAAATTCAACATGCCTTCCATGCTCCAGATTCATTCCTCACTGACAGAGAGCAGGGGCCAAGGCCTTGAAACCAAACATCGTAAAGCATGAGCAAAAGAAGCCTTACGTCACTCAGGCCAGGAAGATGAACGGACATGCTGAAAGCGTTGTTTCACACTTGCTCAACTGAACAAATACATCTCTTCATAAAACAAGTCCGAACTCTTGGCCGGCCCAAGAGGCCTACAATCCAAGACTCCATGCTTTCAAATTCCTCAATGAGAAAGGATGGGAGGAGGGAATTTGGACTTGAACCAGAAAAGGCAATAAAACTGTACATTTCAGTATCAAAGCAAGGGGGTGGTTGGGGGCAAGTAAAGAAGAGGAAAAGCACTAGGCAAATATCCTGAAGTCTTTAGTTGTGTTCATGTTATTTTTTTAATTTTTTTCAGGGTGTTGTCTACTGAGTAGGTACAGTTGGTCCTCATTTTATGTTACATCTATTGATGTGCTGCTAAGGCTAAAAGGAGTGTGTTTATTGTCCCTTGCAGGAAACTCAAAAAGCACAATTGAAGTGAAAGTAGAAGATAGACCTCAGCTATCATATGACAATAGAGGCACATTAACGTTCTGTCATTGCCCCTTCTCATCCTTATGTCTCATACACATGTTATTTTTAGAACAGGATGAATGCTCCAAACTCCTTGGCAACCAACGTTTTTCTTTAAATTGCTTATTATAATTATTTGTTTTTGTCATTAAATGTCCTGAGACTATAACTTTGATACTTGGAAAATAGCTCTTTTGTTAATGTTCCTTTAACTTAACCGCTTATTACAGCAGAAAAACTTTACAGTGGTGAAAAACTGAACATGGTTTCACTGTGGTCAACACACCTGTGCTTACAGCTTTCTCCATGCCACTTCTGTTGTGTCCTTCAGATGAAATTCTAAGAATATAAATATCCACTTTCAGACTCTTGGTCTTTACCAAAGTAGATTGCTAAAATTACTTCATTTTGAGTCAGGAATGGTGGCACCTATCTATAATCAATCACAGTGTTCAGGAAGCCAAAGCATAAGTTCAAGGCTGCCCTGGATTCCAGAGCAAGAACTTGCCTCAAGGAAAAAAATAAAAACAATCAACAAAATAAAATAGGAACAGAAAAAAAAAGGGACAGAAAGTGGGGAGAGAATAGGAAGGGAGAGGATGGGGAAGGAAAGAGGACAAAAGACGAAAGAGAAGAGGGGGAGAGGGAGGGAGGGGAAGTGAGGGCAGGAGGAGAGAAGAGAGGAAGGGAGCAGATAAGGAGAGACTGGAGGCTACAGGTTTAGTTGAAAATGGTCCACCTTGTACCCGTTCCCTGTCCCACAGGAAATCTTTAACCTGAAGCTGGAATGTTTCATTCCTATGTATTCTTAATCATTTATCATCTTGCTAAGTGAGTCACAATATTAGGAAAGACATTTTATGGAGCATTTTATATACTAGCAACGTGGTACAGCAGTCTCTCCATTAACACATGATCACCTTCCCAGCACAAGACCCTCACCTACGAAGCAGTAAGCACCCCTATGCTCCACTCCATCCAACTCTCAATCAGCTTTCTCTCACTCTGGACTTTCCTATTCTGGATAAATCATATAAATGTGGACTCACGCAGCATGGGCCCCATTGTAACTTTCACCGAGTAACATGTTTTTAAGACTTATCCATGGTTACAGCATGTGCCAATAGGTCATTCCTTTCTGTGACGCAATCATATTCTATTAAACAAACGTACTAACATGAGGTTCACATACACCTACCTGCTGCCTATTGTCTTATGACCTGGTTTCAATTCTGTAACATTATGAACAAGGCCCTGGCTTCCATAGTATTTAAGCCTGGAGGGAGGTAAAGATGCTCACACACAAGGTCGTCACTGGCACACATGAATCTGAGTCACAGCTCTACCATTACACAGTCACGTGAGTGTATTGAATGCAGCTGCCCTTGTTAGGCTATGCTATGCTATGCTATGCTGTGCTGTGCTATGCTATGCTGTGCTGTGCTGTGCTATGTTATGCTGTGCTGTGCTATGCTATGCTGTGCTATTGCTATGCTGTGCTGTGCTATGCTATGCTGTGCTGTGCTGTGCTGTGCTATGCTATGCTGTGCTGTGCTATGCTGTGCTGTGCTGTGCTGTGCTATGCTATGCTGTGCTATGCTATGCTGTGATGTGATGTGCTATGCTGTGCTGTGCTGTGCTATGTTTATTAATCTATACAAAGGAGATGGGGTGGAAATGATGCCACATGGATTTGGAGTGCAGTACAGTCGAAGATATCTACATGGATAAACAAAACACAGCCCTGCGCAGCAACTTCACAGTACATGGTAATATTGGTTTCTTTGCTGCTGCTGCTGCTGCAATAAAGCCCTCTGTAAAAACAGCATAAAGGAGAAAGGGTTGATTTTTGCCTCCAGTTCCAGAGGGGATAAAGTCCATCATTGTGGGAAGGACATGACATCAGACTCTTGAGGCTACCCAGCAGTCACGTGACCTCTTGACCACAAGGAAGGGTGTGGGGTTGTTGCTTTGAGAGGTAGCTCAGCAGTTAAGAGCACTTACTGCTCTTCCAGGGAAGTGGAGTTCAATTCCTAGCATCCATATCAGGCATCTCATCTCCTGCTGTAGCTTCAGCTCCACCAGAATCCAGCACCTCTGGTCTCCATGGGCACCTGCACTTGCTCAGTCTCACAATGCATGATTTAAATAAATTTGGGCTTTTTAATAAATTTTTTATTAAAAACAAAAGCATATAAAAACTCACGGGCTGAAGTGCTCTGGTGCCCTGGAGACATGGCCTCACCAGAGGGTGCTGCTATGTTCCAGCACAAAGCTAACTGGGATCCTACCAATGATGCCAATCTGTGGAAAGAATAGGATGGTGATGTCCCTTAGGGGGTCACCTAAAATCATCAGAAAATATTTATATTATGATTCATTAAACAGTAGCAAATTACAGTTATGAAGTAGCAGCAAAAATAGTTTTATGGTTGGGGATCACCACAACATGAATAACTGTATTAAAGGGTCCCCGCACTAGGGAGGTTGAGAATCACTACCTTCGGCAGAAGGTGTTATCCTCACCCATGTCTAATTCTTCCTACACACCTGTCGTGAGCCAGGCATGGTGACAGCTGGATGAGGTTACAAATGAACAGGGTCTGACCTCTACTGAGGTTGTGTGGCATTCGGGGCATTCAAGACAAATGACTTATGAGATGCTAATCCAGACATGGTACAATTGCCAGAGCACTGTGGGACAAGCTTGGACGTCCCCCACAGTGGGGATTAGTGTCATTGCAGTAGTAGTTTCCAAATTATGCTACAGCTTTGTCAGTGCTTCGGGGACAAGAACACCTAATGTGGAGGGGTTTACAATTCCCGAGATTTTGCTTTTATGCAGGAATGGGGCAGTGTAAATTCACACAGCCATTTGCAACGCCATTTGGCAGCATGTACCAAGATAGACATAAAACATGCAAACCTTTTGACCCAGTAATTCCACTTCTGGGAAACTATCCCAAAGAAATAATCCTAAATATGGATGAAGGCTTGTGCACAAAAACAGTCACTGCAATCTCATTCAGGATAGGAAAAAATGGAAACAGCTTCATTGTGCAATCATAAAAAAGAATATTAAATAAATTATAAAATGACGACTTTATGGATATTGTTTGGCTCCAAAAACTAATAGGAAAGAATCCTTGTGATGTACTGTTAGGTTAAAGAGAAGGCAAACACAGTGTACCAGTGATAGCAAAAGTTTAATGAACACACACACACAGCAAAAATAGACAAAAGAAATGCAAAATGACAATGGTGGTATTCTGAAAAATAGAACTGTAAATAGTTTTATATTTTGTACCTTGCCTTTTTATAAATTTTCTTTAAGGGGAATGTATTTAAAATAAATGTGATCAGTTTCTTATGGCAATTATGCTGAATCTGTAAAGCACAGAAGGTAAGTGTTGAGGTAAAAAGCAGTATACGTATATCTGTACTTTATCAAAAACTTTGTAAAATATTAGTAGGAATTATTAGGAGTAAAGTGCACACACACACACACACACACACACATCAAATCTACAAGTGGCCTGAAATGATCCTATTATTCCTTTAGAAGCATAGCTGGTAGTTGCACAATTTTGGTGCCGATCCTCACCCAACAGTGCTAACTACCAAGAGCTCTGTTCCCCTCATCCCTGCTTCTTCCAATTCCTACACCAGATAGCAGCCCATGAAATGATTATAATGTGCTATGTGGCCTCCTTTCTTCCAGGTCTACTCTTTGCTGATTTCTTATTGTCCCCAAGACCCCCTACAGCCTTCGGATACATAAAGATTCAGTTCCAGCCGTGATGTCCATACATCACAGTATCTCAATACCTGTATCCAATCTCTTCTGGTCTCTCCAGTTTCCCCTCATTCTTGCCAAACTTCCTGGTTGCCTTGACTTAGCATCAGGCTCTTATTCAAGGTCCTACCTGGAGCGACCATTCCACCCCAACCAAACCCCATCTTCCTAGACACCTCGCAATGATCCTTTAGGTCTCAAGAAATTAAGAAGTATCTCTTGGAAAGTCTTACTGACCACAGAGATTAAAGCACACATCTAGGTCCCAAGTGGAGTGCTCAAAGCCGTGCATGCCTTACCCCTAGTAGGGACATAGAGGAATGCCTCTGGCTTAAAGTTTGAACCATATGTTGCTCAGTGGTAGAGTGCTTGCCTTTGTGAGACCCTGGGTTGGATCCCTAGCATGGATTAAAAATTTTTCAAATAGGGGTTAAAGAGATTGCTCGGTGGTTAGGAACGTATACTGCTCTTCCAGAGGACTGGAGTTCAGTTCCCAACACCCACATCTGGTGGCTTACAGGCCACCAGTAACTCCTTTCCCTCTCCATCCATATTAGTCCCCTCTGTCCTCTGAGATAGTTTCACTTCTGCTTACATGTCACAGATACATGCATGATTTTATGTATCTATATAAGATCTAGGATCACAAAAGAGAGAAAACACATATTTGTCTTTCAGACACTAGCTCAATTCAGCTAATAGTTGCCTCAGTTTCCCTACAAACCATGTAACTTTAGTCCTCTATATAATGAACATACACACACACACACACACACACACACACACACGCACACACACAAACATGCATGCACATACACAATGATTTGGGCATTTTAAAAATTTAACTTTATAGACAAGAATACTGTTTCCAGAAGATAGAGCCATAACCTGAATTCTTTACCTAAGGTCCAAGGCTGATGATAATAACTTTGGCCTAAAGCCAAGAGTCTCACCCTACCTACTGCCACAATGAAATGTCTGTGAGCAGAGAGAGAAGGCCTGGAGAGTCTGCTAACTCAGACTCCAGGAGAACATTTCACTGCTTTTGTCTCTGTCGGTCTGTGATGCCCAGTCCTCCCTGGCACATGGTGAGTGCTTGCTGGGTTTCCCAGATCTCCCCACAATGACATAGTCTGTGAGGACATTGTTTTGGCTAAAAGGGTAGTTCATGCAAGAGATACCACATTTTTCTAAAAGTGCCTTTGTTGGGTCTATGGCAGCCCTTGACACTGACCTTGGCTGACACTCATAGGCCCCTGTGCCAAGAGGCCTCATGGGTTTTTAACAGGAAGCTAAGCAGGGACCATGTGTCTCCCACTACTGGGAGAGACATTTAAAAGTGCCAAAACATTTGAATAGATCTGAAATGTATGGAAAGAAATAAGTCCAGTAGACTTTTATTATTATTATTATTAAATAGTAAGCATAAAGCATCACCTATGTTGTCATTGTCCTTATACATACTGTCATAGAATTCTCATTGTTAGGCGGCATCACTGAGTGACTCTCCTGTAGCTGAAGAAGGGCCTCTGAATGATTTTCAGAAGTGGGAGGGATGGACAGAAGACACACGGACAGATAATAGCACTTACCCAAGGCCAGCCAAAACTGTAGTACAATAGTCACCCGTTTAAAGATTGCTCAGCACCCACTCTGTGGCATACACAGTATAAGCCACTTCTCATGCAGTGTCTCGAGTCATCACTGCTCCCACTTTAAGCTAAAGGGCGGGGTCTGAAAAGCCTGGTTTTCCAGGCCATGTTTATCTCTACACAGCTGCAAGGCGTTGGACTGTTTCTCTCATTTGAAGCCTGTTTCTACGCTGGCAGTAAAATGATAATAAAACCTACTTCTTACTTCTCTAAGTGGTCAAGACTGACGATGGTGGGGATAAAGACAGTGCTGCATCAGCAGGTGTTACTAGATGTCTTCAAACTGGGATCCCAATAAATAGGCAGCATCCCATTAAAAACTTCCGGGTTGTGGCTGAAGCCCTTCAGACAGGCCCTATCCTGGCCCACAAACGTATTTCCCTGGACGCCACCTATGGGCAATGCAGCGACTATGCCTGTCCACAAGCAGAGGAGCTGCCCCTCTCTAACTGGAGGTGTAAGCAGACTTCTGACTGCCGGTGCATTCTGGGGGGCCAAGAGCAAGGTGGGTCTCACATTGCACCCAATGCCACCTACATGGTGGAAAGCAACCCCCCTTCCATTTGCACTTCTAGTTCTTTCCCTTTCCCTTGGCCAGGTTTGCATAAGGAGAAGCTCTGGAACCAATTCCTTTTTATTCTTAATGAGCTGAAGGCTTTTGTTAGCTGGCTGCCAGGAGCTGCCGGTTTCCTCGCACAGCTTGAGGTGAGATCCCAGGTCCCTCATCCCTTCTGGCTTCTCTAATTTCCTTCATTGGGGACATTGGCCACAGGTGTCATTCTAAAGCCAACTTGCCTTGCTGGTCTGGGAGGAATGCCTCCACTTTACCTCACCTAGAATCCACCCACGGAGCCATGGCCAGAATGAAAATCCCAGAATATTTCTTGGCTGCCTGTGTCCACCCACCATCTAGCTGGACATTTAGGAGAGGCAATTACAATGGAAACTAGGGACCGTAAGATGTTTCCCTTGAAGCTCTTTGTCTCGGCTCCAACACTTACCCCCCTGAAGCTACAGCTTATGTGGATGTGCAATGGGAATTATAATATTCACTTGTGGGTTACTCTTGGGCAACTTCCTGTCCTCTTTCCTTGTCCTCGTGAAGGTTGAAATGAGATACACTAACATATCCAGCTTTTAGGAAAATAAGACAAAGGTCATGTCCTGGGTCCAGTGCCTGGAACATAGCAAGCCCTAAATACAATAAAGCTATCACCTTCGTTGTCACACATGGCTATTGTCAGCCTCCCTGTGAATGGCTTCTCCCCCTAGAATGTAACTGAAGCTCCAGTCAAAATGTTTTCAAACCAAGTACCTCGTTTCAACCAGAACTTCAGCACTGCCATTGCCTAGTGAGTTCTAAACCCACTTATAACGTAGGAAGATGCCTACCAAATACTACATACTCAATACCTGTGTTCACTATGTGCTCTTTGCCATCATTGACTTGCATTTTCTTTGAGTCAAAAGCGATGGAGTGTATTTAATCATTAGAATAATTTTTAAATAGGCAAGTGATATTGTTAATTTATCAAAAGTCTACTGTTTAGCTTCACTTTAGCCACAGACTTGAAGGAAAATGTTGACGGAGGTTTCTGTCCTGCTCAGTCCTACAGCCTTTCAGTCCCAAAGAAACACACAGAGGCTTACATTAACTATAAACTGATTGGCCTATTAGTTCAGGCTTCTTAGTAACTAATTCTTACATCTTAAATTAATCCATAATTCTTGTCTGTGTTAGCCACATGGCTTGGTATCTTTGATCAGTGAGGCATTCTCTTCTTGCTTCCTCTTGGTCTGAGTGATGACTATGAACTGAGCCTTTCCTCTTCCCAGAATTCTCCTGTTCTGGTCACCCCGTCTATATTTCCTGCCTAGCTACTGGCCAATCAGTGATTTATTAAACCAATACAAGTGATAAATCTTTGCAGGGTACAAAACAGTAAGAAAACTCTTGCCAAGATGGAGAACACAGTGCAGAAGCATCAGGTGAGAGATAGCAAGCAGTTTCTATAGCAAAAAAAAAAAAAATCCTTGATTCTTGATCCATGCTTATCAGTGGTTGTCTAGAAAACCCAACCAGTTTTTCTGTTGTATTATCACATTTGATTAGAATTTGTTGTTAACTCAGCCAACTTGTGTTGAGAATTTCTGAACTCTAGTCCTTGGCTGTACATGGGTGGTGCAAAAGTGAATGAATCAGGATTCATTATTATTCAAAGGTGCTCTTTGAGGGGCTGGAAAGATGACTCAGTGATTAAGAATACTTGGTGCTCTTGCAGAAAACCAGAGTTTAATTCCTAACACCCGTGTCTGGGTGGTTCCTAATCACCTGTAATTCCAGCCCAAGAGGATCCACCACTCTATTCTGGTTTCTTTGTGCACCTGCACACACATGCTCACACACGCACACACACACACACACACACACACACAGTGAGAAAGAGAGAGGAATATTTTCCAAGACTCCCTTTTGTGAGGTGTACATGTTTCACCTGGATCTATAGCTGGTAAAACTTAGGCACAAAAATCTGGCTTCCCATACTTGCCTACAAAACTTTTCAAGGTAGAAGCTGGTTTTCACACTTGTACTGAGGCTCCCAATAAATAGTTTTCTCCATTCCTGCAAGAGTTTTACACACAAACATTGACAACCCTTTCAAAAACTAAATACAGGGGTTTTTGTATATAAAAAGTATTTGGTTACTCTCATAACGTTGTGCCAATGTTTCCGTTTAATTTAACTGAACATGTATCCTGCATCCCTTAAGTCTCTCAGCATAAAAAAAGACACAATCACCACATAAAAACTTGACTTGTGTGGATATAGACCTTAAGGCAAAACCTTCAAGTAAATAATTTTTCAGTGTTTAACAGTGAGATGCAGAGATTTCTTAGATAGGCTTACGAGCACATAGAAGGTGAGAAACCCCCTTGTCTTCAAGCGGAAGACTCTGGAAAGCCAGTGAACTCAAATTCTTTAGCTCTGGTGAGTTGATAGTGAAGATTCCAGCCAAAGTTCCAAGGTTTGAAAGCCAGGAGTACCCATGTCAGAAGCAAATCAAAGTCCCAGTTCAGTCAGCCAGACAAAACACAAACGTCCTCCTCCTGTGCTTCCCTGTCCTCTTCCAGGCCACAGTGACTTGGTGGCAGATTGACACCAACTCAGTGTGCTGACTTCAGAAACTGCCTTCCTTCACATGGCATTGCTCTTGAGCACTGTCAGTGTGTGTGATGTGTCACTCTAAGCTGAGCGAGAATCCATTGTGTTGTTGCATCACTTGGTTTACCCATTCTCGGGTTTGCCAGCCACCCAGCCTACATTACTTTTTGAACTCAAGGTCAATGAGAACCCTGACTGCCCAAACAAGGTTGATGATGCCTGTTGAACAAGAGCTAAGGCTGTCCTTTGGTCTCCACATACATGCACACACATATGCACCACTCCAAAACTGACATGCTCAAGTCTGTAAGGCCCTCAGAGTGATGCTGTTTGCCATGTTACCTTTTACATTCCAAGATTCTAGGGTGACCTGTTCTGCAGTGATTCCCAAACTCTCTTGAAACACTAGGGCAGATTTTGTTCGTAAAGTTTAAGCCTTGACACTTGCTATAAGCCTAACCATTCCTCAACATGTTAGGGCACTGTGCATAAGCCTGGAACCACATTCCCTCCCAGAATTCATGGTCCACAGTTAGACCTGCAGTGAACCCAAGTTTTCCTGAAATTTCTGTAATAAATAATCAAAGAACTCTTTCTTCTAGCACACAGAAATTTTAGTGGAAAAAAAATCTTGAAGGTCACATAAAAATCACACTTCTGAATTTTTAGTGCACAAAAATAGTGGTTTATAAAAAAAAGTGCTTTTAAGATGTTTTGAACCTTACTAGGACATGCCCAATTTTGCTTAAATAGTCTCAAGAGCCAAGAGAGCTATGTGCTGTCAACCACACTATTAATATGCAAGATGATGAATATTTCTGGGCTTCATGTGACTAATTATAGACAAAATAATACGATGTCAGACATTTGCTTGAAAATAATGAAAAGGCAGGAAGGGGAAAAGCAATTAAGAGCATGAAGGTGTCAAGCCAACAGTATCAGCCTTAGTCACCAATGAGTATGGGTGGTGGGAACACGAACTCACTACTAGACCCTTTCTCCTTCTTTTGAGCATGTTTGAATTTTCCTGTAGTTGTTTTTACAAAATCCTTACATTTCGGATATGAAAAGTGGCATTTTATACAAAGATAAGCATTATAACCTATGATAGATATTATATTCACAATAATGATACTAAACAGATACTAAATTCACAATATTTGTACATATCAAAAATGCCAGTGTCTTTCTACATGGGGAGTTAGAGTAGGGTCTTGGTGAGGTTGTGTTTCGTGGAAGGAAGCTTGGCCACCATGAGGAGACCCGCGTTCTAGTTCCAGCTTAGCATAGAAACACGCCAAAAGTGGGCAAATCCCTTCTTCGTTAAACTGTTTCTTAAGTATGAACTGAGAAAATCAGGCAGCTGTCTTCTAAGGCCCTTCCCTGGGAAATAAGGTAAAACCCCCACTGGATTCAAGCTCGGTCTTCGCTTTTTCCTCTCGAGGCTGTCTGCTCGGGGCCTGGGGCAATGCGAAGTACACAGGAGGGGCCAATTATACTAGTTCCTTCCATGAACCAGAGTGTTGCCTTTTCAAAAACCCCTTTACTCCTCTGAACCTACTTCTTCCCTACAATGAAAGTAGGTCCAGGTCAAAAGCCAGCTGACACCTTTCATTGTTTTAGGTCACTTTATAAAGCCAGAGAGTGGCAGCAGCCACCGGCTCTGCCTTCTTCAGCAGCAGCAAGGAGGGAAAGTCAGCAATCCTCCCCTATGCCTGCTCACTGCCCTCCAGGGGCTTCCACCTAACCCAAGATAAGAAGCAGAACCTTCCATGATGAGCAGAGCCCTACATGGCCCAGGATCACCACCATGCTCATCGGCTCTTCCCATTCATCCTCTTTTACACCAGACACTTGGATGCAGTGTTTTCTCAGTCTGGTAGTGTTTTCCTGCTTCTTTGCTTGACAATTCTTACTCCTGTTCCATATTTAGATCATCTCATTCCCTTAGACAGAGTTCCTCTGCACCATACACTCAACTGAGTTACCTGTGAAACACACGGCGATCCCTTCTCTGTGCTTTCAGAATGCTCTCCAAAGTTTATGAATTGGTTAAAATTCTGTTCTTCACACAAAATAAATAAGAAACAAGCTCACCTTTCTCCCACTCATTGTTTGAACCTTCCCTGCCTTTTCATGACCTAGCAAGCAAATTCTTCAGCTTTCTGGTAATATTAGCCACATGAACACTTCAGTTAGTCTGTATGACTCATCTTCAAATACTAAGAAAAAATCATAAAAACACCTATTTCAATACAATACAAAACCTGCTCTTTCTCCATAGCTTCATCTCAACGTGGAATGCTCTTCCACCACCTGGTTCCTGTCACCACAAGTCCCTCCCACTGTTGGTACCTCTACAGTCTGCTCAGAAGGCAAGAGAGTTAGAATAAAATGATCAAATTACATAAGTAGCACTTATACACACTCCTGCTAGCTGCCCCAAGTATTTAAATGTTGACTCTGTTAAGTGAAGTGCATTAGCAGGTCACCAAAGATATCCTTGGCACCGCATTCTTCACAACATCCCGATATGAACAATTCACTTCCAAACTGATGCCCAGTGAGGTCACCAGACCAGCTCAGCATCTATGTCCTGGGGAAACTCCCCATTGTAGCCAAAGGCCTGGTGTAGATAGTCCAGCTCCATCTAGCTTCTCGGTGCTTTCATGCCGTGGAATGCTAACCTCTGCATAGCTGGGCCTGCTCTGCTCCTCTTCTCAAGCAACCTTCATCTTCTAAATGTTTAGTGTCTGGAATCAAGGAAGACTCCCAGGCTGGGAGTCGAACTTCCTGCAGTCTCTGAGCAGACACTTGCCAGCCTCTCAGCCACTGTTCAGGTATCACCCAATATGAAGAAGGAACTAGCAGCAGCACTCTTCCTGCTGGCTCCCCCTAATCTGTCCAGTGATTTCCTTTGGCTTCTTGTCAATTGTACATTGAAAATAGATGAGAGCGGATGTCAGAATCTTCTGATTTTCAATCAGCTTTCAGAAGGTACTTGGACATTGATGGTCCATTTTTCTCCGTCTTGGTTCCTCAACTGGAATTTCAGGATGATGGGCACCCTTAACATCCTGTCAGTCCCACAGTTCTGGGACTATTGGATGAATAGCTGTCTTCTCCACTCAATTTTGACTCTATAAGCATTCTCCATGTTTGCTGAAAGCCAAGACTTCAGCCCCTGATTACCAGACAGTATGAGAACAAGACAAAGATGTGAATAAAATAATAAGTCGAATGACAGCTGAAAGTTCCCAAAGCCAGCCTACTCATCAGAATCACCCAGAGACCTTTGAAGAAAATATCTTATCCTTATCCATTGGCATGCTAGTTTAATAGATCTGGTTTAGAACCACAGAACTAGGGTTGTCTGAATAACATGTTAGGAGACTTCAAGACAGAGTCTCATAAATGCTTGAAAGTGTCATGGAGAGATTCTGGTGGAAAGAGTGATAAGGAAGATGAAGATAAACAGATGGAGAAAGGGGCTGGAGAGGATTTGGGTCATTCGGACCTGCAGCCGCAATCTTCACAAGCAATATCATAAGCAAAACTCTAACTAAGGCTAGAACAACAAGATTTGATTTCAAGCTCAGTGTGCCTGTGGAGAGGAGGAGAAGAATAAATTTGTGAGGCCCACAGCTCTGTAAACTGTTGGTGCAGAAACTTGGTCTCATACAGTTAGCCGCATCCTAGGAAGAAAATAGGTATAATGTTGGGACAGGTCAACTACGAATCAGGCTCCCTGTGGTACTTGAAGGAGAACAAGAGGATATAGTGAGGATTGAAGGACCTAATGCTTGTCATCTGCTCAATAACTATCATCTGGAACCATCTTTTAAAAACAATTCTGTTACTAGCAAAATAACGTGTGTGTCCAGTGGTATAATGAGCCACCTTAGATCCACCATTGGAGGCCACGTCTGCATGCAGCTTACCAATTCTGTATTTTGTGAATGTCATGCTGTAGCTTCAAACTGGTGACTGGAGGAAATTGTAGCAACCATAGTTATCAACTTCATTTTTCTCTTTTTTGAGAGCTTGGGTTACCAGAATGCTTTTGAGTGTTCTGTGAACACTGGATGGATTTGAATAAGTTGAACTGAATTAAGTTGAAAAGTAAATCAAAACTTTAAGAAAGTAATAGTATGAGCTGAGAGAGAAAATTATATGCTTAGGGGAAAAAAAACAACACAGTAAGACCTTGGCCTTGAGGCAAGTAGCCAATAAAAATGGAATCTGAGGTGTTAATCTAAGCCAAGGCTCCCTTCAGCCTGTTTTCTTCCCATAACTTTTTACCAGTGCTTCTGAAATAAGTGTGAAAATAACTGCATGAAATAGAACTAAAAGTATTGTATACATCTGAGCTCTAAGCATGCTAAGAGGGCATTCCAAAGGCTCATTTTCTCTGGAGAGAAAAGTTCAAGGAAGACATAGATTGTGTTAAATTATCTGAAATGAAAAGTGATTTTAGAAAGGGCAAAAAATCAAATATTAAATGGCATAAAATACTATGATCCTTTAAATATATGAGAAATATCTGCACATAAAATATGGTAGACACTAGCCAGGGTATATTGGTGCATGCCTTTAATCCCAGCACTTGGAAAACAGACAGGCCAATATTTGTGAGTTCAAAGCCAGGCTGGTCTCCAGAGTGAGTTTCAGGACACCCAGGGCTACATGACAGTAAACACAGTATAGAGTAGCAGCAGTTAATACAGGCTGAGGTCTGTAGGATCAGGAAGATGGAAAAGCAACAACTGGTTTTGATCAGAGAATGATGCATACATGTGTGAAAATACCACATTGAACATCATTTAATGCATACAATTACTGTGTGTTAACCTCAGAGATTACTCTATTCTAGACAGTGAGAAAAAAACCATCAAAGAAGTTGTCATTAAAAAAAACACAATAATTAATTAATTATGAAGCTGCACCACCTAAAATTAAGCTTTCCGTGGCTGAAACTTGATACACTTTATTAGTGCATCAAAACTTGTAAGAAAACCTAGAAATAATTAAGCACAAGCATTCTATTTGAGGCTGAGAAGTAAACCTAGAGACTCTTTGTAGGAGTAGACTCTGATTTAGAAAATAAATTAGCTGACTGATGTTTAAGACTTTGTTTGTACATGCCATGATGGTGTTCAGGTTCTGAAAATCAACAAATTTAATGGATCTACCCTCCAGCTTGGAGGATGGGTACTTAGAAGTAATGTAAATCCCATCAGAATGAAGATCCACTCATGGTTTTCGTCAATCTGTGATCAGTGTTCAATTCCAAGACTCTAGGGAAACAAATCAAAACAAAACAGAAAACAAAAATGAAAACCTCTTTCAATTAGAATTCTTACTGTTGAGAAGAATTAGGAAAAAAACAGGTTTGAAAGGAGGGTTTTTTTTTTAATCACCTGATTTCCATAAGTGACATAATGTATTACAGATTGCTGTTGCCAAGGAGATATAAGAAAGACATGTCAGATGGCAACAAGGATGTTGATTGCTGTAACAGTGAACTGCTTGGGCTTTAGAGATGCACCATACCTTTGGACTTGTTAGGAAATGTTGTCTATGCAAGCAGCAGTGGAGCCTATACATCCATCTCCCGACACATGCAATCATTTGTCTGTTCAGCTAAGAACAAAGAAAGCATCAATACAGTTCTCATAGCCCTCTCATTTGCCGTACAGAGAATGAAAGGCCTGCTTCCTGCCATATTTGCCAAGAGTAGGGATGATGCTTCTTGGTCCCCACCTAAAAACCCCCACGTAGTAAATGATTATTTTCTCTAAGCTAATAACCAATTTCCAGTCAGTGAGTAATTTTTTTCCCGGAACCATCCTATTGGAAAATCAGTGAAAAGAGGAAAAAAAATTAAAAAAGCAAATCTTTAAAAGAGGCCACAGCAAGAGAGATGGTAAGCTTCCAAACGTACCAGTCAAGAAAAGCCGGCACTTGCAGCTGGTCCCAAACAAAACCATAATTTTAAACTGATCCCTGAGTTGAGCCTCGCTGGATGAATGACTTCCAGGGCCTTTGGCTCTTTGGGACTAAGCGAGAAGATTATTTTTAGCACAACTATTTGGAAATCTTTGAGAACTTGGACCTGCTATTCTGTCTGGTACCAAAGCAAGTTTCTCACTGAGCTCTTAGGAAAGATCCTGACTTTTGTACATTGGGGATCCTGCAGCAACCCACCCTCCCAGAGCACGGTACGGTGTTTATTCTCTTTTTCAGAACTTTGGCAAATGTGGAGATCATGGCCCATCTCCATTATTGTGGAGTCTTTAGCTCAGTAAGCAGGTAGCTCTTTAGGAAGAATCCAGGAAGTAAAGACCTAGCTCTGAATCTAACTGACACTGACTTCTTGGCGTTGGACAATGGTCTCTGGCCCTTGACTGCCTTGTAACCCATCACAAAGGGGTCCTTGAGTGGGTGATATGGACTAGGGGTTAGTTTATAGACTATAAGAATTTTGCAAATATCCGTTTCTTTTTTCACTGTTCTTCCGTCATAGTGCTTTACATAAAGCAGCCAAGACTATAAATCATGAGCTGTTGTATAAAATCCTAACAAACACGTATTTTCTCATCCAAATCGTTGAGCTTCTGCTGTAGCTCAGCCTGTCATATATGTCAGCAATAGGAAGTTTATGTTTTAATATGGAAATGAGCAAGCAAATACTATAAAACCTGTTGTGTGGCCTTGAAGGGACCTGCAGAGGTCAGGGAGAAGGGACCTCATTTAAATAAGGAAATCAGTTCCACACAGGAAAATGGGAGCTGCATGGAGCTAAGGGGCTCATCAGAGGAGGAACTGGGGTTTAGAAAGTCCAGGTCTTCATCCTGTCCCTAGCTCATAGTCCCTCCTAGTGAAGCTAAAAGAACAAATTCTGATATTGAGCAATGTCTACCTCAGAAGCCAAGGAGAGGTCTCATTTTGGCCCTCCTCAATAACCTCTCCTCTTCCTAATGATTTCCAGGCAAAGCGTATTTTGAACTTGAGTTAATCAAATCCAGTCTTCTGCCATGAGGTAATAGATGAACACTCAGTGCTTGCGACAAGATGTCAGTTCAAATCCTAGCTGTGCCATTTTGTGAATTATAGAAGTTTTGTCTCTGTGTGACTGTGACTTGTCTAGGCAAGTTGAATGAAAGGAGTATTATAGGATCTGCTGTGTTTCTGACTTGAGTGTTTTGTGAGCACAATGCCTTGAAAGCCCATCCGTGTTGTGGCATTCATCAAGATGTCTTGTAATTTTTAAAGCTGTTGCGCATGTGTGCCACAGTTTATCTGTTAGTGAACACTCAGGTTTCTCCTTTTAGCAGCTGTGAATGCTGCTGCCGTGAACATGAGGATGCAAATATCAGTTTGAGCCCCTGTGTTTCATTCTTTGTGGCATATTCCCAGAAGTGGGCCTACTTCACCGTATTTGAGTCTTTGAAGACTCTCCAGCATTTGTGTTCTCATGAATAACATCTTCTAGTCTTAGAACAAAAATCACGCTATTTACTAAGAAATCTCAAGCTACATATATATTTTCTAGAGGCTCAGTCTTTACACTGACTTAATCAATGCCTCCCCAAGTGTTTCTTATGGCTACTAGTTTGGCAAGAAAGTATTCTATGACCAAAAAAAAAAAAAAGCATGCTACATCCTCCCTTAAAGATTCAGAATACATATTTACGTGAAAAGTCTGGAATATACATATGTTTTTAAATATATGTTTTAAGACCTAAAAAATATGTCACTTCGCTATCCCTAAAGAAAAAGTTAGGGTAGAAAGCCATTTACATTTAGCATTCAGGGCCTGTCTGAGATTAGCATTATATCCAGAGCTTTGATTTTCTAAGTCCAAAGAAGCATAAAAGTGGAAATAAAATACATGTCAGTACATATTCTACATAAATTTACATAATTCAAGCCAATGCTTGGAAGCATATTGCAAGAGAGGGGACTGCTAATGGAGATGTTTTCTCCTGAGGATTTTAAACATATCCTAAGGTTGACTTATAGTGTGTACTGAGCCATATACTTTGATTAGTTTTATGCTGAGCAAATTATGTCTTTTCAAGCTGTCCAAAGTCATTATAATGTAAAGTTTTGACTCATGTGGTTTATTCTCAGTCAAAACAACCAAATTCCATGTGATGCATTAAATTTTGGGCAGTAGATAAAAATGGGTTGTTCAGGAAATGATGCTGGAAATATGTAGTTGTATTGCTGCCTCGATGTCTTTAATCAGGAAAAGTCTAGTGGAACAATTCTTTATATGTGATAAAATATAATGTGAGAATTGAAATAAATATAAAATTATATTTAGTATCTTGAAGTGTGGAAAATCTTCTAAGCATAATAAATTAGACTTTAGAAAAGGTTCTACTAATACAAATTTTTAAATGTATGTAAAAACAGGAGTTAGAGAGATGGCTCAGTGCTTAAGAGTACTTGCTGCTCTTTTGGAGGATCTGGGTTTTGTTTATAGCACCCATGTCAAACTTCCAAGCACATTCCAAACTACCTGCTACATTTGTCTACCACTAACCAGATCCCAGTTCATTCCTTTCCCATAATATCCCCATGAGGACTATCACACCACCACCAGTGCCCGGACTTCCCAAAGCTCGTTTTCTCCCAATATTCTCAAGTCTTTCTCAGAAACACCTCTTGACCTCAGTCTTCAGTCATTGATTCTCTGTATGCATATGGTTTAAACCCTCCTCCTGAACCTCCTCCTTAAGTGTGTTCTACAAAGAGGAACTGATACTTTAATCAATGCATCCAGTTTTAATGATACCAAAGATTGTGCATAAGATGCCCCTTCTATTATTTTTTATCTTGATTTTTATAACTGTTTTATCAAAACAGTTCATATCTTGATTTTCTAAAAGAAAATTTTGCACAAGTACAATACATTTTGATCATAGCCGTTCCAAATCCTGCCATGATCCACATCGCATTTTTCATGTCCTCTCTCTCTCTCTCTCTCTCTCTCTCTCTCTCTCTCTCTCTCTCTCTCTCTCTCATATAGAGATAATTATATAGAGATAGAAAATATATATATACATACATATATATATGTATTAGTGTGTCTGTCCATACAGGAGTTTAGGGCTGAGCATCAGAGATTAGACAACGTGGGGCATGTATCTTGAGAAAACTGATTTTCTCCCTCAGCAGTCATAGCTTCTCCACTTGGGGGGCAAGGGGATGCTGTGAGCCTTATCCCACCCACAACTGGGATGTTGGTTGGTGTGCTGTTGTGGAGGTCTTGGCAGGCAGCTATAGATGTTGGGAGTTTATGGAAGCAGCATTCCTGCCACATCCAGCTGAAACTCCTTTGCAGCAGCCCTCCAGGTCCTCTGGCTCTTATCATCTTTCCGGTCCCTCTTCATGAAGTCCCCCGAAGGGCTCATTGCTATCAGAACCCCAAAGTATGTCAGAAAGTAACTTTATCCCATTTGAACACTAGGATCAGTGGTTTGAGGTTGGTATTTGCCCTGTTTGGGGTGTGATTTAACACAATCGTTCCCATGTTAGAGGCTTGATCCCACTGTGGTGGTTTTGAGAGACAATGGGAGCTCTAAGGGATGGAGCCCAGAGCAAAGACACGAAATAGGCACTCTCCATCATTCTGGCTTCCTGTCTCCCTATCCCTCCTACCTTGATGCTATATGTATATATAAGATGGAGTCACATTGACCTTTGAGAGAGCCTATGCCACTTGGCATTTTTTTGTCTTCGGATTTTCAGCCTCTAGACTGTGAACTAAATGAACCTCTTTCCCTTGTGAAGCTCTTGCCTCAGGTATTTCATTATGCAGCAGAATATAGACTGATATAATAGTGTATGGCAGGTCCAGTCCATAGAAAATAGCAAACGTGTTTTCATCCTTTGATAGGAGGGTCTAGTAACACTGAAAACATTACTTAAACATTTTTATGATAAGATCTCTAAGACTTGAGATTATTCCAAAATCTCATGCATATTTCTTAGGTTATTAATCCTACAGTGGGGCGAAAATTCTCAGTATAATTCCAAGATGTTGCATTCTTCCCATGGGCACCATAAAAGTACTGTGCCTTTTAAATTTCCTGGGGTGGCAGTCAAAAATAACATCTGATCACTTTTCCCACATTTCATTGTTATCCTCCTTCAGAGAGTATTATCCAGATCAAGCACTATGAAGATTCTGTATGAAAACACAGGCCCAGCCATCCAAAGGCTATTCACGTTCACAGAAACACCTGTGTGCATTCTCCCATTGATGAAACTGCTCATCCCTAAGGATGGATGTCACCCCCCACACACGTGTTTATCCTATACACCAGAAAGTCATACTAATAAATCCTTCATTACTCTCTGCATCCAGGCTCTGTGGAGCAAGATGCCAAGTCCTATTGGGTTAGACTCAAAGAGACCTGGATCTACTTTACACAGTGCACGTGGCACTGTGCACAGTTTAAGTTCACGCAGCTCTTTAATTGACCCCTAGTGCTAACAGCTTATGGGACACAGAGGCATTATATCCTGCGGATTTTAAATCAACGTTTCAGACTCCCCTAGGACCTGCACAGCACTGTAATTAACACTAATTGGCATTACACATGATTAACAAGTGAAAACGTGGTTTGTCCGAAAACATTTCCTTTCTCCTGTGAATGCTAAGATCCTGATGGATGCATGCGAAGATGAGGAGGATTATACCCAGCACGTGTTAACCTTCGCACAGCTCTGCAAACAACGTCTATTCAGGCAAGAGAGGAGAGAGAAAGAAAATAATTAATGCTACAGATAAGTGGTCCTCTAAGAGCTTGCGTCAATGTTAAGTGAAAAGCAAAGTCCTAAATCACAGGACTGGCACAATGTCACTTTTCTCCACAGCACGGACGCACACAAGAAGACTGGAAATACGTATATACTAAACAATAAAGGGCAATTAGTTATCTCTGAGTAGTGGCAGCTGTGCCGGCGTTTATCTGGGTCATTTTGAGTGTGTCTTTTTCCCTTCGTAGCACAAAAAGGAAAGGTCTTTGTGCTAAATCCATGCATTCTTGCAGAATAAATGCAGCAAAGAGGTGCGTTTAGAATGTTTTCATCCTTCATCTCTATTAGTACCTGTATTAGGCACTGAGGATTCCGTGTCAATAACAAATTGACAGATCTTTAAATCTTGAGAGGAAGCAGGGTTCTAGACATGAGGAAGATCAGATTTGGAGGAGGCTGGCGCACACACCCAGTCTTCAGTTCACACCAACTCCGTTGTGCCAAGGCCCCTCCCTGGAGAGTGCACTGATGTCTGTCCTTCTCTTCTAGAGCCCAAAATGATTGTCCTGCTCTACGTGACAAGTCTTGCCATCTGTGCTAGTGGACAACCTCGGGGCAATCAGGCCAAGGGAGAGAGCTACTCTCCAAGGTACATCTGCAGCATTCCTGGCTTACCGGGTCCCCCAGGCCCTCCTGGAGCAAATGGCTCCCCTGGGCCTCATGGTCGCATCGGCCTTCCTGGAAGGGATGGTAGAGATGGCAGGAAAGGAGAGAAAGGAGAAAAGGGCACAGCAGGTAAGGAGCCATGAGGTTCTGCAAACACCCCTCCACCCCTCCTTAAACTCCTCCCTTTGTTGCTTCTTCTCAGCGGGAACTGCCCCTTCAACCAATCAGTTCTCTGCTTCACCTTCGGCAATCTTAACAATGTCCTTTTCCCCGACTATGCTTCAAATACTGCTTTAACTCTTTCCAGCCTTAGCTGGCTACAGTGACGACTCTCTTGGGTGGACGTTGTAACATTGGGAAGGTAAGAAACCCGAGCCCGGTTAAAGGCACTGCAGGAGAGGGACACAGATGGGCATGCACTGTGCATGACTGCTGGAGCTGGACTCCCAGCCACTGATGCCGGATGGCCGGACAACAGCAGGATGCATGGAAGTTTGAATAGACAAACAGAGCAGGGAAAGAATAGGGATTCAGAAGCTCAGTTTCCCACCCTGCTCAGAGATAATGTTCTAAACAAGTATTCCTCAAGCTCTTCTCTATCCTTGCATGCATACGGCTAGGAGGACGGTAGTGTCACATAGCCAGCCTTTCCTCACGCGGCACTCTCCCACCTGTCCTGTTGCATAGCTCGTCCTCCATCACTTTCAGGCTTTCCATCTTACAGATAAGTTAGCCTGGGAAGCTTGCCAGACCCCACAGTCCTTCAGAGGAAACCAAATTGAAATTCTCCAGAGGCTGTGTTAACTCCACAAGAGGAAAGAATTTGAAATCCGTCTTTGAAAATGTGCTTCTTAGTGGACAAGTGAGACAAAAGACAAGAAAAGAAAAAATACATAGATCTAAAACACACACTTCTACCTGATCACCACACCTGATTTAGTGGGGTTCTGAGAGATAGTGACACAGTATATATCCACATTATTGGCTAAGTGTCATTTCTCCAAATGCTCATGCAGAACACATGGGGCAAACCGAGAGCTGTCAGATGTGTGAGCATTGTTCAATAATAAAGAACCTTATGTAAAGATTCAATGTCAGATAAACTTTGAATATGGAGTTTAAACATAGTTTTTCAAAGGTGACTGTCTATAAGGTAGCTCATGTGAATATGTTATTACTGAGCCATAATTACAAATATCCTTAAAATTCTATGGCACAGAGATTATTGTTCTCTATGACTGACCCTTTCAGATTGCTGTGTCTGAAAGGAAGAACATAGTGTTTTATCACACAAGCGTTGGCACCAGAAAAACAGACTCAAATCCTGGCTCTTTCAGTTACTTTACTTAGCATCCTCGGGCAAATAGCATCTTTGAGCCTCGTTTGAAAGTTGGAAATAGTAAGGGCCATTGTGAAGTTTAAGGGTAGTCACATATACAGAATGTCCTATAGAATAACTGCTTGTGCTAAGTACTTGTAAATGTCACATATTGTTAATTATTAAATTGTGATCCACAGGTCAAAGATAAGTCTGTGGCCACTCAAAGCCACAGAGTAAACAAAAATGATTAATATAACCATAAGGTAGTGCCAGTGCTATTTCAGATAGGATTTAATGTCCTTAAATGCTACAGTTTTAGCTCTATGTGGTTAGGGATAGTCCTGTATACATCAATCTATTCATTCCTCTATGTGTCTGTGCACTGTTTGCTGAGAAACATTTTTGTGTGCCTCTAACTATCAACTTTCATTTCAGGAGACTAGTCTTTAGCCTCCACACTAATGCCATTTAGTGCTGCATAGTTGTTATGGTAGGGTGAAGTGTCAGGTATGGTGTTTGACAGGGTGTCCCCAGATATCAGTGGCACCCCTTTCCCAGCTGTAGCAACCACAAATGGCTCTAGACCATTGGTTCTCAACCTGTGCATTGCAACCACTTTGGGAATCAAACGACGGTTTCACAGGGGTCTAATATCAGATGTCATGCATATCAGATATTTGCGTTATGATTCATAGCGGTAGCAAAATTTTCAATTACAGAGTAGCAACGAAAATAATTTTATGGTTGAGGGTCACCACAATGTGAGGAACTGTATTAAAAATGGTGCAGCATTAGGAAGGTCGAGAACCGTAGCACCAATTCTAATTGTCCTTAATAATAAAAACTCAGAGTGAGGTATAGGGGTTAAAGCTGAAGATCAGAGAAGCAGAGCAGCCAGCCCCTAGAGAGTTCTTACCTCTACCAATGCTCAGACCAAAGTTGCGATCCTTTCCTCTGACTGCATCCTTAGACTGCATCTCCAGACTGCTACCTCAGACTGCATCTCCACCAAAACCTCAGACTGCACCGAGCTCCTGTCTCCTCCTGCCTTATATTCCCCTCTCGGCCCAGTCATATCATTTCTGTGTCTACCTCCTAGTGCTGGGATTAAAAGCGTGTGATCCCAAGCGCTGGGATCACCTTTGTGTGAGCTGTTTCTCTTTTAGACAGATTCAATCTCATGTAGCCCAGGGTGGGCTTGAACTAACAGAGATTCCTCTGCCTCCCTCTCCCAAATCCTGGGATTAAAGGTACGTGTCACCACTCTCTGGACTCTAGTGGCTTAATTCTGCCCTCTGATCTTCAGGCAAGCTTTACTTGTTAGATCACAAACAAAACCTCACTACAGAGAACCACCGCTGTAGACATTGCAAGCTGGCCCCAGGACACAGCTGCTTGAGAAACTGTTTCAGTCACTGGGGCACCCACATTTTGTCAGGGAGTGAAGGGAAAGGACCATCTGAATCCAGCTTTGCAGTAGTTCCAGATACTGACCATATGCTGGGAACTTGTTTATGTTGACATTCCCCATTCTAACCTGCAGTAACCGTAACATACAATAAAATAAAGCCACAAATGAAACTATTAGGATTCAAAAACAAAGAGGCTTTTCCAACTGAAGGTTATGTAAATCCAACAGGCACACCTAAGTCTAAACATGGCTCAGAGAGGAAAGATAGACCTGGCTGTCGTTGTGAAAAGATGCACACATTACTCAGAAACCACATTTGGAAAGTGGCTGGCAAATGAGTCAGAGCCTGGGAAGTGCTGTCCAATGCTTCCTCTCCAGTGAAGCACCAGGTCCTTTCATTCCTGCACTCTTCTTGGATACCATATTGCCTTCACCTCACCAAGTCCAAGCAAAACTAATTGTATTCTTCTTTCAACTCTGCTACCCTAAACTAGAAATGAAAAGATTATTACACCAAATTATAAATTCTCCGCTAAAACACATCTCACTGCTTTGTAGCAATCATCATAATATATTAATCACATTCAATTAAATCCAAATGCACGCTCATTCAAATATTTCTAGAACTATCCCACAAAGTGTTCTTATATTTTTTGGTTGTGAGTCTAATCTTTAACAGTGGAGTCATCTGTCAAACCCTCAAGAAGCTCTTTCCATTCCAGTTTGATAGAAAGATTTTGGTATGCTTAAGCTGATCACACTGAGCCACTACCACATATGGAAGGAAGGAAAGAAGAACAGAAGGACAGGTGGATAACTAGACAGAAGATGCATGGATGAAAGGAAGAATAAAATAATTCTAAAGAGAAAATCTAGGTAGATTTTCCCTTTGAGGGAGAACTAAAAAGAAACTATATGGTCAAGCTTCAGCACATACACAGCATTTAATCCTTAATGCATAATGATTTATTCTCCTGAGAGTATAGTCTCCTAGTAGACGGGAAAATTTTCCATATAAAAAGGAAGCAGTCCTATATACTATTATTTTATATACTCCATGACTAGTTATGTCTGGCAATTGGGGGTATTAAATATGCATTACAATAGAAAATTTAAGCACTGAGGTTGTAAAGAATTCCTCATATTTATAATTTGCATTTCAGTGAATGCAAATGGGAAGCTTAAGCCAGGAGGATCTCACTCCTTCTTCAGATTCACTGCCCAGTACACAGCTAAAGTGGGTTCTTGTAGTAGGAAGGCTGCTTGCTTATTTCCTGGCCACCCAGACTCCCAAAATAATCACACAGAAACTATATTAATTAAATCACTGATTGACCTATTAGTTCTAGCTCTTTATTGGCTAGCGCTTACATATTAATTTAACCCATTTCTATTAATCTGTGTATCTCCACATGGCAGTGGCTTACCCGCAAAGTTTTGGCATGTTTGTCTCTGGGGGCAGCTCTATGATCTCTCCAAACTCTACCTTCTTCTTCCCAGCATTCAGTTTAGTTTTCCTTGCCTAGCTCTACTCCTTTGTCCTATCACAGGCCAAGATAGTTTCTCATTAAACAATGGTATTCATAGCATACAAAGGGGAATCCCACATCACCTCCCCTTTTTTGTCTAAATAAAAAGGAAGGTTTTAACTTTAACACAGAAAAATTACATATAACAAAACAGGTATCAAGCAAGAATTGCAGTTATAATATTTATATCTACTTTATCTTTTATCATAACTAAGGAAAACTATATTATTATATATTCTTCAACTCCACCAAAGACTCCAGAAGAATATAATATTACTTAAGTAAACTGGAAGTGCATTGTAAGCAAGTTCCAAACCTCTAGAATTGACAGAGACATCTCACTGCCTGGACAGTCACCCAAAGTTCTTCTGTACCGTTGGGGCATCCGTCTTCAGCCTACAGGCCCATAGAATCCAGCAGACTTTTCCAAGAAGTAGAAAATTGAAATATCCGTTCTGTCTTGCAATGGCAAAGTCCATCAGTTACTTTTTTCTGTGTCCTGCAGAATGTCTGGCAGATTCTTTTATAATAATATAAAAGCAGGAACCCTGAAGGACCATCTTACCTTTAGGCAAGTTGAGCAGTCATTTCTCTGTGGGGCCTGCATGTCCAGTTCATATAGCATGACATCAATCAATCCAGGCAAGAGCAGTTTCTTGCCCAAACCGCTAACAAACTCCATAAGGAGCCTCTTTGATGCCCAACTTTCTATTGAAGTAATTGGTGCTACCAGGAGCAGATGTGTCTCATTGTCATGAAAAGTCCTAAGTTCTTAAAACATTTTAAATGTCATATTCTGTAGTCTTTGAAAGATATGAAGAATATCTATCCATCTGAAATATATCTCCATACATCTAGAAAACCTAATTAACATGACTACAAGCTTGACTATTATTGATAATTATCTATTAATCTGTATTTCTTAATTATACATTACATTTTTAAATGAGCTGTACAAACACAATACCTTAATCAAGATCAGAAATACATATATACATATACATATCACAAAATTGATCTTAAATTTGTATCAATAAACCAAGATCCATACCAATGCAAAGTATTCATCTCTAGAGCATATCCCCTTTAAATGTAAAGAAACATTTATAGACAATATTTGGGAATTGGGGCATAGTTCTCTCCAAACTGCTTCCTGCTTTTTTTTGGGTGAACTAATTTTTAGGAGTGTTCATGGCAACATTTTGGGGGATCTTGGTCCATCAAACCACATTAGTCTAGAAGGATTCCACAGGTTTTTGATGTAGGAGGTCCTTCTGTTTATGTGTTGCTTTCATTGGTTGAATAAAGAAATTGCCTTGGCCTTTTGATAGGGCAGAACTTAGATAGGCAGAGTAGACAGAACTAAATGCTGGAAAGAAGGGCAGAGTGGCAGACACCATGGTTCTCCTGCCTGAGATGGATGCTGGTTAGAATCTTGCCTGTAAGCCACAGTCACATGGCAATACACATTAATGAAGATGGGTTAAACTAATATGTAAGAATTAGTCAATAAGAATTTAGAGCTAATGGGCCAGGCAGTGTTTAAATAAATACAGTTTCTGTGTAATTATTTTGGGTGTAAGTTAGTTGGGCAGCCAGGACAAACAAAGGGACCCTTCCTCGTGCAACAGGTTTTCATCCTCTGTGGAAAGAAAAGCAGAACCTCTTCCAAAGCAACAAATCCTTAGACCCAAATTTTGAAGTCAAGATACCTTTAGAGTATATATGCTGGTTTAGTTTAACAGTCCATACAATAAAATGTCTCTCTGTACTTAGCTCATTCACAGTCAAAAAATTCAAAGAAAACACAATAGTATACATAATTCAGACTCTCTGAATATTCTATCTTTACATGGCTTATTTTTCTTTACTCCTTTTAAATCTATGACTGTCTGTACTCTGTCTCTTCAAAGACTTTGTTTTATTTTTTAAATGATTTACTTCTTTTTCTAATTCTCTATATTCTTTTTCTTCTCTCTCCCAAGCCTACATACATTTTTTTAAACACACAGTGTCTCATTTAGAGGTCTTTTATGTCTGAATCTGTCCTTATTGCATATCTGTCTCTGGTGGTGGCTCCATAGCTTCTCCTAACTCTGCCTTCTTCTTCCCAGCATTCAGTTTAGTTTTCCCCACCTAGCTCTACTCTTTTGCCCTATCAAAGGCCAAGATAATTTCTTTCTTAACAATTGGTGATCACAGCATACAAAGGAGAATCCCACAACAGACTCTAAGCCAGGAGAACCTTACCCCTTCATCAGATTCACTACCCAGTCCACAGCTGAAGTGGGTTCTATCTCAGACATGCTGAGTCACTGTGCTGCCCACTGAGTTGGAGTAGACTTATATCTAACATCTCTGTATTACAAATGGAGCCCTTGAAGCCAGAAAGGGAGGAACTAACCCAAATCTTGTAAGCAGCATGATTTGAGTTTGTAATGAAATTCTATGGTTAAAATTTTACTGACACACAAATGATTTTATTATTGTGTTGAAGATCAATGATGAAGAATAGGTTAAGCTACTGGGGTTTTTTGGGGTTCTTTTGTTTTTTTTTTTTTTGGTTTTTCAAGACAGGGTTTCTCTGTGGCTTTGGAGCCTATCCTAGAACTAGCTCTTGTAGACCAGGCTGGCCTCGAACTCACAGAGATTCGCCTGCCTCTGCCTCCCAAGTGCTGGGATTAAAGGCATGTGCCACCACCGCCTGGTTAAGATACTGTTGAAGTCCAAATACAAATTTCAGATTTTGTAGTCTTTGATTCGAGAACAACAAAAGAAAGTTTATGTTCCATTTCTACCCACAGAGAATCAAGCTGTATAGGAGCTCAGAAACTCCTGTCAGGTGTGTTCTGCTTAGTCCAGTAGAGTTTTAACTTAACAGGACCATCTGCATTAACGGGACACAACTGTAGTGGATTAGAATGCTAATCTTGTCTCACCAACAGCAGTGACATTTGTTGACAATAATCTCCATGCGTCATGAATTGTTAAACAGCCTTTTCATAAGGATTAAAGCACTGTGCTTGACATTTTAAGGGTAAAGCTTTAATTCTCCTAAACTTTACATTACCAAGATATGCCTTTGTTAATTTTGTCAATTAACAGGAAAAAAGAATCAAGTTATTACATTTAACCTGAAGTATGTACAGCACTCCAATAATTGATATCAAAGTACCAGCAAGATAAATGGTGTAGCTGAATAAGAGTCCCTGAGAAGAAAACCATGGATATAAGTGAAAGAGTGTATTAACAATACATTTTCCTGAATGACAAAAAATATATATAACTGGAGACCAACAGTTTGGATACTTTGGGTAGAAATACTATTATCTAAGTACTATTTATGACATGGATTTGATTGTAGAATTAAAACCTTTTATTATATTAATTATTACTGTTTTATAAAAGAAAAAGGTCAATTTTGCTGATGGATTTTAATCAAGATCATTTTTTCCCTGTAGTTAGCCTCTAGTTAACCTGCAGATATAAAGCTTTGGACATGCAGAAAAAAATCCTATACAGTGGCTTAGGCTTGATTGAAATTCTTTCACATCCATTATTTTTTCTATATGTAAGGGGACCCGGAGAGGTTAAGAGACAAGTCTAAAGTGGGGCATTAAGTGGCAGAGCCAGCTACAAGGTAAGAGGCATTTAGACAGAGGGGAGCAAGACACCATGAGGCTGGGAAAGCTTCAGGTCCTCCTGATCCTGATACATCACCAAGTCCCTATGCCTCCTTGGGACTCAGCCCTCCTGAAAAAGCAGGACTCTCGAGTGGTGAAAGCAGTCAACAATTTTTAGTTATAGTAGCACACGATGCCCCAGCATTCCAGGTTCACTTACAGTTTACAGGATCAACCCAGCACACTTCCCTAGAGGATGGGTGCTCGGGCTCCAGAGTTGGTCAGGCGTGTGTTCAGATCACAGCTCCATCACTCAGTAGCTCTGTTCTCCTGATTCAGTTTCTTCATCTGCAATGAAGTTAATAATTCATGATTTTTAAAGTTGTTGTGAGACTTAAATAAGATAATGCATGAAAATGAAACATTTAAATAGATGATAAATAGCAAATTTGATTTTGATTAGTTATTTTATTATTAACACTAACAGGGATAGAATAAGACAAAGACTAAGCTGTCTCCAAAGCATCTTCTGCTCTGGTTCTGTCTCCTCTTGGGACTCGCTCTGGGAAAAATACCAGCAAGCTTCCTGAAGTCTTTCCGTAGTGACAAGTGCCTGTATATGACTAATAAGTACCAGGTGATTTGCCTTCAAAATAATAGCTTATTAGTTTAATTAATCAGGGTCTAGTTGACATCTCAAATACTGGAGAAAAATCTATGTGAAGTTTTTCTATTTTCATTTTTAGTATATCAGTGATTTCCAAAGGCTTTTTAATTAGCAGGAAGCTATTGATAGTTAGCTGAAAAGATATGATTAAGGTGAGTAAGCATGTTGTTTGTGACTCTACAAGAACTATTGATTTATCTATTAACTGTTTTTGAAGGTCTAAAAGGTAAAACTGGACCCCTGGGCCTTGTTGGTGAAAAAGGAGACCAAGGAGAGACTGGGAAGAAAGGACCCATGGGACCAGAGGGTGAGAAAGGAGAAGTTGGCCCAGCAGGGCCTCCTGGACCAAAGGGAGACCGAGGCGATCAAGGGGACCCAGGGCTGCCTGGAGTGTGCAGATGTGGAAGCATTGTGCTTAAATCCGCCTTTTCAGTTGGCATCACAACCAGCTACCCAGAAGAAAGGCTCCCCATCATATTTAACAAGGTCCTCTTCAATGAGGGGGAGCACTACAACCCTGCCACAGGCAAGTTTATTTGTGCTTTCCCAGGGATCTATTACTTTTCTTATGACATCACATTGGCCAATAAGCATCTAGCAATTGGGCTGGTACACAATGGGCAGTACCGAATAAGGACCTTTGATGCCAACACAGGGAACCATGATGTGGCTTCAGGGTCCACAGTCATCTACCTGCAGCCAGAAGATGAAGTCTGGCTGGAGATCTTCTTCAATGACCAGAATGGCCTCTTCTCAGACCCAGGCTGGGCAGACAGCTTATTCTCTGGATTTCTCCTCTATGTTGACACAGATTACCTAGATTCTTTATCAGAAGATGATGAACTGTGATCCGGACTGCAGACCTGACTGTTGTAACATGAATACCACAGTGGCTTACGTTTTGAATTAATCTTGGGGTGCTGGAAGGTGGAGCAAGTGACAAGAGGATTCAAAAACTCCTTTTACAGACAGCTCTGGCAGAATTTATCAAAATAAGACAAACCACCCACCAGCTGAAATCACAACAAAATGAGAGATATAAAATAACCCCTTGAAAGTAATGATGACAAATATTTAAGCAAATTAAAGATAATGTTAAGAAATTTGAATGCCCTTGGCGATCCAACCAGCTGGTAGTGACACTGCCTTGTTAAACATTCAAAAAACTTATAAAATTTTGTTCGTTAGTCAGGACAACCATAACATTATAGACGAATTCTTTGACAATACGTAAGAGTCAAAGAAAAGTAAGAGATGCTAAGAATTTTTCTAACAAATTAAAATGGAGTGATGAATCTCTTTATTCCTTTATGATTTTATATGTGCACTTACCAACTCTGTGTGTGCATGCATGTGTGTGTGCACATGCTTATGAGTGCGTGTGCATGTGTGTGTGAGAGTGTGTGTGTGTAAGCCATAAGACAACATCAGCTGTCATTCCTCAGTCACCATTCACGTTTTCTTTGAGCCAGAGAGTTCCCTGCACCTGGAGCTCACTTAATCTGGGCAGCCTGGCTGGTTAGTGAGCCCTGAAGACACTCTGTTCTCATCTCTCCAGCTCAAGGATTACAAGCACATGCCACCATGCCTGGCTTGTTTTTACATGGGCTCTGAGGGGTTAAACTCAGGTCCTCAAACTTACAAAGCATGCACTTTACTGCTATGCTATCAAGGCAGCCCTGGGAAGCTCTCTATTGAGACTGTGTGGAGTGGACACTAAGTTCAGAACAGACACTGAGTGCTGATCAGACCCAAGGGAGTGGGGACAGTTACCGTCTTATCTCTGGCAGGCTAGTGCGTGGTGAGCACTCTACCAAGGTTGTATGTTATGAGCACCATAGCAAACAGACTGATTCAGTGCTAGGGATGCACAGGACCCAATGACTTCTGAGGTTGGAAGCCAAAGACGTCACACACAGGAAGACCTTAAATAGGCCAAGGTATGATATGTTTCTGTGGGTACAACTAATGCAGAGGAAAGGATGAGCCTCTGCACTCTCCTTGGCCCACCTGACATGCCATTGTTATTTCAGTTGAGAATGAGTGAAAGACAGAAATAAGGGAAGCCTGAGAAGGGAAAGAGAAGTAATGAACGGAGAAAGGCATCAACCCAATGCTTTAACCAAAGTACAAAACAGGTTTCTTCAGACTACCCAGATTTAGAATGCAGCAAAAGCACACATCCCCAGACTTATGAATGAGCTAGAGTGGAGAATGAACAGGGAGGAGGGAAGCTGAATGTCAGAACAAACTAGTAGTCTTCCAAGCCTCTCACTTCCTTGTTGGCACTTGCTGTCCACTGAGATTCCAGGCTTGGTTCTGTCTTGTGTACCACTCCTTAGGTCTACAGTAATGATATACTCTTTGCCTTTCCCTCCCCATATTTTCCATGCATCCTTCTCCCTGCTCATTAGGTATTTTAATGCCTGCTATGCATGAAACACCATACTGGAGTATGTGACAATGAGAGAACCCCAAGATGAATGTAGCCTCATCTCAAGCACCAGATTCCTAAGAAGAGAAGACATTGCATGCACGTCCACACACCCATGCACAAGTCCCTGTGCTCTGGAAAAGGGCATGCTAAAATATGTGAAGTGTTCCATGTTTATTTCCAAATTCTGAGATGACAGAAGAGAACCAAAGAAATTTCTACCCATCTGATCTTAAATGGCAAAAGGCTTTGGAGTGGCCCACGTGGGGAAAGAGCACACAGACACGTAGCAATGTGGATGGATGAAAATGAGAACTGAGAGCAGGAAGAGAAATCAGTGGATCAGTCCCAGGAGAGGTACTGTATTTATGGGAGATGTATCAAAGTGGGGCACTACCTTCATCAAAGGTGACATGACGATCACATGACCTGTGTATATTAAGTCAGTTTTCAACTCCTACCTTGAGTCCACTATATTCTGCCTGCTGAAATCTGCCTACTTCTTGCTCTCCTGAGTTAATTCATAGGCCCGGGGGCTAACAGCATCAAGAATAGACAAAAAAGAGGAAAAGGTTAGTTTGAGATAGTCACTGGTCTGTAGAGAACAGCCACTGCTAGAAACCTAGGAAATATAGTGTACCAAACAGCCAACAGAAATAGGCAGTAAGGATGTGCCAGGGGCGCAATCAGTTAGCACGCAGTACTTATACAGAAGTAGGCAATAAAACATAGCCTACTTGATAGAAGATGAACTTGCCGGAGAAATTGAAATGGAGAAACTACACAGACTGTCTTGACCCACAAGATTGTTATATAGTTAAAACTTTACTCTGACTGTGGTCTGCTGATGCAGTTGAACAAGGTCTTGTTAAACAGCTGAAGATAATGTTGAACACTTGAGCCACTACTTCCCAAGTGTTGCAATTGCAGCATGCACCACCATGCCCAGTGGATGTGGCACTGGGGATCAAACCCAGGGCTTTGTGTATGCCGGGCAAGCATTTTATCCGTGGAGCATGGTCCCACCCTAACAAGGCATTTTTCAACCTTGTCTTTTAAACAGTTCTTCATTACAAAATCTATTTCAAGTAGATTTTTAAAGTAAAGTTTTCCTTCATTGGTCTTCTGCCCAAGATGAATTTATTTTTAAATTATTAGCGGGGTGATGATGAGGGTTAGACATCTGCTGGGGGAAATGAAAAGCAGGTTTCATATTAAAATGATAAAATAAAAAAAACTTTCAGGAAATACTTGTGTCTTTTAGTCCTTAAAAAAAATCTCGGGCATCATTTTTCTACATCTGTGGATATTTTTGTAAAGAAGGAGAAGACTGGCTTGTTTCTAAAAACAATTCATGGCTCATTCCTATCATTCTTGGTAAGGATACCTTGTAATGAGAATGTATCAAGCCACATTGCTACTTTATATACTTCCTCATTCTAGAATGTAATGAGCCCTTAGCAGACATTGAATCTGTCAGCAACTGACCTTGGACAGACCAGGCTTTAGATGTATAAGAAATAAATCTGGTTGTTTATAGGTACTTAGTTTGGAGTCTTTGTTATGGAAGCCCGGTTGGACTAAGACAGTCCTGATAGCAACTATGCCCTCATTATAAAAATGGAGAAACAAGGGGACGGAGAGGATCAGAAATATATTAAGCAAATCATATGTGCACAGTAAGCCCAGGTAATAGTGTGGCCTTTGATGGCACCACAGGCCATGGACATCAACATGGCCCCTGGCTGGGGTAGGAGCAGGGACCTGAACATGGTCCTTAGCACAGGCACATATGTCACCATAGCCCACAGATGCTCAGGATCTAGGGCATATCCTGTGACCACGTAGGTGTCTAAGGGCCATGCTGCTGCCAAGGTCATGCCGATCTGGATGGCCTGCACTGCCACATGGGATCATGGTGTCATCTGGGCCCCTACTGCTGCCTAGGACCATGTCTAGGCTCATGGCCCAGCAGTAATCAGGGTCTGATTACTAACATCCATGGCTCCTGTGACCACCAAGGGCTGTGCGATGCCGAGAGTCTGACACCATGTTGGTGTCTCAGGGCCTTGCTGCCACCAGGGCCATACTGATTTGGGTGGCCTATGCTGCCACCAGGGCCATGTTACTATCCAGGTCAGAGCTGAATATGGGCCAAGGGTCATGTCTGGATCTGTGTCCCTGCTACATCTGAGGTCTGTGATGATGTCCATGGCCCATGTTGCCACAGGGGGTCATAACAACCATGTGTGTTGAAATCTGAGGGCCATGCAGAACCAGTCCTGTAACATGAGGGGCCTGCTTTGTTGGTGTTTCTGTCCTGCCCGGTTCCCACAGTTGTTAGGTCCCAAAGAAAATCACACAGAGGTCTACATTAGTTATAAACTGATTGGCCCATTAGCTCAGGCTTCGTATTAGCTCTTATAATTTACATTAACCCATTATTCTTATCTATGTTAGTCACATGGCTGGGTACCTTTTTTGGAGGGGCAGGTCACATCCTCCTTCTTCAATGTCTGGACAAGACTGCAGGAAGAGCTTCTTTCTTCCCAGAATACTCCTGTTCTCATTGCCTTGTCTCTACTTCCTGTCTGGCTGTGCCACCTATACTTCCTGCCTGGCTACTGGCCAATCAGCATTTATTTAAAACATGATTGACAAAATATAGACAATTCTCCCACACCACTTCCCCCTCTTTTTTTTTTGTAACAAAGGAAAATATCCATAGTCCATTTTTTGGGAATATGAACATAGTATTTCAGGCTACTTACAGCTGGTTGGGGCCACTGATAATCATATGGGGACCTAGAGAAAATTTAGAGTAATGATCAAGTCCTGACTGGTGTATACTGTGAGTCTTGATCATCTCAGGCAGCAGTGTTGAATCTGTTCTGGATGTAGAACTCTGACATCTGGGCCATCTGTTCCTACCGGAGATTTCTCAGGTGGTCTTCCTTGATCAAACCTGATTTTTCTCAACTCAGAATGAATCCACAGCCTCTCTTTTCCTGTGGAAACAAAAGCAAAATCTCTTCTCCAAAGTAACATATCTTTTGACTTCAATTTTGAAGTCAAGGTATTTTCTAAATACCTATCTTGGATTAATTTAGCAGCATTTATAAGCAAATATCTTTTAGCAGCTATTGCTCCTTCCTCAGCATTCAAACAACTCAAAGAGAGCATAATAACATACAGTATCAAGATTATCTGTGTATCTTTCATCTTTATGTGGCTTTATTTTAACCTCTATTTCTTTATTTTTACTTTTAACTTTTGGCTTTTTGAGACAGGTTCTCTGTGTATCTTTATCCTGGAACTCCCTCTGTAGACCAGGCTGTCCTTGAACTCACAAAGATCCACTTGCCTCTACCTCCTAAGTGCTGGGATTAAAGGTATCTGCCACCACACCTTGAATTCACAGAGGTCTGTCTGCCTCTGCTTCCCAAGCTTTGGGATTAAAGGCATGTGCTACCACACCTTGAACTCACAGAGGTCTGTCTACCTCTGCCTCAAGTGTTGGGATTAAAGGTGTGTACCACCACACCAACTACTCTCTTTATTTTTTATTTTAAGGACTTTAACCTTTTTCTTTTCTCTCCTAAGTCAGCATATATTTTTAGCACACAGTAAACCATTTAGAGGTTTTTTTCTTTGAATCTCTCTTTACTGTATATCTCTCTTTTTCTGACTACACATATGGGTAGGATTAAAGCCATGGCTTTGACGGCTGGATCCAGCCCATTCCTTAGCTTTGTGAGATTTCAGCCTAATGGCAGAGGTACCGGCCGGAACCATGTTTATTGCCACAACTCTATGGAGTTTTAAGGTCCTTGCCAGCAAGCAAGCTGCAACAGTGTGTCCACAAACAACACTCAAATGCTCTCTCTGTATCTGGACCTCCTTTCTCAAAGAGTCAGAATTTGCACTGGTAGGACAGCCCAGAAATCTTGCATTTTAAAATGGTGCAGCTTTTTTCCTGCTATGGCTGAAAACCGAAAAGCATGCGGTTAGCTTTTTATCAACACTATTTAAGTGTTTCTTGGCAGGACCTCTTAAAAGAGCTGCAAGCTGAGTCAGGAAGCCTCTTAGATGAGAGCACTTGCTTGCCTCTAGCAAGCAGAGCAGACCCAAGAAATTGCTGCTACCAAGAAACCATATGCAATGCTGTCATTTTGTTCTAGAATTACTTCCCAAGCTGTCTCAGGCTTTATGTAGATGCAGTTGTCCATGTGGGTGCCATTTTGTTGTAATGAGGCAAGCGGGCCATGTCCCACCACCCAGCTAGCTTAACCCCCAAAATAACCACACAGAAATTGTATTAATTAAATTACTGCCTGGCCCATTATATCTAGCCTTTTCTTGGCCAACTCTCACATCCTGATCTAACCCATTTCTACCAATCTGTGCAACATCACGAGGTCATGGCTTACCGGGAAAGATTTTAACCAGCGTCATTCTCAGGCAGGAGCTTCATGGCGTCTGCCACTCTGCCTTTCTTCCCAGCATTCAGTTCTGTCTTCCCCACCTATCAAAGTTCCACCCTATCAACTAGGCCAAGGCAGTTTCTTTAATAACCAATGAAAGCAACACAAATACAGAAGGACCTCCTACACCACAGTCCTACCCCTCCCTGTCTCTGGAGCTGGCTCTACCTCTCACTGGACTGCAGCAGGAGAACTGGCCCTGCCCCCAAGGGAGAGCTGCTCCCCAGAACTTAAGGAGAGGTGGCTCCAGCCCTCACCACAGGTATGGAAGAGCTGAAAAGGGCCTACAAGAGCTGCCTCTGCCCCTTGCCTGAGGTGGGTGGTCCCTGTGGCCCAGACTGACCAGTTCAGCTACCACCCAAACCCACATCCTAGGCCTTGGGTTAGCTCACCCTAACATCTAACCCATCTATGGCCTGCTGAAGCACCTGAAGGGAAGGGTCCTATGGAATGAGAGCTGCAGATTCCCCATGACTCAGGGCAGCAGCAAGCTATCTGAGAAGAGTTTTTGGTGAGGGTTCAGTGATGATGGTGTACCTGAGGCCATGAACCAAACCAACAACTCATAGCAATGAACACTTTGTGGGTGGGGCTGATTGGACAGAGGGTTAGCCATGTGTCACACTGCAGTACCCAATATGACTAAGATAAATGAAGAGTTATTGAAAAAACATAGGAGCAAGACAGGTTTTTGTTTGTTTGCTTTGTTTTAAATTGATTTGGGGGGTTCTTTTTGGGGAGATGATGCAGGGATGAGGGGAGGATATGGAGGGACTGGGAGGTGATTCCCAGAGAATCAATAAAGAATGCTATTTTTTTTAATCTCTTTATAGAATCAGAAGGATCAGGAAATCCAGTTCATTCTTTGGAGAACATAACACCAGCACTGAAGAACCAGCCTAGGTCAGGAACGACCATGCTGGCTGGCCGGAGAGAGAAAAGAACTGCCTACGGATACCAACTGTAGCTACTTACTGGATGCACCCTCTGTACAGGGTGTCATGCTGGGTGTTTGTAATATGTACCTCAATTTGTAAGAGAGAGAGAGAGAGAGGCCATGTTAGTGACATATGTTCTAACTTCTAGAGAAAATTGAGTACCACACCCATATCCATCATTAAAAGAGGGAAGATGGCAAGGACACGTTCGGCAGATGGTGCTTGAGAATGCATGAGGTCAATGTCTCTTGAGGCCACATACCAACATCTCTGACTTCTGAAGATATGTTACTTGGATACCAAGCAGGAAGCTCCAGGGCTCAGTCTAAAGTATTTATCTATGGAGTCTTGAATGAGAGAATTGCATTCAGAGCTGCAGGCAGAGTGAAAAGAATCAGGTAACGACCTTGAGGTTTCAGCCTAAGCAATACCAGGCACCTCAGAAGCCTGGAGGGGACCAATAGGCAAAAGTGTCACTGAGCTGAGTATGCAAAACATTAAATATTTGGAAGAGGGACCATGCCACAAGAGGTTACAACAGCCACATAGAAACTGGAAGCAAGAATCTTTCCAACTATTCTTCTGTTCCCCGTCTCCCATTGGTCATCTCAACAACTCCAGGAGACAAAGGATTCTGAGTGACATGATCCACAGAAATGCATCTCCTCAACACTGTAGAACTGCAAGAGGCAGAAAATGGGCAGAGAAGTCAGGAGAGTGAGTTAGAGCGAGTGTACATCCATCAGTACAGTTAGATCACTCCCAACTCCAAGTTTCTAAAATGCCCTGCAGTGAGCACAGAAAACCAAGAAGGGCAGCAGACACCCCTTCCACTGTTGCTCAAGGCTGCCCACAATATGCAATCAGCAGACATCAAGCCCCAAAAGCAATTCAGTTCTACTTAGCAGGAATTTGTATGGATGCTTTGAGTTACAGTTCTTATGGAGACAGAAGACTCTGCCAGTATCCCCTCTGGAAGGCCCATTTCAAGCTCACAGCAGCAATAAGCAGTAGACCAGAGGTTCTCAACATGTAGGTCAAGCGACCTTTACACAGGGGCGGCATGTCAGATATCCTGCATATCAACATTATGGTTCATAACAGTAGCAAAATTACAGTTACGAGGTAGCAACAAAGACAGTTGAATGGTTTGAGGTCACCCCAACTTGAGGAACTGTATGAAGGGGTAGCAGCACTAAGAAGACTGAGAACCACTGAAGTAGAGGGAGAACTGTAGCTTTTCAGTGCACGTCTAGGACCTTCCTCATCCATCAGGGACAGGAAAGCTGAGGCTCAACAATGAGCCCTCTGCCACACCTTAGTGACTGAGGTTCTAGCTCCTGACCATTGGCCTGCATGCTCCAGTGCTGTCAACAGCCCGCACACTCGCGACCTCCACCTCCCCAGCACTCTGGTTTACTGCAATGTCACAGGCATGTCACGATTCTTGGGGGAACCGTTCATCCTCACTCCTGTCTTTTGACCATAGTAATCTTGAATATCCTCTGCTGGAAGACAGATCTGTCACCTTTGGGACTGGCTCCTTCATGACTGAAACCCTCAGTGTGGCCAGGCCACACTGCTCTGAAAACTCTAGGGGAGTCAACCTACCACCTCTTTTTTTTTCTGTGCAAAGAACCAAGACTGAGCCCTAATTCCTTTGTAGACCCTTGGAGTTGTCTTCTAGCTCTGCCAAGGAGCATCTAGAAAACCTGCTTAGTGACATTATATCATGATAGCTGTAAAAACGCATGTAGTTCGAATTCTCTCACAAGACAGCCCCATTTAGAGCAAGCATACACTCGTATGCTCTTCTCAGATTTAATCCTGACAGAAGAAAGGAGTAAATAGGAAAGCTCTCTCCACAGAGTGCACCCGGATAGCATTTGACGATCAGATCCAAGACACATCAAATGTATTATATAAGTGAAGTATCTTTTGAAAAGAAAAACCTTAGGAAATTTTCACTGCCATGCTGTGGACACGTTCATACTTTTCTTTTTTCCTGTGTAGGAGTTTCTCAACCTTGGCACTGATGGCTCTCTGACAGATCATTCCTGTTGTGAGGGGATATTCTGCACATCATAGGACACCTAGCAACAATCCCAGCCTCTACCCCTAGAGATGGCAGAGCATCTCCTTAGTCATAACAATCAGCAGTGTCTCCACACATTGCCAAATGTCCCTGGGTGGTAAGAAACTGCCCCCAGCTAAGAGTCAGTTCTCCACAATGTTGGCATGATGATGGTGATGATGGAGACTGCTCGGTACCCACGGCCTTCCTGTTAGTCTGTAACCCGCTCCTAAGTGGCATTTTTATAGGCATATTCACACGGTTAGGCATCAGTTCTCCAGGAGAAGAGTACCCACCCTGAAACTGTCTAAGCAGCAGTAAGAAAACTCTGTCTTCACCCCAGTTCCCTCTCACTACGAACAGATTATTTTCATCTAAAACACACAAACTGCAAAGCCTCCTGTTTCTAAGAACTTATCCCAAGAAAGTCACTAATATTTGCAAAGGTTTAATTGCAGAGTCTTACAACAGCAAAACCTGTCAAATGAAAATGTGAGAAACAGCCTGTGTGTCTGATAATAGAACACGTGTTAAATGGACTGTGAGTCCTCCAGTGGAGACAGGTGTTAAAAAGGAGGATGGAAATGCATTGGCACCACGGGTGATCATGAAACGTTAACAAAACAATGGCTACTGGGTGATATATTCTGTAATTATCCCGTGCTAAAATAAGCTTATGCACATAGAGAAAGCCTGTATAAAAGTAAGTAATCCAAAAGCTCTATTTCTGCCTTCTGACCTTTATTTTCGAAATAGTATAATAAAACCACTTCATTTCTCTTATGTAATACTTTTGCATAAATTGCTGGAGCGAAAGGTAATTGCAAGCTCTTTTACTTCCAAAGAACTGCAGAGGAAATGCTCTGAGAAGGAGACGAAAACAAACTCCTTAAAGCCGTTCCTTAAAGTGTGAAATGACATCACCTTAAATTTTCCTGGTGACATAGCTGGATTTCTACCCCCAGAGGATTCTTCAAAGAAAGAAGAAGGCAACAAAATTTGCGTTTGTAAGTATCTTTTTAAAATTATCCCACTGTAACTTGAATGGAAAAGAAAATTAGCCTTGAGTTGGCATCATTTTATTTAGGTTTTTTTTTTTTTATTGGTCCGGAACCATAAATCCGGCGGGTTAGCCATAGCATGAAGTCACTCAGAACTCAGAACCAATGCATTTGTCAGATGGCAAAGGGTTTACAAGCCACGGCAGGAAGAGAGAGTCTGTGGCTGTGCTCCACTGCCGTTGTGGAGATGGTAGAATTTCTTAAAATAAAAGCTTGCCCAACCTCATCAGAATCCCAGGAAAAGATCTGAGAGCTGTAGGGGCAGAAAAACCATAAACTCTAGGGGGGAGGGAAGTCTTTCTCAAGACTCTTTGTGGGTGCTCTGTGGGCTAAACTGTACAAGTAAAGGCTGTCTGACCTAGCCCCACCCAGCCTCACAGCACCTCATCTGTTAATATGGAAATCATGCTGGGACGATCATAGGGAACTGCAAAGGCTTTCTAGAAAACATCCAGGTTTTACTGGGTTCCGAACCAGAGATGTAGCTATCAGGCATTCTTGAGGGTTAGACTACTACCAAATAATAAGTAGATGGCTGGAGTGTGAGATGCTCCGGACCCACGGAATATGCATTTGTACATCAAGATACAGCTACAGGAAGTCACTGCCCACCCAACTCCCCTTAGGATTTCCAGATAAAACTCAGGAAATTCGTCATGAATTTCAGATTCCACAACAGTAATCATTTAGCTTACGTTACATCCAATTATTTTCCTGGGCGTCCAGTATTATTCTTTGCCTAATCTAATCACTATATACTCCTAGATCTCACCTGCAAAGATAGACTGGGAATACAGGTACTGTGAGGGAGCTCAGTGCATATAGTATCTAATAAGAAGGCATAACTTTACATAAAGAAACTATGTGTGATGAGTGTGGATTCCATGGTGCAGGTAAACCTGTCCATGTCGGCGTGGGTGTGGAGTCTGTGGGTGGACATGGGGCTTCTTCCTAAATTTCTCACCACCTTACTTTTTGAGATAGAGTTTCTCACTGAGCCTAGGCCTCTCTTTTTCGGCTAGGCTGGCTGGCCAGCGAATCTCTGGGACCCACTTGTCCCCAGTGCTCCCTTCCCAAGCACTGGGGACACAGGCACACAGTGTGACACCTCGCTTTTACACAGGTTCTAGGAATTCAACTCTCGTTCTTGCAATTGTGCTGCAAGTCGTTTATCCGCTGAGCTACGTCCGCAGCCCCAAGAGAGTTTTCAAGCTGCCAAAGTTAGCTGGATCAGGAAGACGAGGAGAAACTGCGTAGAAACATAGATGAAATTTCAGCTATCATCTTATGACTTGTGGACAAGGTACTCACATTCTTTAGCTAAGGGTAAACAGGATGTGACTGTCTTTTCTTCGTATGTGAACTCACTGGGCAGACATCAAGTGGTAGGCTCAAAATTTCACAGTTACTCCTTCCAAGGACCAAATGTGTTGATGTATGTTAAAGTGACCATTTTCACTAATTTCTCCTAAGCCCAGAGCCTGAGGCAAGGATCAGCGTGTAAGTAGTTTATTTAGGAGGTTCGGGAAATACCACTTGTGTTAGGAGAACCAATGGTGACTGATGCCTATCCCAAAGAGCAGGCAGTGGGGACTAGGTTAACACACACACACAGTATAGCGCGCACACACACAAACACAACACAGCACACACACATACACACACAACACAATGCACACACTCTACAAGAGCACTTGGCCAGCAAAAGGAATAGAAGGAAGTCAAATCTAAGGCTCCACCATGTCAAAGATAACCCCTTTTCAGGCTGAAGAGCTGGCTCAGTGGTGAAGAGCACTGGATGCTCTTCCAGAGGTCCTGAGTTACATCCTCAGCAACCACATGGTAGCTTATAACCATCTGTAATAGGATCTGATGTTCTATTCTGGCATTTAGGTGTACAGGGCACTCATATATTATATATAATATATCTGTTTCTTTGGGAGTGTTTCTCTCCAACTTAAAAGGGATTTTTTAAAAAAAAAAAAACTGCTATTTTGCTTTCACTTCAAGGTTTACTTTGAGGGGAATAGAATGGAATGTGGCTGGTTTACTTTTTAACGTGCTGACCTCTAGTGGCTGGTAAGGATAACTACATGACTGCAGAATGCGGTTTCTTAGATTCCATAAACTCCAGGCAAGGGATGACACAGACTTCCGAACTCCGCAGCTCATCTTTCTCTGCCTACACCATACCGCGGGAGGGATGTTAACCGGCAGCCTCTCACACGGGACTGAAGTCAAGGTCTTCTGACTTATGCTTGGTTCTTCTCTCCCACTGCCTGACACACATCTAAAAGGCACTTTTCCTGAAATTACTACAATTAAGAAATAATTAAAAGTGACAGCATCACAATTTCAGAGTGACTTACCACAAAACATGATCAGATAAAGATGGAGAAAGGCCCCAGCATCTGCTAGGTGGTAAACCAGGTTTTATCTGAGTCCCCTTTAAATCTCCAATACTTTACACCCTATCTGCCACACGCCAAGTACTAAATAAACGTCAGATGGGAGGATTGACAGGTGCACAGAAAAACTTTAATTAAAATTTTTAAAAACCTGTTTTCTCATTCAATTAGCAAATGGAATATCTTAGTCTTGAAGCTAGATCAGTGTTATCTCAAACGCTACCATCTGCTAAAGACCCCACACTTGTCCCAGGGACCCTCTCCTACTAGTGATAACCTTCATATCTCTCCAGGTCTGTGAACACACCTGACCCAAGTGCATATTATTTTTCAGACTCTCAGTCATGGGTTCATATTCTCAAATAAGGACCTAATGAGGATTTTTTTTTATCATGAATTGATTTGTTTCTTCACCATCCAGTATTTTCATAGAGCGTTAAATGCTACACCAGGAAATTCCCCCAGTCATGAGAGCCCAGTGGGAAGACAACGTAGCAGCTGCAGTGTACTTGTTACGGACAAGACGGGAGTGAAGGAAACCTGGTTTATGATGTAACCCTTTCCCAGCGTTAGAGCAGACCTGAATTAGGAGAGCACTCAGATGGTGTGGCTATATCAGTATCTTGCAGAATGAATGAGTGATCTCGCGATGCCATGCTAAGATAACCCAGGTTGTCGATGGAGAGATAGAGACTCTATAAACAAGGATGAAATCTCATGCTGCCGCCACCACATGTGTATTTTTAAAGAACCAACTTGCCCATGGGGATTTCAGCCATCTTCACACACACACACACACACACACTCTGATGCCTGAAATTGCCCTTCCTTGACCGTGGTTCAAACATTTTCTGTAATTCTCCCAATTCACAGATGGGACGATGCTGGGAAGATTTTGTTGAAGTCTCAGAAAGGAAAGAGAGGGATTATAGCACGGAGAGTTACTAGCTTACAGCTAGCTCTGCCTACTGACATGAAGCTGGCAGAAGCCCTCTAGGCCTCCATGCCTGTCTACTCCTGGATGGGTAACATATAGCAGTGCCTATATTTCCTCCTCCTCAGAGGAACCCTCTCAAGGATACTCCCCTTGGAATCCAAGCCCAAGGGAGCATACTGGTACACAGAGATAGTTAGATAATACTTTGCCTTCTGCCCAAACATCTATCTAGAAAACAAACAGATACCAGTTGACAGATGCCTTTTAGCCCAGCTCTCTGCTTGCTGGCCAGTTCCTCAAAATCTACCATGATTTCCAACAGTATCATCAGGAACTGAGTCAGAGGCATGTGTGTAACTCACATGGACCTCACATGTATCCCCACCTAAGGGAGTTCGACTCAACTTCCCAGATTAATAGAAATCAGGAAGTGGGGATTCTTCTGTGTACTTACACTATATCCTGTGTTGGTTTGGGGCCCAAAGTGTGGAAGTCTATGAGCACTTAGCCTCACAAGGAGCTGTGGTTGCAACAGCAAAGTTCTAGAAACAGTAAGAGGCCCTTCTTAAACCAACTCTGGTAAATTGCCTGATTCTTGAACATTTTAGGACTTGATACCCTGGGAAAAATACAATACAGTTGGTAGCATCACAGGACATGAGAAAACAATAAATGTATCAGAATGCTCAGAAAAACCGGACACATTTTTTAAATCAAGAGGGCTTCTCAGCTATTCCTCTGCCTGCTAATCCCAGCAAGTGTCATTGGATATGATCTTGTTTTAATAAAGATTCCTTCAAGCAACTATCTTGACTATGCTGTATGCCCAGATACTTGAGGAAATTGAGACATCACAGAACTGTCTATGACATAATTATTACTCCCCAAATTTCCAAGTATCACTTGTAGTCCTTGACACATACTGAGTAAGTATGCAAAGGATGTCAGGAACCTCCTGAGGAAACAGATGAACCCCGAAACTGGCCTCTGTGCCAATGGGCATCATCAGGTCCTCAGTGACTACCTTGGATGGCCGAGGTTAAGACAGATTAGCCAAACAGATACTTGATACCATAGAAAGCATTCTGACATGAGAAAAAAGGACATTGTGACCCAGGGACTTGGGAGACCTGAGGTGATGTGGGCACTGCAGCCTGGGGCTGAGGTCTAACCACTCTCAATGCTGGAAGCAGAAGTGGTCATGCTACGGTAAGCCACACTGGAGAAAGCATTCTCAGCCAGCACTACTGACATGTGGGCTCAGATAATTGCTTTCAGCACTGGAGCTGCAAGTGAAGGACTGTCCTATCCACTGTAGGCTGTTCAGCACCAACCCCGGTTTCTATTCATAGGGTGTCATTAGCACGCCTGCCTTCAAACTCTCCAGCCAGATGCTGCTCTTCTTCATTGACTTTTAACAAAGGGTGATCCTTTTGAACCAAATAAGCCCCTCCAGGTAAACAAACAATTCAAGGTGCAAAGAGCCTTCAAGAAGACACTGGGTGTCCTGCAGAAAGGGTAAGCATGTCTTCAAAATGAAAGTTGTGGTCCTATGCATGCACTGAGCTGGTGCCAAAGAGAGAGACATAAAGGAAACAGCTGATGAAAAATGCTTTTAAAATTGCAGAAAATTAACCTTTTCAGAAAAAAAAAGTCATTAAGTTCAGCATTCACATTTGGGCAGCAGTTTCTCCCCTTATGTCAAGCCACAGCCCGAGTCTCTGAAAGGAATGAATCTAAGGGGTTTGATTCTCAGTAGTTCTGACAGTTCTCTGGGGAAGGAAGGGAGAATGTTGTGAAATGAAGCAAATGACTGGAAAGCCTTGTAATTCAAAACAGGTTGAGAATCACAGAGCTGCAGAAAGAAAATTAAATGCTTTGATATCTACACAATAAAAACAGGCCACACAGCCAATAGATCTGAGTCAGTAAGCGTTTCTCTCCACTGACTATAGAAACAAGAGGTTCCAACTTGCTGGCATGTGAGCTATATTTCAAGGGAAGAACTATAAAATTCAGTAAATCGGAGAACATAAACTTAAAGTTGAAGAACACAGTTTAACAAAATTTATAACCCGAAGGTGATTCTTCCGCTTTCAACTTGCACCTCATCTTAGTAAGATGTTTCCCATTATGATGCATTTCTTGTTTGTGGGGATGAATGAAGTGCAAGCATCAGTATTGTAAAGTTCAAAGGCCCATGTGCAAACGACAGCACCATCTGAAGAGGAAATTGTGTTGTCCATGCCCAGGTGAGGATATCTGAACCTATACTGACCTAAATAAGGCCACATTGTGTCTGAGAAAGCAAAGAGAAGAAAGCAGAAAAGTCTCAGTGTCTCATGTAGACCAGGCTGGACTCAAATATCCCAAGGGCCTCCTGGTTTTATACTGTGATGGATGGCTTTAATTGTCAACTTGACATAGCCTAGAATCACTGGAGAAGCGAGTCTCAGTGAGGAACAGTCTCGTTTGAGTTGGTCTGTAGGCATGTCTGTGGGGGATTGCCTCAGTTGAATTCACTGATGTGGAAGGCCCAGTCCACTATGCGCAGTACCATACCCTAGGGAGGTGTCCCCTAAGTGTTACAGAGTGAAAACTCAATCAAGCTGAGCACAAGCGAGCAAGTAAGCATGCATGCATGCAGGTCTCTCTGCCTTTGTTTGTAGATGGGATGTGACTAGCTATTTTAAGTTCCTGTGACCTTGGATTCCCTGAAATGATGGACTGAAACCTGGAATTGTGAGTTGGATACACTCTCCCCTGAGTGGTTTTTGTCAGGGTGTTTTCTCACAGCAACTGGGAACGAAACTAGGACATATGCAGTGCCAAGGGCTGAAAATGGATTTTGTGTGTGATCGGCAGATACCCATCAACTGAGCTGCATCCCCAGCCCTACAGCTTCTTAATGTTTATTTCAATAAAGAGTTATAATCTTCTAAAGCAGAGGTTCTCAACCTTCCCAATGCTATGATCCTTTAATACAGTTCCTCATGTTGCGGTGACCCCCAACCATAAAATTATTTCATCACTACTTTGTAACTAATTTTGCTACTGGTATGTAAATATCTATAATGTAAATATCCGATATGCAGGATATCTGACATGCAACCCCTGTGAAGGGGCCACTGGTCACTCAATCCCCAAAGGGGTCTCGACCCACAGGTTGAGAACCATTATCCTGAAGTCTTCAGGATCATAGGGCTTCTAGTGGCACTATCTTTGAAGGAATCAAGTGCATTTTCCCATTTATTTGGGTATACATGTGTCTTGGATGGAAATGTTTATATTTCCCCAAAGTTCATGTGTGGAAGCCTGTGCTCCAGTGTGACGGTATTCAGAGGTGGGTCTTTGGGTGTTGATTGGGGCTATATGAGGTCTTCAGAGCAGAGCACAAGCAATGGGAACTAGTGCCCTTATAAGCAAAAAAGGCTGAGGCCAGGGAAGTGACTCAGTGGGTAGCAGTGCCCGCTATATAAACATGAGGACCTGACTTTGGATCCCCAGGACCCATATAAAAAGCACATGAATGTACATAATCTTAGCACTGGAGGTGGTGGGAAAGGGACCACTGGGGATTGCTGGCTCTCAGGGAAGCTCCAGGCCCAGTGGGAAACCCTGATCTTAAGAGAGTCAGTCAGAAGAAAAAAAAAGAGAGAGAGTCAGTCAGAGAGTCACAGAGTGAGAAGGACATCTAAGATCCTCCTCTAGCCTCTGCACACATGGATATGGGCAATCAAACATGCATGCATGCATAAACATACATACACATGCATGCACACACATATACACACATGCATGTACACACACATACAAGAAGCAGACCAAAGCATGCCTGTTTCTGGAACGTGAGTACACAGCTAGAAAAGTGGCCATTGGGAAGCCCCCAAAAATAGCTTTTCTCAGACTCTCATAGGCTGACCCCAAACTTCCAGCTTCTAGCAGAGTGAGTTGGGTAAGTCTGCCAGGGTGTGGTATTTAATTATGACAACCTGAGCTAAGACAATATGCCTGGACTATGGTCCTCAGGGTCTTTTATAAATAATTTCCATAACTATCATTTTTTAGGCTGAAATGTTATTCTTTATTCAGATTTATGTACTTTTTTCTGCCCTGGGGCTCCATTCTGATTCCAGGTGACAGCCCTCAGATGTCCTGAGCTCTCTAGGCTATGGTAGTTTCTCGTCTACTATTTTTCATGATTGTAGCCATTTTCAGGGTACTTGGATAGACTTTGTTATTGTTGTTGCTGTGAAAGGGTCTCATTTTATAGCCCTGGTTGGCCTGGACCTCCAGGTCCTCCTGTCCCAGATTTTAGGTTCATCCCGCCATGCCTAGCTTCTAGCCAGGTACACTATAGATCATGCCTCACTGGGATTTGTCTACGCTGTCTTTTGTATCCCATAGGCATTCATTGCAAGCATTGTGGCAATAGGGCTTGGCACTGTGGGTGCTGAACCCAATCCTTGAGCTGCGAGGCCCAGACACGCTACTCTCATCAGCAGTTGGGGGTTACTGTATCCTTTGAGCGTAAATATAATACACTCAGAATTCTTCTGCAGGGTAAAATTGGTCTCTTCTTTCCACTTATTTATTTATCCTGTGTAGACCCAGAGATATCTCCTGAAGTCTTGAGTGTGTTCAGGAGTATGTTAATACGGGATGGGGGGTGTTGTTGTGATACCAGAGGTCAATCTGGAATATTGTGTCTTGGTGCCATCCACTCTGATTTCTGAGACAGGGTCTTTCATTGGCTTGGAACTCGCCTAGTAAAGACAGGTTAGCTTACCAGTGAGCCCCAGGGATACACCCATCTTTGCCTGGCTCAGACCAGATTAGAGCATGCCGTTTATTTCTTTAAAGTGCAATGTGGTGCTTTTTAGTACATCCAGAATTGGGTGAACATCACACACCCCATTTTAGAAGATCTTTCTCATCTTCCAAAGAAAGCCAAGTCCCATCATCCACTAGTGAGCACTTCCCAGGTCCTTCAGCCCAGGACACCACCATTTCTGTTTGGTAGCTCTGCCTCAGAAGATGCCTCTTGTGCACTGACTCAGATGCAGTCCTTTGTGAAGGACTTTTTTAGCTTAACACAAGGACTGTTTCAAAATTAACCATTGTTGCAGCTTGAATCATTACCTAATTCCTTTCTTTAAGTGGAATTTATTTTTAATCGACATGCAGAGTAGCTTGTTTCCTATGGCACTTCCACATAGACTTGGTTGACCCTCCACTCCTCTCCTCCATCTCCATGTCCCCTTGGTCCCTTCACCCCCAGTATTCCCTTTCCCCCTTTTCACTATATCTTGTTCATTTGTTCATCTATTTACTCATGTCTTTAAAGATGTTACTACCGCAGTTATTAACTGTAAATGAGTGATCTCAAATATTAAGACTTAAAACAGTCATTTTAGATGGAGACATAGTTCTGTGGTAGAGTGCTTACCTCGCATGCATGAGGCCCTAGATCCAATGCCCAGTACTGCCAAAATAAAAGGCGTCTTAGACAGCACATGGATTCTGCGAGTCGGATGACTGGCTGACCTCTGCTCAACAGGGTCTGATACTCAGCTGGGAAAACGTGAATTCTAAAACGGAACTGAATATCTGAAGGCTGGAGTCGTGTAGACGTATGTTTACTCGTGTCTGCAGTGTGTCTGGGGTGACTCAGACTGGAACTGCCAAAAGAGCGTGGCCACATAGTCTTCCCATGTGGCTTGGCTCCTTCACAGCACACTGGCCTCAGAGTAGTGGGACTTCTTATGCAGCGAGACTCCAAGCTCAAGACTCCTAACAAATACCGCAGAAACTGCATCACCATTCAGACTTCAGCCAGCCAGCCTGCCAGCATCTCTTCTGCCACCCTTGATTGTCCAACACAGCTCCAAGTCCCTCCCACACAAGGAGAAAAGAAATAGATTTCATTTCTTGGTGAGAGGAATGCCAAAGACTCTGGAGATTTTTGTGTGTAGTTCCACAGTAGGGGCCTTGCCAAGATGGAGCAGGAGAGGTTTGCAATCAGGAGTAATAAAGAATCTAATTAAAATGTATCAGCTTTAAAGTCATTTTTTTAAGATTAAAGAAAAGTTTGTACCAATTTAAAAACCAAATAAAAGGAAATTTCCTTAACCTATATAACACACTAAAACTGAAATTTGAAGCACTGTAACTAATGTGACTAATTGTATAAGCATTAAAGCATTGAATCTGTGGTCATAAGTTATGTTACTGGTGTATAGGATCTGGGTCAGATTTTTCCAAGCTCCTGATGTCTTATTCAAGCATAAAATAAATATGTGCATTGGTTGCAAAGTAGAAGAGAAACATTATTTGAAGCAAAGCAGTAATATAGGTTACAGAGGAATACACGGTCAAGACTGACAGCAGATCACAGGGGTAAATACATTCAAGGACCCCATTGACTGTTTAGGGCTTGTTTTCATGGGGTTCAAAAGAAAGAAGGAGTTTGGTTACTAGGAGCTTAGTTTGGATGGATGGTTCTCTGTTTTGATTGACAGGTTTGAATTATCTAGGTTTTGTTCACTGTGTATGTCCCTTCCCACATGCATCTGATTTTAATAAAATTCACACCCAAGCGTTCATCTCATAGGCATGAGATGGTAAATAGAGGATTTTCTCTAAAAGCTCACTTTGAGGATAGTCTGCTGTAGTACACATGCACCCCAAAGTCAGATGGGCACATTGCCCATCTTCCCAGATTGTGTTCCAAGAGGTACTTGAGTAGCAGTAGAGTGCCATCAAGGGATTGCTAAGGGAAGTATCTTATTTCCATTGCTTAAAGCAGCTCATCACAGATAGGAAGTCCTAGGCTGCTAACAGGTTGCTAAGTGCATTGTTTAGAGAAGCCTGTGTATAAAGCCCAACCCAAGAAGTTGCTAAGGTATTCCCTATGCTACCTGCTTCAGTGATAGCCACCATCCTACCACCAGTGTCCAGCAGACTCACATACAACATTCTCCAAAAAAGAGATACAAATGACAAAACACACAATGAGAACAGAATTAAGTCCATCAGTCTGATGCTAATTAACTTTTGGAGTATGGCCTCTCTGGGCTTTTAAACTAAGCCAGCTCTTTAGAGACTGTCTGCTCAGAGTAGTTTGTTAGGTCTGTGCTTGTTCGTGTTTGAATCAGTCTCACTCTGCAGTCCAGACTGACCAGGAAAGTGCTGAATTGAGGCCCAAGTTGACTTCAAGCATACAGCAATCCTCCTGCCTCAGTCTCCCACGTGCTAACATTGTAGGTGTCAGCCACCATACCTGGCACCAGACTATGGTTCACCGCATTTGACATATAAGGTGGAAATGTTGAGAAACCTGTTGTAGGAGTTAGCATTCCACTTCCTTCTGGCTCCTCTTCTCTGGGGCTACTCCGGATATGGAGGACTGCTTCCATTTCACACTCCTTTATCCATTCTTCCTGTTTTCTGTTGCTCTGTGCCCTATGTTAATTATTAAGCCTTTCTTTCATATCATTAATCTGTTCTTCAGCTCCATCATCTCTAACTGAACATGCTTCTTGCTCCTTAAGATATCCATGGCATTTATCAGTCATTTCTAAAACTCCTGTGTCACTTTTTTCTGCCTGTATCTTTATGGTGACTTCCTCTCCTTTCATAGCCTCAGATCTTCCTCTTGTTCTTCAACAACTGGTTATTTAGTTTTCTGCCTTCTTTCTGAGCATTGTACTATCAAAAATTCTTGGTTTCTAAGGCACTCTGTGTTGTTTTGTTTTGTTTTTCTGCTAGGGAATTTCTGGGTGTGCTGTCTAATTTTGGATTATGAGCAGAGGTCATCTGTGATCACGATGAGCTGTTATTTGATGGTTTGTTCCCCCCACACACACACCAAAAAAATAAAGATTTTTTGGAGACACCCAAGCCTGAAACCACTTTTTAAAACGTGTCATTTGAGACATTCCTAAGAGATAGAGGTGTCAAGAGCAGACAGTTAAAATGCATGGAACAAGTCAATGGCTCTGTATCTCTCAGAAGAATTTTCCGTCACGTGCAGAGCACAAACTGATATATGCAAGTGCCATGCTGTCGCAGTAGTGCTCAAAGGTCTCTTCAATCTGAAGACTCTTCCACAGTGGTCTGACATATTCCTTCCATAAAGTCTATCTTTATTTCCTCTTTCTCCTACTGAAACTGTGTTGAATTGTTTAGCCTAGGATTCTACAGGCTTTTTTTTTTTTCTGTGATGCTTTGCTGTTAGGGTGATTTTAGGTTGTTGTTGAGGGGGGCTATTGCTTTTGTTTTAGAGGTTGGTTGGCTTGATTTGACTGGCACAGAGCTGTCAATTTTTAGGGCCCATTCCTTGAGAATGTTCAGTTTATCCAGAAAACACACTTCCTTTTTTTTTTTTTCTGGCCAGCTCAGTTGAGGTTTCCTCCACTCTGAAGACTCTAATTTGTGTAATGTTGACATAAAACTAGCCAGAACACTCCATAAGGACCCTATCTCTAAAGAATGTCAGATTCTGCCCTTGCTCTGTGGAAGCCCTCCTTTTGCTCGTTACTCTTCTCTGTACTTTGCCTTTTCTCCTATTTCCTTTGTTTTTTTGAGCCATTATATTTGTATCCCTACTAGGCCATTTGTACGAGGATTCCGAGAACCAGCGGAAGTAAGGCTCATGCCTGCGTTCAGCTTCCATGAGCAGTCAGCACGCATCCAGACGCATCAGGAACCCTGATGCCCCTCCACAGAGATGTCACAGCTGCTGGCTTCGGCATCTCCTCCGTGCAGCATGGACCGCCATGATACTAAATCACTCTATTTGTAAACACCTTCTGTTCTTTACCTAAAATGCCATGCATGCCAGTGAGGCAGGGCACCACACTGAGAGCCTGCATCCTCTCTGCCTAGCTTACCAATGACTTTTCCTTTGTCTCTGTTCAGCTTTCCTCTGCTTGCCCAACAAGTGCATATTCCAAGAAATTATAAGTGAACTGTCACTTTAAAAGGAAAAAAAAAGAGCCGCCTAGTGACCTTCCTTGGGAACACGTTGCTAAGTTGGTGTTTTTGTCCTGAGACTTGGCTGCAGCTTCCTAGGAAGCAACCTCCCTTACCCCCAGCACGCCCCTTCGCTCATTTCTGAAAGATTCCCTGGCTTGACCCGAGAGGCCTCTCATCACATCCCTCCAATTCCAGAAAGTGGAATCTGCAAACTGCGTTTCGTAGAGTGGATTAAGGTAAATCAGTTTCTAACGGAACCGGAGCCACAGTCGGAGACTCCTGCTTTCACCTCCTTGCAGTTCCGGCTTGGAGACCATCCCCTCCCTGGATGCCATGGGAGTGGATTGAATGCATTGTAACTTTAGGGGGTCTCCTTTCGCTTGTACTTTTGCTTTCTGAATGGAAAGTAGGGGCGCTGCGGGAAGAGCTTTGATTTCAGCCGCAGTCTGGTGTCTGGCTCGCAGGGAAAATGCCAGCCAATTCCCGGAGACCTAGTGCCGTCCTCCCTGGCCAGTGTGCTGCTAAACGCTGGCTGCATGTTGCTTTCAGGCCTTTGGTTTAGACTGTTTCAGAGGCGTGGGTGGAGAGTACTCGGTGCTGCAAACTTCACTTTTCTTAGTATTGGAGAAAGAGCTGAACCACAGGGCTGAGGACTGCCAAGCTCCAAGAAAAATCTACAGGCTGTCAGTTAAACTGATTGCTTTCTTCTTTGCAAAGAGGTGCGATGAGAAACTAATAAAATCTAATGGGAAATACATGTCTGCTATTGCATTTTCTATAAATGTTTCTGCAAATAAGTGTAGTGCCAGTATGATATATAGAGGGGTGGATAGAAGAGATGTGTGTATATGTATACATATATATATATTCATAGATATACATAGATCGATCTAGATAGATATTTGACCTAGAGTTCATTTACAGAGTCATTCATTTGAGTTTTCATTGAGCATCAATAATGCAGTGGAGGATGAATTCAACTTTACATTATGCCAACATGACTTAGACCAGGTTCAATGCTGGGAGTTTGCTGGGGAAGCAGATGCATGAACAGATCATGAGAGCCCTGTGAGCTAGTGCCAAAAGAGATTTGTGAAACAATCTAGAGTTTGATGAACAACAGGACTGAGTCCAGGGAGGAACTTCCCGCACTCCCAGTCCACTGCTCGGGAGTAGAGCACAGCCTGTGTACCAACCTGCACACTGCAGCAAACGGTGTCATAACCCTCTGATAAAGTGACCGCACACAGCTATGTCACTAACCTGTACTTGGGAAGCCAGCTGTGGCTAGGATAATTTGTTATTATGTAATTAATCATAAAAGAAGGCGTATGACAGCTCCTGAGATTTCCCAGCTTTGAATGGGAGGGGTAGGAAAAGTCTCTTGGCTCTGAAGAGAGAAAGTAAGCATGGGTAGGAGGGCCGGAGGTTCCAGACACACTTTAAATCCACACACACGCAAAAGAAAAAGAAAAGAAAAGAAAAGAAAGAAAGAAAGAAAGAAAGAAAGAAAGAAAGAAAGAAAGAAAGAAAGAAAAGGTGGCTTGGGCCTAGAGGAAGGAGAAATGAGACATTATGGCTGCTGCCACAGGTTGGAAACAAAAATTAAAAAGAATAAGGGGATCAATACCCTAAGGTTTTTCTTACGAGTCTCCTCTGTCCCTAAGCTCTTTTCTCCCCTCTTTATCCTCCCACTTCCCCTCCCAATTATGATCTCTTCTTATGACCATCCTGGTTTAAAAAAAAAAAATTTCTAAAACATTGGTTCTCAACCTGTGGATCGTGACACCCTTTGAGGGTCAAACAGGGGTTGCCAAAGACCATTGGAAAACACAGATATTTACATTACAATTCATAACTAACTAAATTGCAGTTAGGAAGTAGCAACAAAAATAATCTTACAGTTGGGGGTCACCACACCATGAGGAACTGTGTTGAAGGGTCACAGCATTAGGAAGGCTGAGAAGCACCACTTAAAGAGACGTTTGCCTCTCCCTTCAGCTGTCAGACGATTAACACAATGGACTCTAAGAAGTGGATTGCCTCAGGGTCTCACAATGGGAGAAGGAAAAGGCCAGGTTCTGGAGGGAAAACTTCTCTCCAAGAAGTTCTGACAGTTTGTCAGCCACCTCTCAGAAGAGAGTGGGACAGAGACAATGATGGGTCCGTGATGGGCAGGATCACACCTTGACCAAGACTGCTTAGCTATGTATGGCTCTTGGTATCTTCTATTCAAACCTAAACTTCATATCAGGACCCCAGAAGGCAGAGTTGTTTCACTTCCTAATGTCACTATATTGAATAAATCCCCTTTCTCTGATTTTTTCATAATTTGTCTCTTTATTTGGCTTACTGGGGTGGTGGGTGGGGTGGCCAAGCCTATTTTATTAGGGTTTCCAAGGCTCAGGTTCTGACCCTAACTCTGGTGACATTCTTAATAATAACACCATTAAACCTACCAACACAGAGAGCCTGGTCTGTGACGGGCACTGTATTACAGTCTTTTTAGTATGGAGCCCATAATAACCCCTCACTCCTTGAGATAGGAGGTATGGCTGGGACTTTACAGAATTGAAAGTGTTGTTCTAAGATGGCACAGCTGGTGAGAAGAGGAAACTCTGAACCCAGTGTTTTGTTTTTGTTTTTGTTTTTTTTTACAAAGCCCTCACTATTTAAAACCATAATTTCATTGTAAAAATTAATGCACCATTCTTGAGACAGCTTTGATTGAGATATGTCTCTTTCTCTCAGTTCTCTGCCTCCTGCAGGGTCATTACAGAATCCTGGATGTGACTCTGGGTGGTTTTAGAGACGGACTGTCCGTGGTCAGTTAACAGTGTGAGTACTTTCCTTTAAAAAATGTGTTGCTTTTCTGTATTTAATAAAATAGGTTATTGGCCTGGTGATGCCTATACCATTCCTCACTGCTGTAGTATCTGTGGCTTTGCATTTGCAAGTATTTTCACAGTAAGGAGCTAGTATACAACAGTGTTTAGTAAGACTTAAGTCAAAGACGGTGGTGCCTGGGACTGGAGAACTTGAACCCACCAAGTGCCCAGGTCAGACTCTACATGTGAGATTTGAAAACTGTGACTTGGAGCAAATGGCAGAACCTGTCAAGTACTGGGTTCCTAGAATCTGCATTGGCGTGTGCCCTCCTGAGAGCTGCTCATAGGAGCTTTTGCAGTGTAGAAAGACTGCAAAGCTCTGGTTCGGCAAACCAGAGCTCTTATTTTGATATTGTCATGGAATGTATTAACAAGTGGCCAAGGCAAATGCTGATGACAGGGGCTTATTAAAGCTGACTCCTGTTTATTCATCTTTTCTGAGCAGCAATGTTCATAAGAAAGATAAATTTGGGTGTCATTCGATTTCCTTCAAAACTCATTCGAAGGTAATGATCGGGAAAGAATGGGAGAGAGAAAACAAGTCCATTGCATTTCTCATTTGCCACTTCTACTTCTTCCTTCCATGTATGACTTTTTTCTTAATTTTTGGAGAGTCCGTTTTCCAATTACTAAAACACTTCACATTATTTATTTCCAGTTCCTAAGGTCCAGCAGTGTCTGTCTAGAGGTGTACTGTCTGTCTGCACTCCTTGTAAATTTCCTGCCCCTTCCAGTACCCCCCCATCACTGAGCCTGCTTTTTTTGTTATCTTTTCCCTTCTGCTAGAACTTTCTGAGCGGTTTGTAAGGAAGACAACTGACTTGCAGATCATTTGTTTTTCATGAATATGTTAATTCCCTGGGAGTGTCAGCAAAACCTTGAACACCTGCGGTGAGCCGCTTAACTGGCCCAGGGCAGCTAAGATTTGTCTCCCAGGGGATCAAGAAAGACTTAAGATTTGTCAGTCCTGTGCCTAATATTTCTCCTCATCGTCTCTCATTTAATCTTCACAGCATCCTAGGGAAGCTCTGAAGGACTCCAGAATGTGCCCATGAGAATGGACTCATAGTAACTGAGCGTCTCTTAGACAAATACACTTGCACTGAGTGGGGTGTGCAATGGCTCTAGGGATAAACATCACACAAAGTGCAGTTCCTGCTCTCCTGGAACTCTAACAGCAATGGGAAGACCCTGATGTACAGTTCCCAAAGCAGATTGGCAGTAAGTATTATAGAGAAAGAAGTCATTGTAAGGTACTCGCAAAGTTCTTGGCAGGTTCATAACACAATGGAAAGTCATTGTATGAAGAACTGTTAGGAAAGACCCCCCCCCCCGAAAGTGAACTATTACCAGAAACCCAAGGGAACTCTGGTGTGTGTGTGTGAGTGTGTGTGTGTGTAAGATGAAAGACACACACACACACAGATTTTGGATTTCACTCATTAGGCAAAGAAAGTCATTGGAGGACTTCAGGTGGCGGAATGTCATGATCCTACTTAATTTCAATCATTCAGCCTGACTTCCATGTAGAGACAACTGTTGCTGAGCAGTATATGGAGCAGAAGAGTCAGGAGGTTCCCAGGGCAGTCTGCAGGGGAGACAGGGGTTAGACTATGGGACTTGACTTGACCAGTGTTGGAAGCAGAGGTCTTTGGGGTATAGGGCTGGATACTACTAGAAAGCTGGCAGATTTCTGGGAGATGGGATGCTGAATTAGCAGGGTCTCCCAGGAGTAGAAATCTACTGGGGAATTGTCTCCCCTGACTCTGGAGACGTTGAAGTCCCTCGAAGAGCAATCTGCAGGCTAGGGACATTGCATGTTGATAGTGTAAGACAGTTCCAGTCTGATGACCCAGGAAAGCTAAAGATATAACTCTGAGTTTAAGACCAAAAGCCTAAGATGAGGGTGTACAGGGTTGTGTAATGTGAATTCTAGTTGGTCTTAATAATAAAAATCGTGAGTCAGATGTAGAAGTAAATGCGGAAAGATCAGAGAAGCAGAACAGCCAGCCACTAGTTCTTACCTCTACCAAATCCTTAGACCGAATGGGCAATTCTGTCTCTAGGAATCCTCAGACTGAATCCCCTGAGTTCCTGTCTTCTCCCGCCTTATATTCCTCTCTCCATCCAGCCATATCCCTTCCTGTCTCCTCCTCCCTATTATTGGGATTAAAGGAATCTGAATCCCAAGTACTCGGATTAAAGATGTGAGCTACCACCACCTGGCTTTGTTACTCTTTGAGACCAGATCAATCTAGTGTAGCCCAGGATGACCTTGAACTCACAGAGATCCTCCTGCCTCTGCGTCCCTAGTACTGGGATTAAAAGTGTGTGCCACCTCTGCCTGGCCTCTGTGGCTGACTCGTGACTCACTCCACACTCTGATTCTCAGGAAAGCTTTATTTGTTACAGCACAAACAAAATAGCACTACAATTGGGGGCTGGGCTGAGTTCTGGTATCCTGAGAAGAGAGGGCCTGGATGTGAGAAGACAGAAGATTCCTGGCTCTTAGGGATTGAAAAATAGGCTCATTCTCCTTTTGTATTTGTTCTTTTGGGGCCTTGGATAATTATTTGGTGCCCCTCATTTTGGAAGTGACTTTTCTCACCTGGTCCATTCAGAATCAAAAACCAATGTAACTTTAGAAAGATGCTCCCAGACACAAAGAATTGTTGTGAAATATTAGTTTAAGATGTGTTATATCTTTTTATGCTGTGGAATATTTGTTTAATTTAATATTTGCAAAGATGTGTTGTATTCTTTTATGTTGCATTTGTTTAACTCTGTTAAGCTGTTACTTTGCCTGCCTAAAACACCTGATTGATCTAATAAAGAACTGAACCACTAATAGCTGGTCAGGAGAGGGGTAGGTGGGGCTGGGATGCATACAAACTATATAGAAGGAGAAATCTAGGCTCAAAGAGCAAGGAACAAGGAAAGAAGAATGAGAGGAGGACTACAGGGGCCACGCAGCCAGCCATGGATAAGAAGGAAAGAAAGAGATATAGAATAAAGATAAAAAAAACCCAGAGGCAAAACAAAGAGAAATGGGATGATTTAAGTTAGAAAAATTGGCTGAAACAAGTTAAAGTCAGGCATTCATAAATAAGGATAAGTCTCTGTGAATTTATCTGGAAGCTGGGTGGCGGCCCCCAAAGAGTAAAACAAACAAACAAAACTAACAGAACAATAATTCCCCAGTTTTTAAAGTATCCCTTGATCTAGTCAAGTTGACATTAAAATAATGACAGGTCTGCTATATCCTAGGAGGATGAAAACAGCTAAGGACGGCCGCAGGGGTTCTGTTCTTGGTAGAATGGGAAGACTGTAGCACAGGCTCATAAGCAAAGGCCAGCAGCTTCAATCAGGGTCAAGGGAGGTAACCCTGACACCATCACAGATTGGATTCTAGTGTTCTGAGGATGCATCAAGCCTCAGGGTGTCAATGTGGGAAAGATCCATGTGCATATGGTATTCCAGGCCAAGAGTTAAGATGAGACAGCCAGGGGAGTGAGAACAGGCTGAGTCAAAATTCAGAGCACTCCAGCATTTGATGCTGGGGGGACGAGAAGCCAGCAAAGGTGCCTGAGAAGGAGCAGTTGGTGAGTGGCATGAACACCAGGAAGGAACCTGTTCCAGAGGCCAGGTGAACAAAGTGCTTTGACAACACATATCTCTACGTTCAGTATGTGAAGAAGAGAACTGACCATCTGACAAACAGACCCCAGCAAGAGTAGGCACAGGGTGTATTAGACACTCAAAATAATAAAGATTAAGAAAGGGGGAGTGTTTCTGGTATGTTCCTAGAAAGGCTGAAAAAAATGGAGCAACAGCTACAAGAGAAGTGAAATGGAGAGAAGACTTTTGTGTAAGGAAAGTCAGGTTATTTTGAACCCTGGTAGGAATGAACCTGCAGAGCAGGAAGAAATGACTGTCTAGGCAGCAGGGTTGGGGTGGGAGATTACAAGATCATAGTGCTGGGGAGGGACACAGTGGGACTCACTGACTGCAAAGAGCTGGGCTAGGTGAAGGCAGTAGCAAGCAGAAGCAGAAGCGGAGGAGCGCTGTGACCCAGTAGGGGTTGCAGGAAGTGAGTGGATTTGGTGCCCTCTCTGGTCTTACCTCTCTGCTCCTTGAAATGAGAAGGCAATTAAAAATTGAGACTGAGAGACCAAGAAGAGAAGAAAGTCAAAGAAGGTCCTTTGAAGCTGACTTCCAATCTGGGTCCGGCTGCCCACCAGGGTGTGCCAGGGGAGGACTAGCGTGCCTCCTTCTCTTACATCCCCCATTCCTGGGACTTTGTCATGCTTGTGGTGAGCAGCTCAGTCTAGTAGATAAGCTTCAGACTGCCTGCATCAACAGCAGGAGACAGGGATGATTTCACTATGCCTGACTTCTTCCTGTTCTTTCTCAGAAACCATAACAGCCAAGATGAATCCCAAGGAAGAAAAAGTAAAAATAATTTCAGAGGTAAGTCTCTGCCTCGCTTCCCCTTGGGGCCCTTTGTGGGTAAGGAAGTTCAGTCTGGCAACAAGCATTTATTGCATGTGTTAAAGGCGATGCTTCAGACAAATTCACTTTAGACGGATGAGATAGTTCTGAGAACCTGAAGAGCTGTAGGGAGCTGTGCTCTGCACAGTTGCTGGATTCATGAATGGGCGACTAAAGTTCTACAACATTTGGGCAGAGATGAGACTTACAGGTCCCTGCCAGGTTCCAGAGCCTTCATCAGAAGTGAGGTCCCAGAAAAGCTGGCTTGACTGCAACTCAGGGTTGCCTTGCTGGAACATGTCTAATCGTTTGCTGGCCTGTGATTGACTAGGAATGGCCGCGCACTCGGATTCTCCAAGACAGAACTATCTGTTAATAGCATACACTCCCAGCTAGATTTTAGTTCATTTGCATACTAAATTATCATTTTTTTTTACATTCACCAAGTACAGAGGCATGCTTGGGTCAAAGTTAGTTTAATTTAACATATGCCAGAACAAGTACTCCAAGTGTTCTTCATCGGCCTTTGTTGGGGAAAGAGGCAGATGATAGATGATGAAGGCTACACAGCCCTGCACAGCCTGGACTCTCGCCTCTACCTGAATGCTCTGGAAATGTTGTCACCATTTCATGAATCCAGCACACAGCAGTTCTCACTGTCTGCTCCTGGGCACCGCTCAGAGAACACTATTCTAATAAATGTAGCCATTTCTGATCATTGTAAGTTATGAATAAAAGCCTGTCCCTACAGTCTTGTCATTTCTGACTCCCATTGTATAAAAACTCAGACCAGGCAAGGGAAGCCACCTACAGTGGAGACTGCAGCCCATTTAGCGGAGGCCAGAGTGTCTCTCCAAATCCTAACTCCCCCTTGGATTAGGGATCATGGGGTTGAGAATACAGAAAACAAAGCCTGCAGGTACTTTTCATTTTATTTTTATTTTCTGTGCATTGCATGCACGTCTGTGTGAGGGTGTCAGATCCCCTGGAACTGGAGTTACAGACAGGTGTGAGCACAGTACAGATGCTGGGAACTAAACCTGTAAGAACCTGGGTCCCCTGTAGGAGCAGCCAGTATTCTTAACCACTGGACCATCTCTCCAGTCCTCAGATGGCACCCTTAATAAAACCATACAGATTAACTTTAAACAAGTTGTCACATGCTTCTGAGCTACACACAGCTCTGTCTGTTGTTCATTCATCCAGCAGTAAAGAAAGCCATGACTGTGGGCTTGCATTTGAGCCTCCCATGCCCCCTATTGGACCCTGTCCATTGACTGAGGAGTAGGGCATTAGCAAAAAACAAACGACCTAAATTTCTCAATGGTGTGTTTAAGTCAAAGAAAACTAAGAATTAGACTTTGAGCCACGCCTGCCCACCTGGACATTATTCATCCTCTCAGGGAATCTCTGAGCTAAGAGCTGTCCTTCGCCAGCCAGTCTAGGGAGAGGAGTGAGGATGGAGCCTCTGCTCAGAACTCCAGGTAGACGGAGCTCATCAGAAAACCAAAAGCCCAAGCCAAGCCCATTCTCTGGCTGGGATTTCTTGGCTCCCTCCTCTGGAACTGACCTCTGTGTCTTCCCTGACCCCAATAGCCAAGGAGGAAGGGGATGAATAGGGGCGCGGGTCAGCCATCTGCCTCAGGTCTCTGTGAAGCTTTACACCACTAACATTCTGCATGCCAGTTCTGCCTCAGTGGACTTGGCAAGGCAGCAAGTGCCTTGATGTTTCTGCTGTCTATTCATTTATTATTGCAATTACCCCACTTTGTAACTCAGGGTGGCCTTCAGCTTCCTACATAGCCCAGGCTATCCTGGTCTTCCCACCTCAGCTACCCAGGGCAGGGATGGCAGATGCTTACTACACATTCAGCTGTCTTGCAGTTTCTCATTCACTCAGAAGGGCTGATGCCAACATTTATAAAGCTGCATAGCTAGGGAACGTCAAAGTCCGAGCACCTCAGAGATTTTAGCTCTGACCTCTTACGTTAAAAAAAAAAATGTATGCGAGAAAAGAAAGCAATGGTTCCACTTTTCCCTCCCCAAAAGAGCTCCCCAAATTCCCTGCGAGCTGAAACTCCTGCTAATTCAACCTACAGTCCTTTCCTGCATCTCAGCTTGGGGAGCAGCAAACGAAACCTCAAACATGAATCCACTGCCTGTCCCCGCCTCTCCATCTGTCTTGGAAGTTCCCCTTGATAGTTGCCTCTCTTAGAACGACAGTGATGACCACACTGTATGTAAACACTGTAGCCCCAGGGCCTGGTATACAGTAAGTGCTCAATAGATGTTCAAAGCTTGAATGAGCACTTGTAACAATAACAATGGGAGCTTTAGCACCATCGTGCGCACGATGTCTCAGCGTGGAAGTTCCCCTGAGCCTGCCTATTTTAAGAAAAAGTGGTGGTGGGTGACCCCTTAAATGTTGTTAACTGTCCCTTTGCTCAGCCCCATGGTGGTGGGTGCTTGAGGATAGAGTTTCAGGGAGAACTACCTGAAGAGTCTCTTCTTCTCTTTGTGTTTCGACAAAGGAGTTCACCGGCGATGATGTGGGCGCAGAGGTGGGAAGACGGAAGAAGAATTCAAAGGTCCAAAGACAACAAAGGAAAAAAAAGGTAAGAAATGATGAGAAATTACGTCGGTCTATGCAGAATATTATTGATACATATCACCGATGAGCAGTCTGCCTGCCCCTCTGGGAAGCCACATAGACCCCCCCCCCACGACACTTGTGGGACGCTCGTGGGAAGAGGGAACCTCAATCAAGGAATTGGCCGGTGGGATGTCTGTGGAGTATTTTCTTGATTAATAATTGATGTAGAACAGTCCAGCCCACGTGGATAGTGTCATCCCTAGGTCAGTAAGTCTGGGCTGTCTGAAAAAGGTAGGTGAACATGACCCTGGCAGCAATCCGGTAAGCAGTGTCCCTCCATGGCCTCTGCTTTAGTTCCTGGCTTCAGTTCCTGGCTTCGGGTTCCTGCACTAACTTCCTACCTGACTTCCCTCAGAGATGATCTGTCACCTGGAAGTGTAGGGGGAAATAAGCTCTTTCTTCTTCAAGGTGTTCTTGGTCGCAGCAGTAGAAACTTAATTAGAAATCTACCACAAAAAAAAAAAAAACATTCCTCCCGCGGGCTCCAGCTCTTGGCTCACTCCTGGAAACTGAGGCAGGGATGTAGGTGGATGGTCTAATGTGTGAAATCCTGGTGTGAGGCGAATATAGAGAGATGACATTCCAAATAAGGCTATACCCGAATTAAGAGATTTTGTCTGTTTGTTTTCGTTGTTGTTGTTGTTTCTTTGTTTCGTTTTTGTATTTGTGTTATCCTGCCTCTCCGGAGTCTAGGAAGGAGGAAAGTAGCTGATTAGAGTCCTGCCACTGACGGTCATAGACTGTGGCGGGCGGCAGATGGCAGTGCAGGATCACGAATCTTAAGAGACTCCCTTTTTCTTCAACCCCAAGTCCCAAATTCACAGTTAACTCCTATCTCCCCAGCCTGCAGCCATTTCTCCCCCACCTCTCCGCAGGAGTTTCCCGCCTCCTTCGCTGGAAGCATCCCTGCCAGGTAATTCAGTTCCCTTATTAAGGAACTACTGTCCTGAAGAAGAAAGGCAAGAAAGGGGCTGTTTTAGACAGGGACTTGCCTGGATTAATCATTATGCCAGCCTGGGAGGGAGGAAAAGGGAGCGCCATTTTGAGCTAGCAGTCACATGATGAGACTGCCAGGAGAGGGAGAATAGACCTGGGAGGTGGAGAGGGGACTGGAAGAGTCAGGGAGGAACCTTCCTGCCAGCTCCTCAGAACTCTACACGTTTCCACTAGGGAAAGCACAGAAGACAAAAGCTCCGTCTGCCTTTCCTGCAGGCTGAATCCAGCCATAGGGGAAGGTGCAGGGGCTGAGAAGAGCTGCCAGAGCACAGGGGTCGCTCTGCTTACTCTAGGACACTAGGGACACCAAGACTTAGGAACACTCAGCCTCATCGCGTCCTGAAGCTTTTAGCGGTTCAGCCTGTTCGTTGCTCTGCAGCCCTGGGCAGGGGACCCTGTGGTGTCAGATAAAAAGTACTTTAGAACCACTTAGTGAGCAGAGAGTGACCAAAGATAAAGCTGCCTGTCATCTTTGGACCAAACAGGAGAACGCCACAGGCAAGGTAGTAACTCTCAGTGGCTGAGTTTTGTAAGCCAACTTTGCAGGCATCCTTGTGTTCGTTTAATCTGCACTAGAGCCTTGATCCCCAGTATGGCTTTATTCAGAAGACCCCCATCCTTTTGAGTGCTCTATTTCCATCTGAATCTCCGTGCTGCAATTCCCCATGCTCAGCGCTGCAGTCCCCAGTGCATAACAATGCTTTTACAGAGAAAGGAGGTATATGCTTGCCCAGGGTTCATAGCCAGGCTGAGCTGACTGTAAGCTTTAGTCTGCCTGGCACAGAAGCATCCTTACCAGCTCTGCTTCCTCAAGACTTTGAGGAAGACACCACAAGATATTCTCAGGGGCACCCAGTGTGGAAACAGTATCAGCCCAGATTAGCCAGTACCACTTGGACGGTCCTTTCCTGTCTATATGGCGTAGGAGATGAAGTGTTCTGTTGCGATTCCCTGCATAGATGTATGCTTTTCTTCCTAGCAAATGTGAAAATCATTGTCTTATTTTGGGATACCACGAGACTATGGTGAGAAGCCCCCTAGTAACCACTCAGACTGGTAACAGTGACCTGAACATCCGCGTACAGCACCACGGAATGTAGTAAGGCCCTGCCCTTCTGCGGTGACACCTCGCAGACTGAGCTAACGAAGTACGGGCGGGCATCTTAGACACCTCTCACCTGTTCACAGCCACCTGCCACTGCCCCTGAGGAAATGGTGTCAGACAAATTCCAAGGAGGTGGCCAGCCGGAGATGGTGGAGGAAGAACCGGAAACCAACCTCCTGAGCTTGACAGCCCGGCGGGGGCCTCGGAGTGAGTATATTGCTTGCATTCAGCTGGTAGTTATTAACTGCCAACCACAAACTCAGCATTGAGCAATCTGGGGCTTCACTGGGGGTATTGTTTCTACATATGACCAGGGGTAAGGCTCCCCGAATAGGACAAAACAACAGGAATGTAGTCGTTCTCAGAGACTGAGTTTTGGAAGCCCCTCTTTAAGGGGGCTCCAACCATTTTGCCATAACTCTGTGGCTCAATTTCTAGGGTGGCATCAGACTAGAAGACATGCAGTTAGGGAGCTCCGCTATAGCCAGGAAAGGTAGACAGCAGTAACTGAAGTAGAACTAGCAGAAATAATCAGATATTTTAGAATTTGAAGGAGGGTGACACAAAGGAGACACACGTGTGTGTGAAGCGGAACAAGAGTCAGTTAGACTGAAGAACAGGGGCAGTTTCTGAGGCTATTAGCCCCTCACAACACTCATGCTCAGCCCCTGCATGCTGACCTTCTACTTCTGGGAACCGTGGCAAGGAGGCTGGGGAGCTGGCCTAGTGGGAAAAGCCCTTGGCCGTGCAAGTACGAAGACCCAAGTTCAAATCCCCAGAACCCATGTAAAAGTCACGCATGGCAGCACATAGCTGTAATTCCAATACTCCTATGTCAGTATCTTCTTTGGGAGGTGGAGACAGGAGAATCCCTCAAAGCTCTGCCCAGCTAGCCTGGCACACACACATGTGCAAACAACGAGACCCTGTTTCAAACAAGGTTAGAAGGGGAGCAATGGACACCTGGGGCCTGTGATGGGTTCACTGAGGCCAACGCATACCTGCACTCAGACACACGGATGTGCACATACATACGTAAATGTGATTTTTTAAAAAAGAGCCTTGGCTAGTCCTTGGACTTCATGGCATTTGCTTCTGTCCATACAGTGAGCATTGTTCATTGTGAGCCCACAGTGGGGAAAACTACTGCCCTTCCCTCACGGCTGGCAAAGTGGATTAGACAGGAAATGTGCTCCGTTCTCCCAGTTACACAGTCCCTACACTCTTGTACTGTGGCAGAGCTGGGAGGCAGTCACTGTTAGACATTAGAGGCCTTTGGAAGCAGCTGACCTAAGTCCAACCCTAAGGAAAGTGTGGCTCCAACAACAAGGAAACAACATGCAATTAGGGCTGCTAGGAATCCCAGAAAAACAGACTAAGATTGAGCCCCAAGTAGCTGTTCTTTGTCCTACATGCCTTTGTCAACTTGGGCCGCCCTAACTAAATATCATAGATTGTGTGGCTTGAAAATTCAGAAGCATAGTCTTCTCACTGAATGCAACGCGGCAATATTGTGCCTTGGTGCGCATGTGGAGATCCAAGGACAACTTGTATGAACCAGTTCTCTCCGTTCACTCTGGGTCCCAGGATGAGACCTCAGGTTGTCAGGCTTGGTGGCAGGTGCCTTTCTTTACCTGCTGAACCATCAGCTCCCCATACCACTCTTTTATCTTTGGACGAAAGTTTTCCTAACTCCATATGGTGAATACAGTGCTTTCCTACCGAAGGGTCCTGGCACATCTGTTGAGGATCATCTGACCATACAGTCAAGGGTTTATTTCTGGACTCTCCGTTCTGTTCCATGGGTTTAGATTTCTGTCTTTGTGCTGCTACCATGCGGTTTTGACTTTAACTTTGGAATGAGTTTTGGAATTAGAAAATGTGAGGCCTTGAAGATTGTTCACTTTCAAAACGGTTAGCCTTTCACAATCCTCTGACGTTCCTTAAGTACGTTAGGGTAGATATTTCTATCTTTGCAAAACAAAAGTCATTGTGTTTTTCATAAGAATTGTGCTAAATCTATAGACTGACTGGGTAGTATTGACATTTTAACGACAGTGAGCCTTTAAATCCCCAAACACACAGTCCTTCCATTTATTTTTCTCACCTTTAATTTCTTTCAGCCGAATTTCAGTTTTGGGTGTGTGAGTCCTTTCCTTCCTTCATTGACTTCCTCCTAAGTGTAGTACTTAGTTCTTGATGGTATTCTAAGTAGAATTGTTTTCCTAATTTCCTTTTGAATTATTCGTTGTTGATATATACAAATGCCACTGATTTTTGTGTGTTGGTTTTATATTCTGAAACTTTCGCCGAATTCGTGTGTGACTCTTACGTCTTTTGTGGAATCATTAGAATTTCTTTATTATGTAATCACTTAATAAAGATAATTTGGCTGTAACATCCCAATCTGGGTGATTTTCTAATTTCTTCTTCTTGCCTTGTTTCTCTGCATATGAGTCCCAGGACTATGTTGAAATAGCGAAAGCTGCTGTCTTTCTTTGGTCCTGATCATAGAGAAAAAAAAAAAAAACACTTTGGCATCAGCCGTGAGGCTTTTATATGTCCTTTATTATGCTGAGATTGTTTCTCAACATATGACGCTTTTACTCTGGACAGATGGAACAATGGGTGTGTAGAGAAACAGGCCTATCAGATACATCTGAAAATGTTAAAAATCTCAAACCACATTCTGTGCTGGGCATGGTGTAGCAGGCACCATGCTAAGGTCCTGACATGTGCTGTATTATTTAATTTTCTTAGTAATCCTACCCTTGGGTATTGTTAGTAGATTAGGAAGCAAGGTCTAGGGAGGGTTAACTGTGAGAAGTGAGGAAGCCGGTTCCCACTCTCCTATGCTGACCTGTGTTCCTACTTACTACCAGTTGCATTGCTGTGGACCCACAGACTTAACCTCGGATTATAGACTTAATTATATTTAGACTTAATAATTCAAGCCAGTACTACAAACCTAGCAGCAGTTCCTGGGAGCCTACAGGGAACTCCTAAACAGGGGCAAAGAACCAGTTAGCGTCTTCATGAGACTGTAAGCGCAGCTGTTCCTGATCTTTTTCCATAAAGAATAACAGAGTCCTCCCCTTACTTCCCCAAACAGCACATTTCCTATTGGATTGTTGTTGTTGCTGCTGTTGACTCTGCTCTGTATTCAGGCCTTGATCTGGTGAGGTGTGCATGCTCACTTACCACTTGGAGCAGTTGATGGTCCACATTCTCCCACTGATTATTTCCACCTAAATGGAAATGTGTGGTCTTACTCTGACTCTCTACTTCCCAAACCTCACACTGGTCCGGGCTATACATACATCAGCACTCTTTGCCACAGGGCCTCAGCTCGATTGTGATCCCCCATCACTCTATAACATGCATACAGGTCTTCCCGTATTGTCAAGGTCAAACAGCATTCAGAGACCGAGAGACCCACACCTGTGACCACATGGCCTCTCCACACACATGTCTATGCAGTGCAACTACTGGCTTCCTACTTTCTCATCTAAGATACATATGGTCCTGACAATTTCATTGATTCCATACCAGTTGCAAATCAAATAAGCGTCCAGTTTCAAAGCACGCAGTTCCCTCATGAGTCCACCTTGCCCCCTGTCTTAACAGAGTAACAATCAAATGTGAAGAAGTCCTGGCTCACTAACATCTGTCTTCTGTTTTCCATTCATTCATGCTGGTCTCTCTAATTAAAGTATCACTTCAGGGCCAATTTCTCAGTATTGGTGGGAAAGAAAATACAGTGAAATTTGAGTAAATGACATAGATGATTTATTTTAGACATGCACTTTCAAAGTCTTCAAGACCTGGTGAGACAGACACAGGAAGCAGATTTTCTGAGGTTAGACTCAGGAGAGTTGCCTGAAGGAGTGAGGCTGAGTGACTGTGGAGCATCTGGAGAAGAGAGGAGAATACTAATCAAAGGACTCACACAACACGGTTTCAGTGCCTAAGAAGTCTATGCTTCTCTGATTTCATCCCTCCTTCTCCTTTAATCGTTAGCAATTGCTGATCTTTAAGAATGATATGTTGTTGTTGTTTTTAATTTATGCTGGGAAAGACATTTAGAGGATTTTCAGATTTCCTAATTCTGCTTGGTGGCATGTCATCTCCTTAGCTAGAATGTGACCAGTGTGATGGAAAGACTCTTGGTGGACGCTTTTGCATCTGGTTAATGGTAATGACCCATTAGTCAAGAGAGAGCATAGTTTAAGCACAGGCTGCTTGGACTTGCTCAGGTTCTGAATCCGTAGGTTTGGCTGTGACTTACTATATCTAAAAGTTCCTAGACCTTGCTATTGAGAACCACTAGTTGCAGCCTAGATACCAGTTTCCATGTTCTTCTCTACTTTTTTCTTCTTATTCCTCTCTCTCTCTCTTTCTCCCTGCCCCTTTCTCTCCTTCCCTCCTTAAGATATCACCGGGGCATCCTAGCTGGTGCAACTAGGTGAAGCTCTCCAGATGCAGCTTCTAAAAACACTACTGACTTCCATTCTGCTCTCTCCACCTGCTTCAAGACTTCTCCAGAAAGCAGAGTCAAGACTCCTTAGCAGAACATTAAAGGCTCCCCACCACTTCACCCCCTAAATCCTGCAAACTTAACTGCTCCAGGTTCCTATCCTAATGAACTTAACATTCTACGCATCAAGCACCATCTTATTTCCTGTATTTCTCTCAGGATGGTGTTGGGTATCAGAGAGCAGAACTGGGACCAAATGGCAAGCATTCTGTCTTCTGGGTATGTGATCAGGGAAGCCCGCCATTTGTCATGCGTGACCTCATTGTCTTCATCAACAATGATACCCAGGGATGGTAACAGCTGATCTTGGAGTTATGATCTGGTGATAATCCAGCAAGGATGCTGTGGAGATTCACATGCTAATTCACTATGCCCAACACATAATAGCTGTATACTTGTTCAAGTGGTTCCCCTCTGTATTCAGTAATATCTGTGATATGTACATTGTCTCAGTGACAGCCCTTGGCTGTCCAAGGGCTATAGGTAGGCCTTTAGCATAACCCCTGAGACGACCTCGCGTCAGCCACCCGTTCACCTAAGAAGCAGCATGTTGGAGTTCAGTGCTGGCTGAGTTGGCAACTGTCTGTGTGCCTTCAACATTCAGGAGCTACTCATTCTGGGCTTGGTTAAACCAATGTGACAGTCTCTCGCAGGGCCAAGTTCTCCATGTCAGTCTCCATGAAGCCAAGGCATATACTTCCACCGTCAAGGCGGCTTCAGCACTGTGGCCTGTTTGCCTGTGCAGCCCTCTTACGAGCAAAATTACATCCCTTTTTATAGTCAGTTCACTCCTGAGGGGAAAATGTTTAAAAGTTATATTCATTTATTTATTTGCTTATTTATTTATTTGTTTTTAAGGCTTACCTCCCATCCCTTCAGCATCTAGAACAGGCTTTGCAGAATTTTCCATGAGAGAGCGCATGAGGGAGAAGCTTCAGGCTGCAAGGGTAAGAGAGACAGTGAATGTCCCCTTCAGGTCTGACTGCTACTTTCAGGGGTTTGTCTTGCTTGCTTTGTTATTATACTTCACACTGGCACAGACGAGAATCACAGTGGAAAATGGCCGTCCTTGCTTTACTCCATTTTCCTTGCTCTGATTCCTACAGTGGGACAGCATGTGGCCATTTTACTGACTCTTCTTTATTCAGGGGGCAGCTGAGATTCTCTGATAATTTGTTATATATAACACTGTCCTGTTTGGTTCTTCAGTCCAAGGCGGAAAATGCATTGCTGCGGGATGCCCCCACCCCTAGGCCCCGGCGCCTGCACAGTTCCAGTGAGAGAGAAACAGAGACTGAATTTGGCACAGAGGTGAGACGTGGATTCTTTCTACTTTGACGTGAGGTTCCTATACTGTCTGGCCCCACTTTCCCCTTCTTCACAATTGGACAAAACTACAAAAAAAGTTCTTGGTATTGTTTATGGACTGAGTTAACATGCATTAACAGTGTTTTCTATCAATAACAGTCACACAGCAGGTCCTCTCAGGTCGTAGGTATCTTGGTTTTCTTCCTGAACTGGATCCAGAACCTTGCACATGCCTGACAAGAACTCTACCAATAGCTTACATCCTAAGCCTCCTTTTCTTTAGAGACCAGAAATGATCTTCTGTGAAGTGAATGATTTTTAGATCCATAGACTAAAACAAGCCTTTTCATTTGGGGCCTATTGAGTATAAAGTTTTGTTATTGTTGTTGATATTTGTTTAGTCTTAAGAGAGCAGGGGTAAGTACGAAAGCTCTCAGCCTCCCCACATTCTGCTCTACTGAAGCCTGTGAACACAGTACTGACAAAATGGTCAAAGGTCGGAAGTTGTTAGAGGACCACTCTGAGTTCATTTCCGTTGCTGTGATAAACTCTCTGACGAAGAGCAACTTCAAGGAGAAAGGACTTATTTAGCTTATAAGTCTAAGTCACAGAAGTGAAGGCAGAAGCTTAGAATATCACATCCACAATGAAAAACAAAGAACAAATGCACAGCTCCTTGCTTGCTCATTTGCTAATTATGCTCGGCCAGCTTTCATTACTTTATATAGTTAAGACTATGGTGCTACCCACAATGGTCTTCCTACATAATCAACCATCAAGACATCTGACTTCCAACAGAGAGAGAGAGAGAGAAAGAGAGAGAGAGAGAGAGAGAGAGAGAGAGAGAGAGAGAGAGAGAGAGAATGTTTAGGCATCAATTTGATCTAGACTCTAAACACTAAGACTCTTTCTTAGGTCACTAATCACAGGTTCTGTCAAGGTAACAGCTAAGCCCACACAAAGGCTAACCCTCAACTTAAAAAAATTTATAAAAACCTTCTGGATTTCTTTTGCTTTAATATGTCTTTTTTCCCCTTTATAAAGCCAAGTAAAGAGATAGGAGGGACTCAACAAGAAGATGACCCCCAGAGCCATTCAAGATTTAAGTTCCGTGATTCTGTACGAAAAATCAAGCGGAAACCCCAGGTTAGGAAGTCGGTCTTTAAAAAATCATGGTTCTTTCTGTTTTTCAAAAATATTTAAGCCCAGATGCATATCTACATAGCTGATTTCTGTTGCCATGCTGCATGCAAGAGGGACAGGGAGAGGGAGAGGAAGGATTTTCCTTTTAAAGTCCTGGAGGCAAGATTAAAATACTGCCCCATTGTGGGGAGGGAGGAGGGCTGCAAGGAGGACAGGGCATGGTAAGATGAGAGGTTGTTCCCCAGCTTTCACGATGGGGAAGAAATGGGGGTACCAACTCCAAAACCAAAACAATAACTGTCACTTGTGAAAAAGATGAAGAGATCCATACTTCTCATTATTAAACAAAATTATCTCTGCACTGGTCCACAGAACAATGAGTATACTGTTTGATGCCTTAATTATCTTTCCTGAAGCCATTACTTTTTAAAAATACTACATTTTATGCTTACTGGAATGGAACTGTTCATATTTTTTTAAAGTAGAGCTGGAGAAAGATAGTTCAGCTACTAAGAACATTGACCATTCTTCTAGAAGACCCAGATTGAGTTTCCAGCACCCATGTGGCTACTCACAATCATGTTTCTGCAGTTCTAGGGAACCCGATGCCCTCTTCCGGCTTCTGTGGGCACTCCGTGTAATTGTCCGCATATATGCAGGCAAAACACTCATACACATAAAATAATATTTTTAAAAGTAATGTTACTTATTTTAAATACTCAACCACTGCTTGCTGCGCTTGTTAAAATCCGTGACCTATAATTCAGTTAACCTTCAGCAAAGACAAACAGTCAACAAGCCTCCACGAGCTTCAGTAGCCTCAAGCCAGCCATCAGTTAACTATGTGGGTGGGGTTCATTCAGTTTCCCTGTCTAAGCTGCTTGCTGTCTGTTTCTCTTCAGCCCCCTCCCGGCTTCCCCTCTGCAGAAGAGGCCTATAATTTCTTTACTTTCAACTTTGATCCTGAACCAGAGCAATCAGAGGGAAAAACACAAACAAAGGGTGGAGCCAGAGCTCATCAAGAGGACCAAGAAGGAGAAGAAGGAACACGTGCACAAGAGACACCAGAGAAAACGGTATCTGATACAGTGTTGGAGGGGTGGGCAGGGACTGGGAAGACAGATGAGGGAGAAAGGGCTGGGGAGGAGTCTGCACCACCCCACAAGGACAGCTCACCTGTACCTTGTTTGGAAGCAGGAAGACCATGCTGCCATGTGAATTGACCTCACTTGACTTTCTGTAACCCTTGTCGCAGCCCACAGATAGAGAAGCAAAGGCCTTGATTAAATCTGTCGGTCCTTTCTTGTGAGGGAGAAAGGAAGTAGCATGGTTGGAGGGTTTTCTTGCTGGACTTTGCACAGTGTTTCCTATGTACTTCGTACTCAGAGTACTTTACTCTAGAAGGCAAATGTGACAGACCTGCCTCTCTCCCACAGCCTTACAAGAGAGTCCATTTTTGTGCCAAGTACCACCCCTAAGTATACATTATTCTGTTATCTAACTCTGAGCCCAGGTTCTTTAAGTGAATGTTATCGGACAAGCATCTTCAAAGGCTGTGAGTCGCTTGATTTTAGGATTACTATTGTGTGGGTTACCACTTCTTAGTTGGCTTCCTCTGGTATACAGTTTTCCAGGTAGGTGGAAGAGCAAAAAGCAACCAATGAAAACCCACCTGTGAAATATGAAAAATATGCAAAGTCACCTTCATCTGAAGCAAAGAAAATACAGTTTGTGTGTGTGTGTGTGTGTGTGTGTGTGTGTATTCGTGTGTGTGAATGTGGGCAGGTATGCTCCACAGTCCCTGTGTGTAGGCCAGAGGTCTTCAGAGTCTCCCATCACCTTCCACCCTGCTTGAGAGAGGATCCATGTAGTCTGTCGGTTGTGTGTAGCAGGCTAGTGGGTCAGTGAGCCTTCGGGGCTTCTGTCCCTGCATCCCATTTCCCTGTGGGAGTACTGCAACTACAGATGCACTCATTACACACCTCATGGTTTTATAGTACGAACCTCCACCCACTTGCCTATCTCCCCCAGCCTGGAAAATCCAATTGTGCTGTAAGATGTGTTCGGTTTCATGGGTTCAGTATTAGGAATTCTTTCCCCCACGTCTGCTAAGAATCCTGGTGGAACTTTTTCTTGTCACTTTTCAACATTGTGCAGGAAGAGGAAGAGCTGCTCAATGGTAAGGATGCTGAGGACTTCCTGTTGGGCTTAGATCCCACAGCCCATGACTTTGTATCGGTCAGAGCCGCAGAGTATGAAAGTGCCCACCTTCGCCTGCAGAAGGAAAAGGAAATCCTCTTCACACCTAGCCGGCTGACAGGTACTCCCTCTTTCTTTCCATGCTCGGCTCGGGCGCTTTCACATCCTGCAGATGGAATATGCCTGGCACAGAAAGACGACCCTTTCCAGAGCTGATTCTAGGTTTGAATGTGGTGGACTCGTCACATTCACAACCATCTTTGGGAGCTGGGAAGACGTCTCAGTGGGTATAATGCTTGGCATGCAAGCTTGACAACCTGGCTTTGGATCCTGGTGTCCACGTAAAAAGCCAGGCGCAGTAGCACCTGTCAGTAATGCCAGTGCTGGGAGTGAAGACAGGTGGATCCCAGAAGCTGGCTGGCCAGGTGAGCACTAGGTACTGTGAGAGATCCAATCCCATCTCAGAAACTTAATGCACACACATTCACACTCACCTGAGCACACACGTACACCAGGTCTGCGGCCAAGCAGAAGTGGGAGAGCAGACTTCAACCAGGAGCGGGCTCCCTTGGTGCCTTGGCTGAAGAAAGGAAGAAATAAAAGTTGCATAAACAATAACTTGGTGCATCTCTGAGCAGATAATATTCCTGAATGGCCCAGTGCCATAACCAAATCCCATAACCTCTGTTCCACTGCTGTTGCTGTTGTACACAACAGGACTTTTTAAAGGGGCGTGTGCTTACCGCAGGGGTGCAGGGAAAGCACCATCCCCACTTTACTTTTGCTGACACAGTAGGATATCCATGATAAATAAAGATAAATTGATTGGGTGAGCAGTCAAACTATTTTAACAAAAACTTTTAGGGGCTACCAGATTAGTGCTGACCTGGCGTTTTAGTGTGAATGAACATTTTATTGCATGAACAAATGTCTTAGATGAATGAGGAATGATAAGGAAGCTTGCCCCATATTTTTGGAGGACCAGAAAAGCTTTTTCTAGAAATCGGTATTTCTGGTTTGAGGGGTTGGAATATATAGGAAATGCAGTGTTTGATGGCCACACACAGGCAAGACAGCATGGGATTTTCTGTCATTCAGAGTAAGATAATTATGAGTCCTATAAGGGTTTCCTCCTGACCTGAAAACCATCCCATCCTGCCTTTTCTTCTGTCTTCTCTAGTCTACTCTGCTGCAACAGGCCCCACAGCCTTGACAGAATCTAAACTCTGCTGGAGCACCTCCCCAGCACAGAGCCCCAAGCTTCTCCCTGTGTTTGAATAGTTCCCTGCTACCCTGTGCTCCCTCTCACTACACCATGGCATTCTGGGAGTATTTTTGTTTCCCAGTATGCACAGTACATTCTTCCGCACAGTGATACCTGGCTGAAGGGTAGGGATGCATTCTGAGAATTTAAAGTTGTGTGAACATCTCACCGTGTACTTACACAAACCCAGGTGACACAACCTCCCATCCATCTGGGTTGTGTTGTAAAGCCTGCATAACACATTGCCATGCTGACATTGGAGGGACTCGAGGTTAAGTACAGGGAAACCTGGAACAGAAAACTTGGAGCTCCATTGTAACCTCATACGACTGTGGGCCGAACATCTCTGAAGGAACCAGCATGCAGTTCACGTGAATGGCTTCACGTGCCCTCCCCTTGCAGGGTGCACCCTCCTGCAGAGCACATTCACCCCCCAACACTAGGGTGGCAAAGTGTCTGCAACTGAGCAGACTCCTTCTTGTACCGTGAGTTCATCCCGCCCCTCCCTGAGTGCCTATCAACCGTGTGTATCGTCACCAGATGTCAGTCTCTAGTGGCATCCTATAGCCCTTGCCTCTTGTGGCTGCCTGTTGCTCCCACTGCCAACCTCAGTGACTCTACGCAGTGTCAACCTGGCCTGGAGTCCTGAGGCACATGAGCATCTGTCACTAGGAGGTTCTCAGCAAAGATCTGCTTTTTTTCTGAACAAGAAGACAGACAGAGTGCACCAATAATAATCCAGGTCACTATCACTTCGTTCAGAGAGACGTCCTGTTTTCAGTGCTGGGAAGCAGCCCCAGGTCCTTGCGTATGTCGGCCCCAGTCTCTCCGCTGACTGAATTACCAGGCTGTGAGCATTTTAGTTTGCAAAGCGTTTCCTTGTACTTGACATCATCTGATCCTCCCAGGAACCCAGTGAAGGAAAAGCTATTAGTTCTTGTACAAAAGAAAAGAGCTCCAAGTGCCTGGCCTGAATTCACTAGGCTGAAAACAGTAGCTCAGACTCCCATACCCCAGCCCTTGGCTCTGAACATTAGGTTCTCCTCAGCACACTCCTCTGCTGAGCTCGGCTCTGAGTTATTTAGGTTCTGGGTCTTAAGTACACAGGTCTATATGATATATGATATGATATTAACATGTTCCTCTTTTCCTTGGATCTGCTTCTAGAGATTAATTTGGGAAATGCCTTTTCTCCATAAATGAAATCTCTGATGCTGTTATAATCCCCCAAGTGGCAGTTCATAGAGTGAGACTGGCACTCATGTGTGTTGTGTTTATTTGTGAACTACCTAGTGCCGACCTACAAGAAGCTTCCTGAGAATGTGCTGCAGCCCAGATTCCTGGAAGATGAAGGTCTCTACATCGGGGCGAGACCAGAGGTGGCACGCACCAATGAGAACATCATGGAGAACAGACTGCTGATACAAGAGCCTGTGAGTGGGGCCCTCACTCCCCAGAGGAACCTGGCACCTGGCCTCGTCCGCTGGACTCTTTTCCTCTATAGTTTGTCAAGAGGATCTGGTTCTTTCTGGTTTTGCTTTTTGTCTTTGTCTCTCAGTACATTCTAGGACCCCCAAATAACACTGCCTCTCAACAGCTCAGAGCACGTCTCCTGCCAATTTGGTGCCAACATTTTCCCAAGTTCCAAAAGTTTTTAATTGCCCACATAGAAAATTATCTCAATTCTGGGTTTGCCACCCTTAAATCTTTAACAAAAAGAACATAAGATTCTTGTTAAGCATTTAATTCTTTGTTTTTTTCCCCCTTGATTTTTCAAGACAGGATTTCTCTGTGTAGCCCTGACTGTCTTAGTTACTCCCTCTGTAGACCAGGCTGGCCTCAAACTCAGAGATCTGCCTGCCTCTCCCTCCCAAGTTCTGGGATTAGAGACGTGCACCACCATAACCAGTCCATTTACTTGTCTTAAATATAGCTTAATAAGTGGGGGTGCTAGCGAAGAATCAATTTTATGGATACAGAAACTTTTAGAGTTCTTTTAGGGTCCAAGGTGACACATGAAATACATAACTGAAACAAAAATTGTATGCCAGTGTTTCACAAAATGTTTTCTGCCCAGATATAAAGGAATATTGTCCTTCTCTCTGCTTGATCCACAGGGGAGGAAGTGGTTTGGAGATGATGGCAGAATCCTAGCACTACCCAGCCCCATCAAGCCTTATCCCTCAAGGCCATCCCTGTCCACACAGGAGCAAAACACCAAGGCCGAACTGGAGACTTTGTACAAGAAGGTATACGTGTCCTGTTCACTTTAATCTCTTGTTCATTAGTGAAACTGAAGCTGCCCTGCTTACTGAATAGCTTGAGTTGGGTTTGTAACATTCTACTTAGTTCTTTTTTAAATAAGTCGGCACCTCACCCAGGAAGCCCAACTCACACAGGCGTGGCTAGGAAGGGCACTGTCGGTATCCTTATTTGCGTAATCAAGGTAGCTGCTCTTATTTTCCCATTTCATCTGCCCCTTCCTTCCTTTCTTTCTATTAGTTACATGTACTAGAAGACTGTTTCTTCCTTCTCCTTTTTTTTTTATGATCTAAGGGAGACTTACCGTCCTTATATCCTTTTTATTCTCCTATCTGAAGTGCTCTACCAAACTGCCCGCTTTGGGTCCTTGATTTAGCCGATGCCACCACAGTGACGGGAACAGGGGTAGGAAAGGTGATGATAACGGAAACCACAGAGACAAACCAAAATGGCAGGGCCTGTTTTATAACAGCTCATCTCTTGAAAACTGGTCTGTTCCATGTGACCAGCATTAATCCCTTCTGAGGACAGTGCCACTACAATCAAGCCACCATCTGCCACCTGTTAAATGTCTATCTACTGTGTCAGCAAACAGCAACACCCCAGGGACCAAACTTACAGCATTCCATACTCTGAGGGATAAACACCGGCCATTATTTGAAATTTACAATATCTGTAAGTACAATACTGATGGACTGACTATAACAGAATGGGAATATGGACTATTTTCCAAAGTGGAATGAATGGTGGAGTAGACTCAGGCCCCTCCCAGAGGTTCTTAGCTCTGGGCAATTTCTTTGCTCTCTGGGCCTCTCCTTTGCCCATGACCCCAGGTCCTAGTGAGTACTGAGATGACCCATGAGTGCTTCTTTTTGCACTTCAAACTTCTATAACTAGTTTTTACAGGCAGGTGTTAATGAACACTGCTTTGTGTGGAGTGTGATCCTGGAAGCAGGTTTACACATAGGTCCTAGACAGGGGGGATTTATTATCTACTTATCTCCTACTTGATTATCACAAGACAAAGGTGCATGACGCAATTAGTAATCAAGACAGCATGAAACGTACCGTCTTGTCACTCGTGGACCCGTCTCTTCATCCAGGCAGCCATTTCAGCATGAAACACTAGTATAATGAAGCACTCAACTGTGGGTTAAAATTAGAAAACTGGGGTAGTTAATAATGAAAGAGAGTCTTTGGGAGCCAGCGAGTCCGACCTGTCCCTCTGAGCAGTTCTAAGCTTATGTGGACATGTACTGCAATTAAGGGATCAGATTGTCAGTTGAACCAGGGGTAAAACTGGCCAAGAGAATGCTGCCAGGAAGTGAGACCAGAAAGCCCTATTCCATCTCACGTGGATGACCTTCCACCTATAGACAGAAGCTGAGCTGCTAAAACTGGTGATTTTACCTCATGTAGTGCCAAACAGATTACACCAATCTCCTGGGGACAGCTAAGACCACACAGCCAGAGGCCCCACCTCCCCGTCCCAGCATGGACCTGTACCCAGGATCCAGGTTCCAGCAGACTCTCCCATGGGAAGTACCCAGTTGGGGGGGGCGTGGCTAGAGAAGAACAATACTCCCTCTCACATTAGTTTAAATTGGCAGATATTCTAGTTTCGTTTCATTGTTGTGACAAATACACTTTCCAAAAGCAAGCTGGGGAGGAAAGGATTTCTTTGGTGTACATACCCAGGTCCATCACTGAGGACAGTCGGGACAGGAACTCAAGCAGGAGCGTCATTGAAGGCAGGCCTTCCTGCTGTCCCACACGGCATTACTTTAGACCAAGAGACTCACTTACAACCAGAGGAGTTCAGCGGTTAAGGTTACCGAGGTGGGGCTGTCACCGATACATGGAGCATGATGGCCCACAGGGTCTTCCTCAGTTAGCTTCTTTTTATAGCCTGACCACCTGCCTGGGAATGGCACCACCCACACTGTACCAGTTCACTATCAACACAGTCCCCCGACAGACACACCCATTGGCCAATTTGACCTAGACAGCTCCTCAGTGGTGGCTCTCCACTCAGGTGAGTCTAGGTTGTGTCAAGTTGACAGCTAAAACTAACCAGGACAACAAATAACACTGTATGTTTTCCTCGTGTCCAACATGACGTTTGCAGAATAAATACATTGTAGAATGGTAGACTCTGACATTGCTAGGTGACTACCTCACAGTTGCTTTTCAGTGCTGCCAGTGTAACAGGTACTTTCCTTACTGTGGTATTTGGCCTCTTATTGGCCTATGCCCTTAAGAGACAGGCCACGCCCACTCCCAGCTTCCAGCCTCTGACCCCAATTCTCTCACCCCTTCTTCCTCTTCCACTCTCACGGGAGCAGCAGCCGCTTCTCTTCCCTCCCCCTTCTCTCTCTATCTCTCTGTCTCTCTCTATCTCTTTATCTTCTCTTCTTTTCCCTCCATCACCCATCTAATAAATGTTTAACTCTTCATGGCGCGCTTATCTGTCTCTCTTTTGTCCATCCCATACCGCTGCACAGCCCATACCGCCGCCGCAGCAGCGCACATGGGGACCAGGAGACTAGCCGCTTGGCCGCCCGCCCACTGCAGAGTCCGCATAGTCTCAGGGACCTGCAGCAAGCTGCAGCAAGCTGCTGGTGCACCTTCTTTTTTAAAAAAAAAACACAACACTTACACTTTTCAAGAATACAATATGCCACCACCAAAGCTCCACGCTGTGCAAGAGATCCCTTGAAACTGACTCTTCCTGGCTGTACGTGTGCTTTCCCTGACTAACATCTTCCCCTTCCCCTCTCACTACAACTGCTGCAGAACTACTGAGAGTAACCTAAAATAGGGAGCCAATCTCACACATCATGATATGGATGAATAAATGCAGGAAGTGTGAGATGCACACAGTGACAGTGTTAGTCAGTTTTCCTTTTCTGTCACAAACTATCTGAAATAACCCACTTATAAAGAGAAAGAGCCGGGTGCGGTGGCATACACTTTTAATCCCAGCTCTCAGGAGGCAGAGGTAAGCAGATCTCTTTGAGTACAAGGCCTGCCTGGTCTACAAAGCTAGTTTCAGGACAGTACAGGCTACCCAGAGAGACCATGTCTCAAACAACAGCAACAACAAAATACTATGAAATTCAGAAATGTCTTGCTTTCTATTCCATTCTGGGACTCGGCTGTCTCTTGTGCCATGGAGCTTTTTCGAGGGGCCTGGCTTAGTTTTCTCATCAGATGACAGAAATGGGTTCCACTGCTGAATCAGGAACCAGCAATTCCTTGAGCTCTTAAAAGACTCTTGATGCCTGACACTGAGAGGACCCACCTCAGATGCTCACTCGCCCAGCAGGAGTAACCGTCCCCCAGCAAAGCCACACTCCTGTTTCTGAGACACACTGAACCACTAGACTGTCAGTTCCGGTGATGGATGCATGTCCACCCAGAGGGTAATTTGGGAGTTACATTTAGAAGGTAGTTATGGTTTAGCACTGCTATTATGAATGTGTTTCATTACAAATATATATATATATATATATATATATATAGTTGCTTAAAAGTAAAATAACCTACAGCTTCTAAATTGAGATGAAGTCACTAGTGATAAAGAAATACAAACAGATACATAAAGAAAAACAGTTAAACTTCAAATAAACTATGCAATTTAACGCATTTTAAGGAGGACCAATCCAAGTCTAAAAATTAAAAATACCAAATAGGACAAGCATAACAGAAAGTGCAGTTTTTCTGATTATAGTGGCAAAGTGGGCTAGAGCAGTTGTTTTCAACCTGTGGGTCACAACCCCTTTGGTCAAACGACTCTTTCACAGGGGACACCTAAGACAGATTATTATGATCCATAACAGTAGCAAAACTACAGTTCTGAAGGAGCGACAGAAATAACTTTATGGTTGGGGGGGTCACCACAACACAAAGAATTGTACTAAAGAGGCCACAGCATTGGGAAGGTTGAGGACGCTTGGGCTAGAGTTACTGAAGAGCCGCTGCCGTAGCCCTGTTCCTTCCTTTCACCCTTCTGTGCTGTTCTGTCTTTAATTGGAAGTCTAATATGTACTACCTGTGCTAAGTTTTGGGAGTCCCAGCTAGCAACGTTCAGCCTGCCCTTAGCCTTTGTGCGTTGTGTGAGGAGACAGAGAAGGAGCCAGAGGCTAAAGGCACTGTGTTGGATGGGGGCTGCCTGTGATATCAGAAGTCTGCCAGTTTTAGGCGTTTGTCAGGAGTTTATCCTCGATGAAATCAGCGCTTTCCCTGTCTGCTGTTCTTCACAGAAGTTCTGCATTGGTGGTAAATGGTGAGAAGCTCAGTGCAAACTAGTGGAAGGGGGCTCTGATGGGTCCCCACAGTGAGGCTAAATTATCCAAGTCAAGGAGACAGTTTAGAAAGCAGAGCCAAAGAGTGGGACTTGGGCTGAGTGCTGGGAGAGTCCCTCTCTCTCCCTCTTTCCTCTGGTTCTTCTTGCCTTTTGTAGACAGTGCAGGAATCTCCATGTGTTGGGGTAGGGTTGGGGGAATGACCCTTCATGGCCTAGCTTGACAGATCCAGAGAAAAGAGGTACTACTTGCCTCACATTTCACGCTGTCAATACTAAGGACAAATGCCAGTCCGTTGTAAAGGAATCACATCCCCACTCAGCTTCTAGCCTTGGCAGTACAGCATTGTCCTTGAAAAGGAATTTGAAAATGGGATGGTCTCCAGGAAGACCTGGAAGAGAAGATGTGGGATCTACCTGAGGTCTGCTCTTGAGCTTCGTTATTATTTTCTCAGGACCGTAGAAACTTATTTTTTAGTCCTTCAATGTAATATATATAATTTGTATTATATATTTTTTATATTTATTTATATTTGTAAGATATATATATATATTTTAAGCTTCTGTTGAGAATACCAGCAGATTGCCCACTAGCATCTCCTCTTAGAGCCTTGCTCTTTAGTTTTCAAATGAAGAATCATGTCAACTTCACAACTTGAAATACACTCTGAAAATACTCTCTCCTTAGGGGAAATTGTTGCTGTTTCTTTCATGATAGTTCTCAGCCTATAAGAAATATAGATGGATGGAAGAAGACAAGATCCAGGATTTCTTCCTCCTAATACAGTGAGGGTTAGGGATTCTGAACGGCTGAGCTTAAGGTAGAGAGACGAGCAGGAGTTACCAGACCATGAGCTCATCCCGAGTTGGAAAAGGAATACATGGGGAATGTGCCCAGGCAACATCACAAGATCATAACAACACTCTACCACAGGCTCCTACTCATCCCAAGAACACAGGCTGGAACCTGAGAACCACCCCTAGTGGCTGTAACTCTGGAAACTCCCATGGGGAGGGAAGAGTGAGACAGAACTAGCAGCCAGAGAGGAAACGCCCATGGACATCTGTGATTGACATTTCGTTGTGTAGCTGTCTTACTACAGCAAAATCACTATAATTAATGCAGGTTTTCTGACTGGTCATAAGACTGTGTGGATTTCATTGCCACCTCTCAGTTCCATGCATTTTTCCAGGCTCATAGATGATTAATGCAGCAGACACTGACTGAAGTTGGCAGGGGTGAGGGGTGTTGGTCTAAGAACAGTCGCTCAATTCTTTTGTAGGAAGGAGCTTTAGAAGCTATTTACATTAACTGGAAAATTATAAGATTGATGTGGCATAAATGCTTTATTTGCAAGTTATGTGGCTAAGTATCAAGGCAGAATTGGTGTCCCATCCTGTATTTTCTGTGGAGAGCGCGATCAGTACTCTCTACGTTGAATTCCTTTGCATGGCTCAGGTAGGGATGCTAGCTTCAGGCCAGAAGCAATGGAATCTAGCCCCGACTCTACCCTGAACTTGCTTTGGGACCTTGGGCAAATTGCTGTGTGTCTCTGGGCCTCTGTATCTTCATCTGTAGAAATGGTTGACTGAGGGGAAATGTTTAATTGGCATCTGTCAATCATGTGGAGCCTTGCAGCACTTTGCATGCATCATTCTCTTTATTCAACAAAGACCGGTGGGTGTTTGCAGTCCAGTGAAGTCCAGCATCAAGTAGCAGCTGATTTAGAAGGAAAGAAGGCCATTACCTGTCAAGATGAGGTTTGGAATGTGCAGAAGAGGGGATTCTGGCATTAGAGAGCCACAGCTGTAATGTTATTCCACAGCTAAGAACCGTGTGTGTACTCATTCTGTGTGTGTGTGTGTGTGTGTGTATATGTTGTGTGTATGTGCTGTGTGTATGCATGTTTGCTGTATGTGTGCTGTATGTTGTGCATGCTGTGTGTTTGTATACTATATATGTGTGTATTAAACTGTGTGTTTGTATGCATATGCTGTGTTTTGTGTGCATAAAAACATGTCTCATTTATGTAGTGGAGTCTTTGGCTTTACACTCATCATTAATCATCAACATAATTTCCTATATTTGTATTTTGGGTGAAGTATGCTCATTTGAGCCTTTCTTTGCTGGTAAGATTATTGTGTTCTTGCTTCTTCATACTGGAATTAAAAAATATATGGTTTATTCCATTTTACTCAGTCAATTCTACAGTTTTCTTCTAGAAGAGCAGGCTGTTGGTGTATATTTGGGGTTTGTGACTTCTTATGAGACTCAATATAGTATGTTCTATATTTAATTATTAAAGCATCCAGAATTTCTTTTTAAATGACATTCAGTGTACCCTTAATAAGAAACCTTATAAATTTGACAATTTCAAACTGCATGCAATGTATTGTGCTCATATTTATCCCCATGATGCTCTTTAACCCCTTCTTTCTCCCACCTAGCTCCCCTTCTTTCTCCCACCTAGCTCCCCTTCTTTCTCCCACCTAGCTCCCCTTCTTTCTCCCACCTAGCTCCCCTTCTTTCTCCCACCTAGCTCCCCTTCTTTCTTTCATCAGGCTTTTTATTTTCAAACATCCTTATAAAATAATTGTGTGCCACAAAATATCACAATCTTGAATAGGAAGATATTAACTATTCCTCAATACCTTTCCAAATAAGCATTATTCTCCAAATCTACATTAGTCTGTGTTCCAGTAGCTGCTGATGGTCCCTGCCTTAAGTTCAGGTTTAGCTTAATCAAGCATGGAAGGTTTCCAGACACATGGTGGAACTAAATCTCAAAGATGCCGCCTCTCTTCCTGCTAGAGAGGAAGACTCCGTCCCTTGCCTTTTGCCTGTTTTCTATATAAACTGTATCGCACAACGGGCTGATGTGTCGATGATGGAATGCTAACTTCACCAAACTTGCTCTGAGAGTTTCTGGAAACCACAGCATCTCTGAGGCTCCCTCTCTTCACCTGTAGAGACAAGAAGCTGGGGAAGATTTAATTGGCATGTTTTTTTTTGGTTTTTCGAGACAGGGTTTCTCTGTGGCTTTGGAGCCTGTCCTGGAACTAGCTCTGTAGACCAGGCTGGTCTCGAACTCACAGAGATCCACCTGCCTCTGCCTCCCAAGTGCTGGGATTAAAGGTGTGTGCCACCACTGCCTGGCTTAATTGGCATTTTGTGGATTACTAGACATGCTCCCAAGTTCTTCATATGTATCATCTCAGTTATTCAACAACAGTGAAGAAATCAGAGCTCACCTCTGCAGAAAGCATTGGGTACGCTTTCTCAAAGCAGCCTCCCCCCGACAGCTTAACCAGGAGAGAGTGTGAGCACAAGTGATGCTCACCAGCTCCAATAATCAGTGGCAACTTCTGGGAAATATCTTGGAGAGGTTCTAGAAGGAAAACAGTTCAGTCTGATACACTGTACACCAAGGAATTCCCTTGCCGTTTTCTGCACAATGGGCTCCGCTTTCCCACCACTCTCCCTATGTTTTTCCACATGCTACAGATCTTAAAATTCTCATTACAAGAGAGGGGCATCTGTGATCCAAATAATGACTGGTTTGCAATGGACCATACACTCCTCACATTAGGAAATATTTTCAAGGTCATCAGCTGCAGAACCCAAGACTTCAAGAAACATGGAAGTCCACAAAGAAAAGATCCATGATACTTTGCATCCAACAGCCTTTGCAAGGACAAGAGGACTCTGTGCTTTGACCTCACAGTCTGCTCTCTTTGACAGGCAGTGAAGTATGTCCACAGTAGACAGCGTATGATTGGATCTGGAGACCCTCTGGGAAATTTCCAACTGGACATCGATATTTCAGGTTTAATCTTCTCTCACCATCCCTGTTTTAGCCGAGAGCATGTTTTGGCCTCCAAGCTGGCCCAGCTGTATGACCAATACCTTGCAAGACAGCAAAGAAACAAGACAAAATTTCTCACAGATAAGGTACTTGTATTGTCCATGTTTGTTGTCAATGGTGAAGCTCATTCTGATTAATCTAGTGAGGACCCTTCAAAAATCAAATGTTTCTGTCCCTTATGTCACGTGTTCTCCCTGTCCAGGATGTATGACACTGTCCTACCTAGAGGCAAAAGGAAAGTGTCTTACTTCCTCTTCCTGTTGCTGTGATAAAATGCCTAGACAAAAGTAACTTGAAGAAGAAAGATAATTTTGGCTCATGATTCAAGATACTGTCCTTCATGGTGAGAAAGTTAAGGATGCAACTTAACTTAAGTTGAAGCAACTGATTGCATCCATTATCCAAAACAGAGAGCAGCACAGGCATCCTGGCTAATCCTCAGCTATTTCTCCATTTTGTATGGTCCAGGATCTCTGTCTAAGGAATGGTGCTGCCCACAGAAGGTGGGTCTTCCCATCCCAATGAACTTGACCAAGAAAATCCCTCACTCACATGCCCAGATGCCAACACGTGACTCTAGATCTTATCAAGTTGAAATATTGGGGTTAACTATTACAGGAGAGTTCAGACGACATGTAGTCAAGGAGCCCAAATTCTGAAGAAGGCTTGTGTGTGCTACCAGTGACTCCAACCATGAGAAGTGATTCCATGTGATTCACAGTTATTACGTGATGAAGTGATCTTGGATCCTGAGACTGTTAGTGCCTTGGGAATGTGTCTGTCCTTAGAGACATTCTCCTTTTTGTGCAGATTTTCCCAAAGTGTAGCACTCAAACACAGGCCAGCTGCTGCCGCTGCTGCAGAGGAATGGATACCCTTTGGGTTCTTTTTTAGTGTGATGCTACCCCCATGGGACTTCTCCTGGCAATTGTGGCTTCAGACAATTTTAGACTTCTGCCCCGACCTTAAAACCTACTGTCTGCATAAGTGGCTACCCTATAATCCCCCCTCCAGCTTTGTGATTTCTTCATGTTAAAAGAACACTATTATGTGTTTAGAATCCAGAAAGACCTAGGGTTATCTTTGAAAATAAATTTGTTTCTGAGACACTAAGTAAAATTTATATTTCTAGCAAACATTCTGATTATCTGGGCCCCAGAACAAAAATGGGTAAACACTGTTCCATAGAATTCTAGATTCATAAAAAATGGATGTATCAATTCTTTGTCACTGTTGGGTTTGGTGGTTTCAGTGAAAGTCTGGAGATGCCCAGAGCCTTGAGTGTCCACAGAAGCGCTCTTACCATTTCACTCAGGATGTCAAAGTTTCTGATACAAAACTTCTCCCCTATCTTGTTAAGCTTCAAGCGCTAAGAAAGGCTGTTCAGACTGGACTGAACCCAGAGACACCACATCAGTCCCTCGACACAACCCAAAAAACCATCAATGAATATAAATCTGAAATTCGGTGAGTAATAAAGTTTTCAAGGACCCCTCTTCTTCCCTATTAGATGTGTATTTACAGTTCATATTTCCAGACATTTTAAAGTACACTCAATTCATGTGAATTTCTGCCAAATGAAACAATGATACTAATAATCTAACATGTGAATGCAGAATTTCAAGTCTAACAATAGGAACAAGGATGTGAAGAAAGATTAGCAATCAATCAAAGAAGAGGGAGGGGCTCACAGGCCCTACCTCCCTTATCTGTGACCTGTTGGCTATATATAGATTCTGGGAGAGAAGGGAATCAGTCTTTGGTTGGGCACCTACAGATGAGGCTGCCAGGCTCCAACCCCACAGTCATGCAGATGGCCCTGGTTGATCTTGAGGGTCATGTACATAATTTGTGGGAGGGTACAGAGTAGACAGGGAAGGTATGGAGGCCAAAGGAGTAAAAATATAAAGTGTATGAATGTGGAATTATAAAAAGAATTAAAAATGAGTCTGGCACGAAAAGGTGCCTACTATCTGGAACCCGAAGTTCCAGGGGTGTGTACTCTGGGGAGCCCGATGCTGTGTCACAGTGAGGCACATGCCAGGATGTGTGTAGCATTGCTCACAAAAGCGAGATGTAGAGATAACCCAGTGCTACCGGGGTCGCATCTGTGCAGACACCGACATCTGTTGCACCATTTACAATGGATGAGCCTGATAGCATGCTCCCACGTGGGTGAAGCTGGAAAGCAGCCTGTGATAGACCCCATAGGCTGTTTTCTGCATGGTGTGGCCCACGGAGCAGTAAGAACACATGACCAATACTCATTTATCATGGGTAACACATCTGAACTGCACACAGATCAGGTACACACCCCATTCTTTGTTCTGGGAGGGCGGGAAGGGGTGTGAGGTTGGAGGGTTGTCTTTAGTTGTAATTATTACATTTCATTGAAAAAGAATCCTGTGTGACTGAGAGGCAACTGCAGAGGCAGCATCACGTTCGGCATCTATGCTTTCCTGTTCCTTTGAGTTATTCATAATTTTAAAAATTCGAAGTGTAAAGCCCTGACCATTGCTCCTAAATAAGGAAATATAGAATATGAAATTCCTATCCCCTCAGGGAAAGTCTTGGTGAACAGTTTCTTGCTGGTTCCATATGCTGTGAATGTTTGCACGTGGGTTTCTGTGTGCATGTGTGTTACTGTTTAGAATTCTTTCATATTCTATTCTGTCACCCACAGTTTTTTATGTGCCCTGTATCTTGGCTCTTTTCCTCTCACCACACATCTAAGCCTCTGTTGTCCAAAGGCCACCATTTATTATAATAGATATAATAGATATAATAGAATATAAGTCTCTGGTGACAGGCATTACTCAATAATATTTAAATTGTGCTATAATTAAACTCCCTAAATCTGTGTCAGTATTTCTACAGAACAAATTCTTAGAACAGAAAGTAATAAATCATAGAGTTTCAATGTATGTTTTTCTTTCTCCAATCTAGGCATTGGAAATTCTTCTAAGAATTGGAAATTCTTCTCGCAAAGTGGGAATTAGTGCAGTTTATATACTGGAAAGGAATGAAAAGTATGCTTAAAATGGAAAGTATTATTATTATTGTTATAGTTATGTTGGGTGTTCGGCATAGTCTTACTTATTATGCAGACAAGCCCGGCCTCAAAGTTGTGATGGTCCTCCTGCCTCAACCTCTCAAATGCCGGTGGTACAGGCATACACGGTCTTCTAAAATTATTCCTTATATTTAAATCATCATGGCCTCTACATGAGGATAATTTTAGTTTTAGTGTAGAGTGGGTATGAAAACAGTGATGGGCGAGAGAGACCGAGACAGGAAGAGGAGGAAGTAGACAGAGACAGAGAGGTGGGGGAGGGGAAAGTTTAGGAGAAACATGGTAATAACTGACTTCAAAACAGTCACAGTTTCCCCGAGAACTGGACTGACAAATTTCTCTGAAAAACAGTTGACCTGGATGTGAGGCGGCCTCATAGTCACAGAGCACTGCAGTTACCCCACAGCTGTTAGAGATGGAGACTTCTGAGCATCCGCATGCGTGAGGCAGTGAAAGAAGGGATCCAGACCCTGTTTGAGTTTTCACTCAGAGAAACTAGCCTTGTGTCGATGGCCTATTCTAGGATAGCTTATGGAGTGGGCCCTTTCCTTAACTCGTGAAACCAAGCTGGTCATCCCTCAGCTCCCCCGGGACTTACCAGTCCGACATTTGTCCAGTCCTGGGTTGGTACACTTGACCTGGAACAACACCATCTGAAGCATTTTTCCATTTGACTTTTTTTCCCTCCAAGTTGACCTTTTAAAAACAGCATTGAGACTCTGTTGCAGAGCCAGAAAGTATATGGCAGGGGTTATGGATACCATGTGTTGCTAAGGTTGGGATTATGGATGCCATGTGTTGCTAAGGCAGGAATCATGGTTGCCATATGTTGCTAGAAGAGATTTGAGCTCTCTACCAGGGCTTCACACTAGATGTGCTCCCTCTCAAGCAAATAAGAATTCAAGGGCTACAAGTGCCATCCAGCTAAACCTCTGTATCATAATTCTATCTATGGCCAAATTTCTACAAAGCACTCGCATCTGTACCATCTCTACTCAGTGCTCTGCCCCTCACTCACTCACCTGCCTCTGAGGCGGATTTTGCTGCAGCCCCTGAGACCTCTGCAGCTCTCTCACTCAGCTCATGGGCAGACGTTGACTCTCAGCCCCACCTACATCGCCTATTTAGAAATCTCTCCCATGATGGTGTAGTCGTCCTTCTTATTGTCCTTGGTCTGTTCTACCTCCTTTGCCTAGCTAATGAAACTAAAAATGCCTGAGGTGTTGTTGTTTTAGCCCTTTAAAACCCGCGTTCTCTCCTAAAAGGCATCCTCTCCTGTGGATTAACAGAGGTCAGCGGTTCTGCAGGCCGTCTCAGACCTGGGTACCCTGTCTACACTGCACACCCTGCTTACCCATGCAAGACTGCAGATGAACTAACTACCCAGTGCCCTATTCAACAATTGCCCTTCCCTCTTCCTCCACAGCTCTGCCACCATTTCTAATGAAATGTTCTTCTGGGATTCTTGGCTTATTTAACTCATATGGCAATTATTTTTGTTGTTGAGAAAAGTTTCCAGTATTTCTGAGAAATTATTTTGTTGAGAGCTTCAAAAGGAAGTTTAAAAAAAAAAAAGAACGATCTGAAGGTGTTACATAACTCAGTAAACTAACTTGATATTTCAGTTTTTTTTTAAATAAAGCAAGGGAAGTAGCAGATAATGGGATAAAGGAATATCAGACCTTTAATGATGACCGTCTCTGTGGCACGGTGGCCAGGCTAGGGTCCCCACATACCATATGTCTTTGCAGCAAGCCTGTGAGGTGAGTTCTGTTAGCATGCCTATTTTACAGGCAAGTAAGGAGAAGTGACATAGCTTGTCAAAGGCCAGCTAGTAGATGCTAAAGCCAGAATTCCCAACAGACTGTCACTCTCCTATCTTCTAAGGACATCGGAGACCCCTCAGTCTTGGCTCCACACAACAGCTATCAAGCTTTGCCACCCCCCTTTCCCACCGTGACCTGCTGAACAACTAGGCAGCTAGACCTCCTTCCCTCTTTGCACTGTCTCCACAGCCAAGTCACTCCAAGTAGAACTGTCATTCTCTGGCCTGCCAACAGCCAGGAGATGCTAATTTCTGCAGTGCTTGCTGCCTTGGCTTGCTCGGGATGTTCTCACAGGCTGACCCCATGTCATGCCAATGTGTCATCACACATGTGTATATCCTTCTCCTAAGTTATACTGCCAGTTGCCAGAGCACAGGAGCACAGAGCTACTCCCTCCTCTATACGTGTCTGTATCCCTGGACTGGCACAAGGCGCCTGTTCTAAACCAACCCACTAGCTGATTTATGGTGTTCTAGAGTGAATTTGAGGTCTGAATTTGGTTACCATTGGTGAAGAGGTCTTTAAAAATGCATTAGATGATTAAAACACAGGTTAAATACCTGACATGAAGAGGAAAGCATTTTCAAATGCCACCTCCTCAACTGAATCCAAAACTGCTTCTCATCTCATCAGCACTAAAATTTCTCCAAAGCAGGGAACAGCATTGCATCATCTCTAAGCAGAACTCGTGATCTGTGTGGACACAGAGGGACCTCAGTGCTTGGCTGCAGACTGGGATGCCAGCATTCTTAATCCATGACAATTACTCCTGTTAGTCCCTTCCTTTCTTCACTACAAAGGCAGCTGTCAGTTGGAGAAAGCCTAGTCTGGAAAATAATTTTAAAAGATGCTCTCATTTATCAAGTTTGGATTCAGTTAGAGAGAATAAATTAAAGAAAACTTCCAAAACACAGATCTCATCCTGTTGCCTTTTTTTCTACTTCCTTTCACAGCTTCTAAGAAAACAGTTTCTCAGAAATACTGAAAACTCTTAGCAAGAAAAAAAATTGTTATATGCATTAATTAGAGAAGTGGAGAATCCCAAGTTTACCTTGAAACCGTGGTAGAGCCATGGAAGAAGAAAGAAAGTTGATGTTGAGAAGGAAACTGGGCTGCAGTTTTATAGCCCCACGTAGAAGGGAGGGTTGGGTCTTGCAGCTGTCTACTTCAATATGCAATCGTGAAGCATTATTAACATTTCACAAACTAACACAACTGATACAAGCCCATTGATTATTCCATCTCATAGGCAAACTCGAAAACTGCGTGATGCTGAACAAGAGAAAGATCGGACACTGCTTAAGACCATCATAAAGGTCTGGAAAGAGATAAAGTCACTGCGAGAATTCCAGAGGTTTACAAACACACCACTGAAGCTGGTCTTGAGAAAGTAAGACTTCTCCGATATTGGCTTATTGGGCTGTATCATACATCAAGAAAGATGTGCAGTACATAGACACAGTTTAAAACCTACCAGCAAACAGCGGCAGCCATGTACCTGCTTCCTGGGCTGAGCACTGCAGGGACCCGACAGTCCCTGTGCGTCTCCCCAGCAGCAGTAACAGCTGTTTGGACTTCTGCGCTCATCATATGCCTGGCTCTGTGCATAACACCTAAGAAGAAAGAATACACACTCTAATATTGCTTGTCTTTCACTTTTATAGAACCAATGTATAAATACAGTTACTCCTCTGTGTTTTGTGTATTTCAGTGATTGGCAGTGTGTAGCTATCATTTTGTTTATAAAGCTGAGGAGATGGCTCAGTCAAGAGAATGCTTGCAGCATAAGTGTTAAGACCTGCGTTCAGTCCCCTAGCGCCCATGGCAAAGGCCAGGCGTGCTTGCATGAGTCTGGAACTCTAGGCTTGGGAGTGGGGATGGGGGCACAGATGGATTCCAGAAGTCCCTAGCCAGCCAGGCTAGCCAACTGGTGAGGATCCAGTTCAGGAAGAGAGGTTATCTCAATTGATAAGGCAGAGAACATTAGTGGAAGATAATAAATATCTGTTTCTGGCTTCTAGATGTGTACCCATGCCACTCATGCACACACACACACACACACACACACACACACACACCTTCACTGTATATATACACTTTCAGACTTGCCTCTTACTGTGCTTGCACCTAGGTTTCCAGAAATGTCCCTGGAAGGGACATTGTTGAGTCCTAAAGGACACATTTCTCCACTTGACATTCTTACTCCAAGTGCACTCCAGAGGAGTGTTATTGCTTAATGCCTTCCCCAGTGTCCCTGTCACCAGGTTGGGGGTCAAACATCTGTTGGTATAATTTCTGTTTCCCTGATTGCTCATAAGGGTGGGTCTTTTATGAATTAGCCATACTTATACACTTTTTGTGAGATTCGATCAATTTTAATGGCCTTAGATGACTTATTTATGTACTCCTTTACCTATTTGTAATTTGCAAATTCACTTAAAGGGAAAAAGTCGACCAGAAAGTAGACGAGGACACATATGAAGCAGAAATTCAAGCTGAGATCCATGAATTGCTGGAAGAGCACACAGAAGAATACACAAAGAAGATGGAGGAGTATAGAGCATTGCATCAGCAGTGGAAGGCCTGGAGAAAGGCTCAGGTTCGTAAACTATCACCCTGGAGTAGGGCTGCCTAGGGAGGGCCTGAGACAGGAGGAGGGAAGCTAGACCAGCAGGCCACATGGGGGTCTCCTACTGGCTCTTCTGTCTCTCTCACCCCCTTACTGGGGGGCAAAAGGGATTGACTGGTTAATATGTTTGTTCAAAAACCCGTCCCAACCCTGTGCTGTGCACAGACGCTGTATTGGCAGTACTGTTTACAGTCAGTAGCGCACATGCTAAGTGCGTCCTTTCTGTGTGGCCACTTGGAATGGAGGGTGTTGATGCCCCTGCTGAAGGCTCTGCAGATGTTGTCTCAGAAGTCTTGGGCTGGGAGGTGTTCTGTGCTTTCTCCTCTTGGTGGGAGAACGGAGGCACAGGGACTTTCTGATGGAGACAGCCAGGGTGGGGCTGCCCCAGTACCTGTTCTGAGCACTGCACTCCTGAAGGACAGTCCTGGAGACCATTTGGAAGCCAGGTCACCTCTTACCCAACAGAGGGCCAAAAAGAAGAAAAAGAAGCAAACAGCCGAAGAGCCCGCCGAGGAGGAGGAGGCCGAGGAACCCTTTCCCGAGGAGGTCAAGAAGCCCATCCCCCCAGAGCTCACGGACCCAGCTGTCATAGAGGAGCAGGTGCGGGAGAGAGTAGCTCACAGCAGGAGGAGGCCAGGGGAGCCCACACTGGTTCCAGAGTTGAGCCTGGCAGGGAATGTGACCCCCAACGACCAGTGTCCCAGGTAAGACCATGTTCTAACCATACATGATATTGGAATGTACCAAGTACATACATGTTCTGACCATTGATGACACTGGAGCATATTCACATGTACCCAAGCACACACATCAGCACATGGTGAGGCATATACATGCATATAATCTGACCACACGACACCTATGAACAGAGGACTCATGCCCCCATACATAGGCATAAGGTGGCCATGTGAAACTGCTGATGTATGCCTACTTAGGCGATTTCCTAGGGTTCTCCCACCTTACACCTCACTTGCCACTCAGGAGCACTTGTGTGGAGAACCCCAATGCAAGTCCATGCCTGTTTCCCATAGTGACTGTCTGTACCCATGCCCCCTCCTGCTGGCACAAACACTGAGGTGTCTCTTGGACTCCATGTCTGGATATGAACTATGGAAATATAAAGCATTAAAACTGATAGTCCGTTTAATGCCGACAAGAGAATTTCCCTTAGGGGTAAAGAAATATTCTGGAGGGGTGTAGCACTGGCACATGGGTGTATTTAATGGTTCTAAAATTGGGGATTTAAAAACAGTTAAGATGGTTGGGCATAGGGTTCGTGCCTTCAGTCCCAGGAGTTGGGAAGCAGAGATGGAAGCACCAGGAGTTTGAGGGCAGCACATGAACCCTGCCTCAAAAAAATAAATAAATAAAAATTAAAAAAACAGTTAAATAATAAATGTTGTTTCACGTATTTAAACACAATAATATTTCATTAATATACTACCACCTCCAAACCCTCTATCTGCGTTTTACTTTAATACTCTAACTTTTCGCTTTTGTCAATATGCTGGAATTGCTATTGCCTAGTGGGTTTTGGTGGTATCTCTGCAAACACACACAATCAGAGGCTACACGTGAAAGGTGTGGTCTGTTTACCATCTTCCTGGCTCCAGGGCTCTGATGCTTCAGCTCTCTCCAAGGGCCAGAACACACTGCTTTGTGATTCTGTAAAAGCAAGACCTTCTCTGTGAAAACATTAAGAAAAAGTTTAGGTCATCGGGAAAGGGACCCCCCCCCAAACTGCGAAAATGTGCTACTCGACTTTCTGTGTAAACCCTATTAGCTTAAGTCATGACTGTTCCTTGTAGTTTAACTCCTTTATTAAAAGACTTTCTTGTTGTTTATGTGTCTACGTGTTTGCCGTGAGTGTGGGTGCTGTGGGGGTCAGAAGAGGGTATCGGATGGGCTCCCCTAGAGCTGGGGTGGTGGGCATTATGAGCTGCTTGACTTGGGTGGGTGCTAGCAACGAAACTCAGGTCCCTGAGAAGAGCAGAAAACACTCTTGCCCACTGAGCCATCTCTCCAGTCCTGAATTAATTCCATTGAACAAGGAGTTATGCTTACTTAAGATTTTGTTTTATATGCAAACGTCTCACTTAAGAAAATTGAGGAAGCTGTAGCTCAGCAGAGACTGAACTCTTACTTTGTCGTCCTCCCTCCCCAGACCATGCCCTTTTCAGTACTTGTCAATGGCTTCCCCATTAGTTCCCTGTTACAACATTTGATTGTAGTAGGATCCTCAAGACCTGTCCCCGTCAGGGTCAAATGGGGGCTGATGTGACCAACCGAGTTGCCACCGTGTCCCTTGTCAAGTTCAGTATTCGCTTAATAATGGTGATCCTTAGTAACTTAACACTAACCACAACTGTGAATGGTCTCCCTCTTCAGGGCAGAGGTCTCGAGAAGGGAAGACGTCAGGAGGCGCTCTGTGTACTTAAAGGTGGTCTTCAACAGCAAGGAAGTGTCCAGGACTGTTAGCCGGCCGCTAGGGGCAGATTTCCGAGTTCACTTTGGACAGATTTTCAATTTGCAAATATTCAACTGGCCAGAGAACATAATGCTTCAGGTATGTCTCTTAACTATAATTTTTCTCCAAGGATTTTGTGGCCACTGAAGTTATAAGATGGTTTTAAATTATCTATGGGCCCCTTACTTATCAATTTTCTTCGGAAAGTCAGTGAAAACAGGTCACCACCCTCGCTGTCTACAAGGCTGGTAAGGTAAGCACTGGGACCAGAGAAATCTGTACTTGATTTTCTGAAGAAATATTTCAATATGACCATCTGCTACTGTCTCCTAGATAATGCTAGATCTTATCATGGTGATAATATTAATTATCATGCTGTTGTATCCCAGGAAACAAGAGGAACTCAGAATCAGGCTGTCAACAGCTTGGTCACAAAAAGAGTTTAAGAGGGTCTCCCCGGCACCATAATGACAAACTCAAGGCCAAGGCAGCCCAGCACAAACCCTAATAATGGAGACCGATACCTGGGAGACACTCTATTGCCACTGCTGCTGGCTGAGTCTCTGCTCTGGGTTCCAGGTCTATGAAACTATTGGTCACAGTGGTACCAACTTGCTAGCTGAAGTCTTCCTGCCTATCCCTGAGACTACGCTTGTCACAGGAAGGGCCCCCATCGAAGAGGTGGAGTTCAGCAGTAACCAGCATGTAACCCTCGACCACGAGGGCGTCGGAAGCGGTAAGCAAACCTAATTGTTCTCAGTAGCTCATGGGTGACATTGTCAAATCTGAATGTATCTTTTGTCCCTTCCCAGAGAGTTATCAGTTATCACCAAATACTTATAAAATTGGTATCAAAAACTCAAAAGAAGCCAGGGATTGGGGGAGGGGGTGTCAACAAGACAGCTCAGCAGGTAAAGGCACTTTGTGCCAAGCCTGAGGGTCTGAATGTAATCTCCAGGAGTCACATGGGAGTTCTTTTCAGTCCTTAGCACATGTTCATAAGATTGCTTGCCAAGTAATTTCTTTACAAAAAAAAAATATGACTGCACTACTATGAAGTATTTTACAATATGGACTAAAAAGCCTTAATAGGATCTTTGATGCCTTAATCCCACTTGTAATAATCTTTTGTAAAGAAAAAAATCTGAAATGAAAATGAAGCACTGTTCATGAAAAGATATACCACAGTTAGACAGATGTGTAAGGCTATAAAAGATACTAACTGTAATCATTATGTGGAGATTATCCCTTAATGTTCTCAATTCTAAGTTCTAATAAGATGTATGATGGACCTTCTGGCTCCCTCGAGTATGTTTCTCCACTTCTTTTTAACCTACGTGATGATCTTTTTCTTTTGCTGCTAGAGTCTTCCAAAGCCCTCAGTTCACTGGGACTGTATCTACCCACTGAAATTCATTACTGCTTTACCTGCCACTTCCTGTATTTTTCAGCCCTAGAAACTGTTTATTTTCCAATCATCCTGGCCGGTTCTAGATGCTTCTTCCTTTCATTGGACTCGCAATCATTTTTTTTATTTATTTATCCTTTCCCATTTACTTTATGTAAACATATTAAAAGTTCTAAATGTGTTTAGTATTTTAGCACATGCCTTTAATCCCACTGCTCAGAAGTCTGAGGCAGACAGATCTCTGAGAATTCTAGATCAGCCTGATCTAGAAGAGAGAGCCAGAGTCAATTTTCCTCCACTCAGTTTTTTCCCAAAATATTCTCTCTGATCTAATACCGATCTCCATACTTACTACTTCTCATTCATGGTGGCTCCTTCTCTTCGTTTGTCTGGTAGCTTTAAAATCTTTACCTCATATCCTAAATTTCAGCTTGAGAATTCTTTAAGGCTCCAATTCTAAAAATTTGGAGACTTAGTTACAGGTGGGAGAGTGGCAAGCTACATGACTTCGGGAGTTGTGTATTCTGTCTGAATGCCACCTTCCTCATTCATGAATGCACCCAGAGATGCCGCTAATGTGTGAAGATGAGGGTGGCACCCCAGGGGGACAGTGCAGCTGGTGTAGTAAGGGGTGTGGGCCTGCTTTTGGTCCCGGCCGCCCACTGCGTACCCGAAATAATTACGCAGAAACTGTATTAATTAAATGACTGTCTGGCCCATTAGTTTTAGCCTCTTTTTGGTCAACTCTTACATCTTATACTAACCCACATCTAGTAATCTCTGTGTCACCATGAGTCGTGGCTTACTGGGAAAGATTTAGCGTGTCTGGCCTGGCAGCTTCATGGAGGGCGGCTCTCCCTGAGTCTGCCTTCTCTATCCCAGCATTTTGTTCTGTCTACTCCCCCCCACCTAAGGGCTGCCCTATTAAAAGGCCAAGGCAGTCTCTTTATTTAACCAATAAAAGCAATACAAATAAAAAGCACCTCCTACACCAAACTGGTTTATGTTAACAGTAGTAATGGAATTCCAGATGAAGATGCCATGGTGCTTACAAACTTTTCTTTCCTTTAGTTAATTAAACATAACTAGATAGACAGATTTTATCATTAATTTCCAACTTGTGGAAGTCATCGCAGCGATGGAAGCCACAGCACTTTAACTCTTCGTTTGCCTGTGGCTTGCCAAGTCTCTGGAAGTCTCTAAGGCCTCACTTTCTTTCCGCAGAGGCATTATACAGAAAGTATTTCTCTGTTTGTTTGTTTGAGACATGGTCTCTCTGCATAGGCCTGGAACTTGCTGGGTAGATCAGTTTGACCTGGAACTCAGTGATTCAACCTGCCCTATATGCCTGGCCAGAAAGCGTTTTTTGAAAAACTATGATTTTATTTTTTTATGGATGAGTGCTCTTACATGTATACCTACATGCCAGAAGAGGGCATCAGATCTCATTACAGATGGTTGTGAGTCACCATGTGGTTGCTGGGAATTGAACTCAGGACCTCTGGAGGAGCAGCCAGTACTCTTAACCTCTGAGTCATTCTCCAGTCCACAGAAAGTGTTTCTAATCAGACTTCCTTGGCCACACTTGAAAAAGTCCACACCCCTGCCCCTTACAGCACACACTTCATATCTTTCTAATATGTTCTTTGGTGCGCACTGCTCACCAGCATGCTAAACATTTATCTCATTTACTAGCTTCGTTATATACACTCAGACATAAGCATCACAAGAACAGGGCTCATCTTTTTTTTTTTTTTTAAATAAAAAGCTCACACAAGCTTATTTCTTTTGATTTGTTTAAATTTGTTTCTTCACTGCTAAGTTCAGCCTGAAACAAAATAGGAACTCATGTATATGTCTTAAATAAATGAACAAATGTCTGCTTTTGAAATACCTCCTAGAAGAATGCTGTTATTTCCCTTATACATAAAAGAGCTACAGTTCAGAGAAGTTAAGTAATTCCTCAGAGTTCTCACAGCTGTGAAATGGCAGAACCAGGATACTGCATACCCATGATCTTAAGGCTAGCGTACTATAGAGATTCTACTCTCAGCTGTTAGAGAGAGCTTGACCTGTATAGCTTTGCCTGAAACGGTCTAGTGATGCGGCCTTGGATCATGCACTCGATCCTATCACCCCAGCCCCAAGTTCCTTCTCTCTACCATCAGCCCTCTCGATAGGCCCGCACCACCTCCCTTCTAAACACAGCCCTGTGGACCTTGATCTTCCCTCAGGAGTGCCCTTTTCCTTCGAAGCTGATGGCAGCAATCAGCTGACTCTCATGACCTCAGGGAAAGTGTCCCACAGTGTAACATGGGCAATTGGAGAAAATGGGATTCCTTTGATTCCTCCACTGTCACAGCAGAACATTGGATTTCGAAGGTAACATGGCTAGAGTGAACTGGTGGCCAGTGTCAGCACGGTTATCATAACATGGAGTGGGGATCTTGGGATGTCATGTTCTTTCCTTCTATTTCCAGCAGCCTGTATTTTCATGGTACTTTTACATGCCTTCTTGAGAGAAAACTTAGAATACAAATCACCTGACATATGTAGGATGGCCATTGGTGTCAGATACAGCACACACACACACACACACACACACACACACACACACACACAATCATTTAATCATGTCAGAAACTCTCTGTGGTCTTCTTCACCTCCTGAACAGGGAGGCGCAGGGCATATGGTTATATATTTCTCTCTCACTAAAGGTTATTTGATAGTGACTGGCAGAGTTTGCTGGATGTGGGAAACTTCCTGCTCTCCTGCTCTCTTCCCCAACTACTAGATCTTATGTCCTCCTTCACAGAAGGAGGAGCCCTAGCCTCTCAGTTTAGCCCAGGAAGCCACTGTGATGTGCTATTGGTCCAGGCAGTCTGCAGTCTGGAAACCTGCATTCCTCTATCAGAGGCTCCCTTGATGTAGGAGGTCCTTCTGTATTTCTGTTGCTTTCATTGGTTAAATAAAGAGACTGCCTTGGCCTTTTGATAGGGCAGCCCTTAGGTGAATGGAGTAAACAAAACAAAATGCTATAAAAAAGAAAAATGTAACAAGCACCATGATTCTCCTGGCCAAGACAGACACTACTTAGACTCATGCCAGTAAGCCACAGTCAAATGACAATACACATTAATAAAAATGGATTAATCAAGATATAAAAGTTAGCCAATAAAAGACTAAAAGTAATGGATCAGACAATAATTAAATAAATACAATTTCTATGTAATTATTTCGGATATAAGCCAACCAGGTACCAAAACACAGCCCTCTCCTCCTTACTACACTCCCTCTGCCATCTCCCTATAGATACATCACCTGTCAGCCACCTTGTTGCTGGAGGCTGCTCATTTGTTCCCTGACTGCCCTGACTCGAAATAACCACACAGAAATCTGTATTAATTGCAATACCATTTGGCCAACAGCTTAAGCGTATTTCTGGCTGACCCTTATATCTTAATTTAACCCGTTTCTATTAATCTGTGCATCACCACGAGGTTGTGGCTAACCAGCAAAGTTTCAGCAGGCTGGGGGGGGCGTCTGTCTCTGGAGGGGCTACATATCTTCTCCTTGACTCCGCCTACTCTCTTTATATATCTCTTCCAGCCTGGCTATGTTCTGTTAAGCCACTGGCCTTATAATAATAATAAAAGCAGCTTTGTTATTAACCAATAAAAGCAACATATATACAGAAACACTTCCCACACCACCACCTCACCATTTGGGCCATGGTTGCCCCATCTCTGAAGTAAAAAGATATTTAAAATAAGAAAGATGATTCAGTAGGTAAATGTGTCTGCTGTCAAGCCTGACAATCAGTTCAATGCTTGGGACCCACATGGCTGAAGAAGAGAATGGACTCTGTCCTCCACACACAGGTTATACATGCCCATACTTGTATGTACACACACACACACACACACACACACACACACACACACACACACACGAGCAAAATAATATACCTCCATCATAGAGGAGATGCTTTTTCAAATGACTTAAACATATGAAAAATCAGAATGAATTTTGCTTTGTCCCCTTCATGCCCAACAGATCCCCATACCAAGCTGCCACAAGTAAACGCATCTCTGTGTCAAGTCAAGAGCTGTGCCCTGCAGCTAGGCATTTTCTGATCTTGACACTGGAATTTAGTGCTGAGGACATCCCCTAAGCTAAATTTTGGCCCTCCTGAAGTGAAGTGGGGAATGAGCAACTCAAGCGTAATAAATCCCCAACTCAGCCATGCTGAGCATGAGTCTCCTTCCTTTGTGTTCTGTGTCCAAAGCTGCTGTCCAAGTGGCCTGGGAGGTGAGGCAATCGGGGTTCCCTGAACCACAGGGGCCAGGATGGGAAATGAGGAGCACTTCACTGCATGGGTAAACGTGGTATTGGGTCACCCTGGCACTCCTTTTATTCCTACTTCTTTATTGCCTTATAACATATTTAATAATCGAGAGAAGAAAGTGGCCAGCGACTCTGTAGCAGGCTTCCTCTTGTAGAAGGTCCTGGTTTCTGTAAGCAGTGCCAACTCTGCTGAAGTCAAGCTCCGGACTGTTTCTCCTGTTTATGTTTTTTGCTGTTTCTCCAGTGCTTTGAAGAGGGCAGATGCCATCTCATCCATTGGCACCTCAGGACTGACGGACATGAAGAAGTTGGCCAAGTGGGCAGCAGAGTCCAAGCTTGACCCCAATGACCCCAACAATGCCCCTCTGATGCAGCTGATCTCGGTAATTTGGTCAGAGATGCATAAACCACTTCTAAATTTTAAAATACCCTCCCTGCCCCTTTACAGTTGTCTGGAAAGCTGTTTAAGAATGCAAGAGCTGTCGGTTACAGGTTTAAATTTCAGCATTGCCACTTCCCTGGCTGTGAGACACAGTTGAGCATCAATGTTCTAAACCTTGTGTTGCCCTCACAGTGGATGAGGAGGATACAAGCTGATGTGCATCATCTCTAAGATGGGCACACGATCCACATACAATAAATATAATTAGCTTATTTTGTTACTGTTTCTGCAGCCTCTGAGAAGTCCCCATAGAACTGTTCTATTTCTCCACTACACAGAGAGAAAACTGACTTTAGACTGACAGCTGCTTGCTCACAGCCACATGGATAATAACCAGATCCCAGAGCGCATGCTTGTCTTCTTATGCTTTCAGTACTGATGGGGTAGTTTAGGAAATCTGTCTACAGCCATGTGACCCTGAACACACCTAACTCATCTTCCTTCAGATCAGATACAGGGGGTTTAACTGTCTCAAAACAACTGTGAACAAGTGGGTGTCTCACAGGGTGACCATAAAACACAACGCTAATCGTCATGGCTTATCGGATGGATAATTATAAGTGTTCTGAAACTTTCATTTTCATCCAAGTTTCAAGACAAACCCTATTATTCAGTCTTTGTTCCTTACAAAGGTTCCTCCTGACATGATGCTGCTTAGTATAGAGAATAGTCATATCAGAAAGAAGAGCCCAGGCCACCTCCAGTGCGGCATAGTTCACAGAATGTTTTTACATCATGTCTTACCTACTATCTTAAACTCACCAATAGAAAAACTTATCCATCACATCCTTTTGTTTTTTTACCCATTTATTTTTTCCACAGAAAAACAAAACAAAGGGGTTTCCTTCCAACTGGCCTCTCTTTATGGGCCAAGAGTTTCCCTAGCAAGGGTCCCCTTTGCCATCCTATGACCCCAGAAGGTCCCTGCTCATTTCCATGTCCTTCCTAGCAGGAGGTCACAGCTGGCAAAGCACCAAGCCTAGAGGCTGGCAGTGCCTGAAGGGAATGGAGCCACTCTGCCAGCTTCTCTGTGGTGTCCAGGAGCTGTCCTTCCCGGGCCCTACAAGTTGGCTGACCCATGCCCATCTCTGGCTCAGTCTCAATAACCAAGGCCATGAGATGCTATTCAGACAGGAGACCATGATGATGGGGGGGGGGGCGCTGAATGAAGCCAGCTAACAAGGAGCTTGAGCTACACAACTGCATACAGGGATTTAAAAGTCACACACATCGTATACACGAGTACTCTATTCCCGTAGGCGCCGGGTCAAGACGCTGCAGGCTGGCGTGAAGCTCTCCCTTCTCACTTCGCATGTTTTCATAATGGATACCTAAAGTGAAATTAATTGCCATTCTTTTGGAAAAATGATTTATGAAGATTAAAAAAAGTAAAATCCACTAAGTATATGGAGTAGCACCTGCTTGCCGCCACTGTTTTAATGTAACTTATCTTTCAATTCTGTTGGTCATAAACTGTACGGCACTCTCGGAGCTGAGTCAAGGCCAGTTCCGTTGGAAAGTATCTGCCCACTAACTGGAACTATGCGTTTTCTGGCTCTTGTAGGTTGCTACCAGTGGAGAATCCTATGTCCCCAGCTTCTTCCGATTGGAACAGCTACAGCAGGAATTCAACTTCACCTCAGAGGAGGAATTAAATCGATCCAAAAGGTTCCGGCTTCTCCGTCTTAGAAGCCAAGAGGTGCCAGAATTCCGGAATTATAAACAAATCCCAATATATGACCGAGAAATTATGGAAAAGGTATTCCAGGTAAGAAATTGTCCAAAGAAGCCGGGCAGTGGTGGCACATGCCTGTAATCCCAGCACTTGGGAGGCACAGGCAGGCGGATCTCTGTGAGTTCAAGGTCAGCCTGGTCTACAAAGTGAGTTCCAAGACAAGCAGGGCTACACAGAGAAACTCTATCTCAAAAAGCAAAAAAGACAATTGACCAAAGAAGTTAATGAACCGTCTGCTATGGTATTGAGCTAATGAACCGTCTGCTATGGTATTGAGCATGCTGCGAGATATGGACCTGGCCACTGTTCCCAGCAATGCTGGTTTCTCTACTTTAGTAGAATTAGAGCTGTAGGGTTGAGAACATCTTCTGGGCTGATACTGCTGCTGATGCCTGCCCTAGTCACGGACGCAGCTCCACCTGGGCGTGGTGAGTCCATGGTGAGCACACCCCGGACACAGTGGCAAAGCACAGGGGAACAAGAAGGGGAGGATTTCAATATCTAGGGCAAGAAGGAAGCCCGCGACCAGGAACTGCATCTCAGGTCAGGGGAGGAACAAAGGCTTGGCAGAGCAGAGGCAGGAGGGACCCAGTGGAGAATGGAATGTGTTGATGGAGCAGGCCAGCAGGAGGCAGACAAATCTGTGTGAGAGGAGGCCAGTGGAGAGGTTCTAGAAATTACTGTGAATTTTCATGCAGGAACTATTCATGCCAAATTTTATTTGGTCTTCCTGGAATTAATCTGAACCCACTACTGAACTTCTTCAGCCACAGACTGCAGTTAATTAGATAATGAAATTTCCTAAAAGTGTAAGAATAAGGATGGAGAGATAGGTCAGTGATTAAGAAGTTCAAGTCCCAGCACTCACCATCCATAATTCCGGTTTCAAGGGATCTGATACCTTCTTCTGAACTACATGAACACTAAGCACACATGGAGCATATATGCACATACATACAAACAAAATATTTATACATATGAAATTAAATAATCTAAAAATAATTTTTAAGATTAAAAATAAAATTATGTGGAATGTATCTGTGCCTCAAGTCCTCCCAGATGCAAGGGCACTTATCCGTCCTGTCTGGGCTTCCGGTATAGAGGCTTCCTTCTCATTTGCAGATAAGCTTCTCCAGTTGACCACGTGATCACCAGTATCATCTCAATAGAGATAGAGATGCCCTCCTCTCCCAGGCTCAAAACTCTTGAAGAGCATCTCTTACTCACTGAATCTAGGTTAATAGGCACTGCTGGGCATTCAGCTATCATGGAAAATTGCATACAAAGTAGAATGTGGTAATTCCCAGGGGTACCACACTGTTTTATCCATAGTTAAAAGACTTGGTCTGAGCAGATGGAAACTGAAAGAATCTATTACTATCATCCAAGTAGTTGATCCAAGTCATCTGTAGCTAGATGCCATCTGATTACAGTATGGTTTTCATAAAAGTTTTTCACTGTTTTCATAATTGTTTCACTTAACGTTGTTGCGTCAAAACGTGAGTAGGGCTTGACCAAGTTATGTGGTGAGCTTATTAGCACCCTGAGTTATAATAGCTTCTTTCATTTCTCCCACGGAGTCCTTACCTTCCTGTGTGAACATTTTAACTCAAGAGTGTACAGGTATTCCAACCAACTGACTCAGACTCCTGCGTACTGCCTCTGCGCCAAGGCCAGGAGGAAGGTGGAAGGGACATTTAGAACCGTGATTTATGACCTAAGCCACATGTGATAAATAGTTCCCCGACCCTGAGAAAAACATTAGAGAACATCTTAAAAGTCATGACATTATGATGTCCTTTTAACTTTAGGACTATGAGAAACGGTTACGAGACAGAAATGTGATTGAAACCAAGGACCATCTGGACGCCCACAGGGCCACAGTAGCCAAGTACCTTCAGCAGGTAAGAAAAAAACAATTAAAACCATCTTCACAGGGGGAAAAAGCCAGGATTTTAAGATGAGGGTGTTTCTGCTTTTATAAATGCTTGTGGCATCTTATGCAAGCCACGTAGTCTCTCCAAGTTTGTTTGCTCACATATATAAATAACTGATTGACGACTACGTTTACCTTTTGAATATATGAAACCACTGATCTATGCCATGATTTATACTGCTGACTGTCGTAAACGGGACACGATTACAAGGGACTCCATTTTTTTTTGTTTGGTTGGTTTGGTTTTTGTTTGTTTGTTTGTGTTTCGACCAACTACAGTTTCTCTGTAGCTTTGGAGCCTGTCCTGGAACTCACTTGGTTGACCAGCCTGACCTTGAACTCACAGAGCTCCACCTGCCTCTGCCTTCCAAATGCTGGGATTAAAGGTGTGCACCACCACCGTGTGGCGGAAGTCCATTTCCGAGTCCTGTTTTGCCTCATTACGTCTTTGTTGCACTGAATTATGATAAACAGTGTAAGAGAAGCAAGAGTTTTTAATTCACATCTGAACTGCCCTTATACACTAGAAAACTAAAAACTAGTTAAAACAGCCTCTTGTTCATCCTTTCCCTTTCTTCCTTTTAACCGTCTTTTAAAAATTATTTATATAAAATGCCATCATAACTACAATGCATTCTTCCTATCTAGATAATCTACTCTATGATTTATGTACAAAAAATAATGATCAACTGATGGCAATTAAGAGGACCCTTATTTAAATTAGAATGTGAATTATTCTGTATAAGTAACATGTGCTATACCACTGGAACTCCGGGTAAGCCATTCTGAATAGGGGAGAGCCAAAAGAATCGGTTCTCAATTGTACATGCTTCAAGACTGATCCTATTCTTTTTGTACTTATTGTTACTGTATTCTTTCAACAAAATATTGCTATCTTACAGTCAGAAACTTTTCAGTCTCCTAAAAATATAACAGTGAACAAAATGAAAGCAAACAAAAGCCAATTTCTCAGCCTGTGCCCTTCCAGTCTGATGGGGGGAAGCTGGAGAGTTTGCAGCACTAGAAAGCTGACGAAGATGGGAAGTGAGAAGGACTGTGTGACATTGACTCACTCAAAGGAAGGGAGCCAGTGATGGTCACACAACACGACCACCTTAGTAACGCTGACGTCTTTTCCCAGGTTAGAGAATCAGTGCTAAATCGCTTCCTAACTGCAAAACACCATTTCCTTCTTACTGATTTGGTAGTAGAAGAAGAAGTCCCCAACATCAGGTAAAAATAATCAAACAAAGCTACCACTATAGCTTGCTATGTTTTATCTTATTCCATTACATGGGAGATGTATGTAAGATTTTGTCATTATTGCCATTACACAGTAATGACAATGTTAGTTGAGGGATTTATAACAGGGCAAAGCATCCTAGGGCCACTCCATCATTTTCCAGTAGAGTCCATCCCATCTTTCTCCACTGCCAAATCCACCTCAGTAGCCCTTGTCATTTCCCATTGCAGTTAAGCTAACCCTGACAGTATCCCCGCCTGCACGTCCTCCCTGCTTTTCTAGTCTCTTGATACCAGGCTTCTCCATCCATCTCCCACAGTGGAGGTGACTGAGACCACAGCCCCTGAGGTTCCAGATCCCAGGGGACAGCCTGGTCCTACCACAGAGCTGAGGTGTGTGTTTGGTGAGGGACACATAGAAAAATGGATGTTTATATTCATTGATTCCCCATTGGGCTAATCTCCAGAAAGTCTCAGTCAGGAGTGGGTACATGGAGGTCAAAAGATAACTTCCTGTAAGGATGGTCTTATGGGGGACCTTCATTTCATGACCTTCTCAGTGGCCAGTCATCTGGCCTTGTCTAAAGATTATTTTGGGAGACTGAAGAGATGCTTAGAAGTTTGGAGCACTTAAAGCTCTTTCAGGAGACCCAAGTTATGTTCCCTGCATCCACACTGGGTTCTTCATAACTTCCTATAAGGCCAGTTGCAGGATGCCTCTTCTGGCCTCCATGGGAACAAGTCTATACCCCCCACACATACACACACATTACACACAATTAAAAATAAAATAAATCTGCAAGACTCATTTCCTATACATGCACTTCCTCCCCCCATCAAGCCAAGAAAGAAGACATGGTACTATCCGTGGTGGCTCCCTGCAACTCTATCCATGTACAAAAGACAACAGGGACCCCATGAATATTTGCCAAACCACTCTAGCCTAGACGTTCGTTGACTATGTTTAGACATAAAAGCTGCAGTCAGAACAGATGATGGTGTTCATGCTATGTTTCTCTTTCTTTCCTTTCTTTTTGTTTCTGCTTTACTTTCTGCATTAAGTTCTGAAGGCTCGGGGTATGTTCATTCTTTTTCTTTAATTTTAATTTGTTCTTGGCTTTAAATTAAAATGCTTCCATTTCTAATAGTCTCAGTCGACAATATGGGCCTAGGCTGGTTGCTAAGGAGGCATCAAAGTCTCACAAGAGCAGTTAGGTTGGGGGAAGAAAGTATTGACCAGAGAGGAGACGTGTCATGTCAGGATGCCTGGCAAAGCTCTCAGGCCCCCATCTTTGGGCTAGGTAGGTGTCCCAGCAGAGTGACTAGAACATGGACTGAGTTTAAACCCTAATTTTCTTCCTACACTAAGTATCCTTCAGCAATCAAGCCACCTACCAGAGTCTTTGGTTTCTTTACCTGAAAAGTATGGTAAATATTGCAGTTGTAAAGATGAGAAGTCTTTCGTGTAAGGTTTCTAGCACTTTGGCTAATACGGAAGACATTTATGTGTGGTACCCACCTATCTTGAGGCTAGAGACCAATCTGAGCTGCTCCTGGAATCCCCTGGGGATTCTGTGTGAGAGAAACCAGTCATGCTCAGACAGCAGCTGCAGGGCCTTCACCCCCAGCCAGTGTGAATGTCCCTTGTGAAGAAGGCTCAGGCACAAATCTGCTGGGCCAGGTCATTACTTAGCAGAAAAACAACCTAGACACTGCAGCCATGGCTGGCTGCGTCCTGTGGGTAAGGGCACTGTCAAGAATCAGCTTCTAGGCACATGGTAGGTCTGTTTTCCCATTTCATTCTCCCCACAACTCCGATTGCAGGCAGTGCCTACAGTGTAGCCTCTTAGAGAAAGGCAAAGAGGCGTCCTTTCCTCCCAGCACGTTTCTACTTTCTTCGCCTCCAGCATAACCTCTCTATCCTGGTCACTGCCATCCTAACACTAGGGCACTGTGCATCTTCCTCGCCAACCCTCCTAACCACGCTAAGATGCTAGTACCCTCATTTTATGAGGAAACAGACTCACAGAGGTGAAATAATTTGTCACAAGGCAAAGAGTAGAGCCAAGATTCACACTCAAGTCTGAATAGTCTCAGAGAGCAAGAAGCACTATCTAGAAATCTCCTGAGAAAGCCACATGCACTGTCGGGCGAATGGATCTGGCTAGCGGTGCTCCCTGGGCTCAGAGGCAGGGCCCCTTCCAGCCGATTGAGCTGGCTGTCTGGAAAAGGTGGTGAGGCTAGCCTGAGGGAGGGTAAAGCTACAGCTTGGCTAGTGAAGGGCGGAGCACAAGGCATGCTTGAGGAACTGGTGAACCAGGCAGAGAGCAAGGCAGGAGATGCAGATGGGGGTGGGCGAGGGAGTGGGCAGGCCTTCGTTTGCTTCCAATAATGAGTGGAAGTTGAAAAAAAATTAATAAAGCATGCCGTGGGAGACTCCTCCTGCCCCACCTGGCTTCATAGAATTTTTAGAATCTTTCCGCCCTCCTTCAAAGGAGTGTCCAGGGGTCTCTGGGAGACCTTGAAGCAGAGTTTAAGAGGCCAAGTAATAACTTTCTGGACCTTTCTTTTCTACTGAGTCCTAATCCTGTTCTATAATCATTAGCATTTTGGGCCTAAGCCTTTTCAAGCTGGCAGAACAAAAGCGACCGCTGAGACCACGAAGGAAAGGTCGGAAGAAGGTGACAGCCCAAAACCTGTCTGATGGAGACATAAAGCTGCTAGTGAACATCATCCGGGCTTATGACATTCCTGTGAGGAAGCCCGCAGTGAGGTGAGCGCCCTGGGAACAGCCTCACAAGGGGATGTGCAGAACCCAAGGCGGCCTGGTCCTTTACCTTTTATTGCAGTGAGAGGGAACATTCTTCTGCTGAAGCCCCACCCCTACTGCTTGGAAGTAATAGAGTCAGTCTAGGCTCAAAGATGAGGGTGTTGGGAGATTGCAGAATTGCAGGATTGCAGAACACAAGGCCAAGTGGCGCAGCTGAGCTACATGATAAACCGTGGGGGTCCAGATGGTTTTCCTGGGTCCTCATTGTCTCTCCCACTTGCTTCCCTCTGCACTTGCTTCATTTTTCTCATGTGATGGGAGTTGTTCCACCAACTGTGCATCACCTTCTCAGGAGAGAAGCTGGGTGCTTACTGGGCTCAGATGCTGATAATTCATGGTCTGGCCATCTGCAGCACAGAGGCAGGGTCCAAGAAATGAGCGTTGGGGGAAATGGAGAGAACATGACTATCACAGGGTCCAGTCTGAGTTTCTTACAGACCTAGACGGATAAAGAATTGAAATTCTTTTTGTGGGTGCCCTTGTTGCTGCAGTGGACGAAAGTCGAACTTGTCCCTTCTCCATGCACAGTACCATGGTAGGCGCATTCACATCCATCATTCCATTTAGCTCTTACCACTATCCCCACCTCTATTTTACCAGGTAGAAAACAGGCAACGATGATGTACACGGCCTGGCCCAGGTCATCCAGTACTATCAGACTCTAGAGTGCCAAGATAGCTTGTGCCACCTTCTTTCCTATCTAGATTCTTCCTTTCTCCACCCCTCTGTCTTCTCACCCCATTATTTTGTGCTATTTTTCTTTTCCTATTTTGTGTGCATGGATGAATGCTTGGTATTTAACACGTGCATATGTGTGCGTGCACTCTTACACTTGTGTGCCGAGGCCAGAGGAGGACATCAGGTGTCCTGCTCTATCACTCTCTACCTTAGCCCTCTAAGACAGGGTCCCACTGAATATAGAGCAAGACTGGTGGCTAGCTAGCCCCCGCTGCCCTCCTGCCTCCCCCACCCACAGTGCCCACAGTGCTGGTGTTACAAGTGTATGTACGGACACGTCCAGCTTTTTATATGGGTGCTGAGATCCAAACTCCAATTCTCATGCTTGTGAAGCAAGAGCCCTTACCCACTGACATCTCTTCAGCTCCTGCCCCTTTTCTTTACTAATTCTTCATCCTGTTGCAGAACATCTATTGATACAGGGAAAGAGAACCATAATGAGATGGAGCCAGGACTCTGCTGCTGAGAGGGACTGGGTTGCAGTGATTCAGGCACCTTGGAGAGTGGAGGACGGGGAAAGCTGTCCCTTTCTCTGCTCTCAGAGAGACATGCAGGCCTGGCAAGGGACGTTGGGGAATGATTTGGTAATCACAAGGTGTCCCAGGATGGACCAGCACATACTCAAAGCCTTCTAGATGTCAGGAAGCTGAGAGACAACAGCCACTCTGAGATTGCCAGTGCCATCACAGAAACCATCTCAGTTGACATTTTTCTTGTCACTGACTCCTTTCATGCTTTTCCCTCCTAGCAAGTTCCAGCAGCCATCCAGATCTTCAAGGACTTTCAGTGAAAAGCAAACTGCTGCCCCCAACACGCACAGCCCAGTGCACAGCACTGACTGCCCCCTTGGCCAGGTGAGAGGACAAGGCGGGCTTTCCACTTTGAGCCCTGCCCTGTATGTCTTCAAGATTTCCCTTTAAGGGCCTTGGCTATAGCTCAGTTGGTGTAGCGCTTGTCTAGCGTTCCCAAGGCCCTAGGTCAGATCCTTAGTATGGTATAAGCTGAGTGTGATACTGTTTATAGTTTTTGCACTGGGAAGGTAGAAACAAGAGGATCAGAAGTTCAAGACTGGGGGCTAGAGAGTCAAGCTCAGTAGTTAAGCACACTTGGATGCTTCTAGGTTCTAATCCCCTCCTGGAAACTCACAGCTGTCTGTAACTCTGGTTCCAAGGGATGTGATGCCCTCTTCTGGTTGGCCTCTGTGGGCACCAGGCATACCTGTGGTATAGACAGATACCCATGCACATAAACTAAAAATAAATATGCAGGCATTATGGCATATGCCTTTAATCCTAGCACTCAGGAGGCAGAGACAGGTGGATTTTGTTTCAAGGCCACCCTGGTCTATATAAGGAGTTCAAGGCCAGCCAGAGTTACCCTACCCCAAAATGTTAGAAACAAAGAATAATCTTGGTGTAGCACAAAGAAATATACAAATTGGAAATAGTCCAGCAAGGCAATTTATTTAGCAAAATGAGTGCACTAGAACCCAGATGCAGCTAGGGAGCACACCGAGGCAGAACGTCCGTCTGGCTCTCATTCGAACACAGGTGGTAACTGGGTCTTAACCCCTCTCACAGGGTTTCAAAATCAGCTAGTTTTAGAAGAATCACAGTGGAAATGAAGGAAAAGGGAAGGGTCCAGCCCCAGGCCATCAAATTCCAGGAACCCAGAGGTGGGGGTGACTTCCTGCAAATACAGGTTTTACCAGGTGGTAGGGGGGTTAAAGATGGGGGAGATGTATATATATTTAACAACAAAGTTCAAAGTCATCCTCAGCTCCATAGTGAGTTTAAGACCAGCTTAGTCTGAATGAGACACCAGCCTCCCCCAAGAAATGGCTAGAGCACAAGGGACATCAGAGGAGAAACTTGCCCCTGGACATTTACAACTTGCAGGGGAGCTCTGGGGCTTAGCCAGAGGAGGGCAGCAGACCAGGCCTCGACCAGTGCAGTTTAGTTGTGCATGTATCTTGTTTTCTATTTAAACCTACCCTCATATCAAGATACCGAAGATGGACTGGGAGGAGGTCACTGGATCTCTCCGTCCCTCATCCCTGTGTGACATTGAAGAAATCTCCCTTTTCCGCTTTTCACCAAAAGAAAAAAGAAAGAATTACCCACAAATTCTTGAACAGACTTCCTATTTCATTTTCTTCTGAAAAATATTATTTAATAAGCATGTTCTCCTTTGCCTACGATAGAAAATAGTCACGTTTCTGATAATCATAGTTCCTCCGTCAAGACCAAAATAACTAACCATTACACACTTGAAATTTGCTCGACTCTCAGGTCTTAGTCCGTCCTTTTGTGGAAGTCTCTTTTCAAAGAACGATCTGCCACACAACTACAGCTGAAGGACCAAATCCCAGCTGGAATGAAGAACTTGAACTTCCATTCAGGTAAATGGAACACCCTTCTGCAGCTGGGGCGGCTGCAGTGAGAGAAAGCATCCTGGTTGGGGGAATGGAGCCAGAACCTGCTTCTCCGTGCCCACAGCTGGCTCTGCTCTGTGAGTGAGGTTGCAGGGTGGCGGCGCACGCTTTTAACCCCAGCACTCAGGAGGCAGAGGCAGGTGGATCTCTGTGAGTTCGAGGCCAGCCTGGTCTACATTGCAAGTTCCAGGTCAGCCAGAGCTATATAGTAAGACTCTGTCTCAAAAAAAACAAACAAAAAGAGTAAAATCATGGTTGCTATTGGAACAATCTACTTTCCTCTAGTTTCTGACTTCTTATAGGCCAAAGGCTTATTAGTTTAGTATGTGAAATGACCTAAAGTAACCTTCAGCTTTCATGAAGAAGAAATGAAAACCCTTAGAGGAAAGATGGTTTAAAGGCTTAGGTAGAAGGTGTTACATGTATTCATTCTCTGTCCTTGTGCAAGAGATCCTTGGGATGAAAGACAAATTAGGGTAGAAATTAGAAGTAATTAAGTCAAAAGAGGGCACAGTCATCTCTACCATACATAAAACAAGCAAAAGGTCAGAAACTGAAAAGCAGATGAAGATTTGCAATCCATGTGGTACCCCAGTTTCTAGCCCTGCTGTAGAGGGACAGACATGTTTACACAGGCATGGCTGTGTCCTTGTGACCATGACCCAGGAAAGGATTCTTACCCTTGTATTGTTTGGCTTCATGTGAGAGAGTGAGAAGTGGCAGGTATCTTTCTTCCAGCCATATTCTAGCAGGAAGTTCGTGACTGGAGGTGGTCCCTCTGAACGGAGCTCCTTTGGAGCCCAGGTGCTTAGAAAGGCCGTAAGTCTAGTGTGGGCTGTAGCCATCCACAGAGCTTGTAGCCATCCACAGGCCCTGGCAGGCCAGTCCCTTGCAAGATGTACCATGGAGTTTGGGGAATACAGTATTTACCAGTATAAGCCAGTGGAGTGTTCGGATCTACATAGCCCAAAGTTCAGAACCAGTTCCATAGGACTGTGTAATAAAAAATGTATATTCTAGCGGCTACAGAGATGGCTCAGAGGTTAAGAGCATTGGCTGCTCTTCCAGAGGACCTTGGTTCAGTTTTCAGCATTCACATGATAGTTCATAACTGTCTGTAAGTCAAGTGATGCAACACTTTTCACACAGACATACATGCAGGCAAAACTCCAACACATGTTAAGAAAGAGAGAGTGGGGGGGGATGTGTATTCTATGTCCTTGGTCAAAAACATTCTCTGTGCTCCCACTTGGCATTTCCCATGCTCTGACATTGTGTGTTCATAGAATCTGTTTTGGCTGTTTTCATGGTCTATTCATTCGTTGTCTCACAGGGCCCCGAACGGGGACTACAGCATGGCCAGCTTACAGTCAGTGAAGGACGATGTGTACATTAACGTTTTTGATGAAGTGCTCTATGATATCCTAGAGGTAGGTTTTCAGTCTTACGGGGGTCATCTGAACCCTGCGTTCACCTTCATATCCTCTATTGCTCTCTACATCCCAAGCACAGGAGAAAGTGGCGAAAGGAGACAAGAAAGAACGGTGATTCCACTTGCAGTGGAGCATTTCCTGTTCCAGGGTTCTGTTAGCTGCTTCAGATATGCTGCCTTATTCAATTCCAAAGTAATTCCATGATGCAAATTATACCAACAGCTGACGATGAGAAAACTGAAATTCAAAGGAGTGGCTTTCCTAGGGTGGCAAACTTAAACATCGGGACCTAACCCACGTGCTTTTAGCTAAACTCTTGCTACCTTCCTACCAGCAAATTAATTACATGGGGACCTCAGGAAAAGGTTCAGTAGGTAAAATGCCCACTGTGCAAGCACCGGGATGTAAGTTTGGAGTCCTAGTACACATGTAAAAGCTGAGTGGGATGGTACGCACCTGCCTGAGGGTAGAGGATCCCTGGAGCTTGCTGTCTAACTAGTCTAGCCAGAACAGGAAGCTCCCAATCAATGAGTAACCCAGACTCAAAGAATAAGGTGGAGAAGCAAGTATGCCAAACATACTGGCATCGATTTCTGGTATCCATATGCATAGCATAGTCAAGAACACCCATACAAACCTGTTGTGGAATATTACTTTAACTAGACAAAGATGTGTTACATTTGTTTATGCTGCATTTGATCAATTACGTAAAGATGTGTTGCTTTCCCTGCCTAAGGCACCTGATTGGTCTAATCAAACGCAGAACAGCCAATAGATAGGCGGTAGAAAGATAGGTTGGGCTGGAGGGCAGAGAAATAGGGGGAGGGAGCTAGGCTTGGAGGAGAGAAGAGAAAACAAGGAAGAAAGGGAGATGCCCAGAGCTAGCCAGCCACACAGCCACCAGACAGTCAGACACAGAGTAGGCCATGCAGAATAAAAGAAAGATTAAAAAGCCCCAAGACAATGTAGATGAAGAGAAACAGGTAAAATTAAGTTATAAGAGCTAGTGGGACAAGCATAAGATTAAGGCCGAGCATTCATAACTAATAACTTTCTGGTGCATGATTTGGGAGCTGGTTGGTGGCCCCAAAGAAAGCCTGCTACACATACCTATTCGCATGCATACACACACACACACACACAGAGAGAGAGACAGAGAGAGACACAGACATAAATGCTTAAAGTTCTTAAATAATTATTGCTTCTCATGCTTCCTTTAGGATGACCGTGAAAGAGGAAGTGGAATCCATACCCGTATCGAGAGACACTGGTTAGGATGTGTGAAAATCCCATTTAGTACTATCTATTTCCAAGCAAGGGTAAGTAACAAAAGTCAGAATACATGTGACTAGGAATCCTCTCTATCCATTCTTCGTATCAAACACTCAAAACTGGGGGAAAAAATGTATGTGCACAGCGTTTGGAAAAATAAAAATCACTACATCAAGTCACTGATCTTCCATTACCGTTGCATGATATATTCATCACTCCTGTTCTTTTGAGTTAATAGCTAATGTATGACTACTTGAACCTAAGACTTTTAAAACATTTAAACAGAACTAAAGAATATGGGACAAAGTGAAATTTATCAGAATGACAAAAGAGGAGTGGATGGGTGCCTGAAAGTAACTTGAAGACAACAAGGGCGGTTGATAGCCCGTTTTATCCGGGGCGTTTATCATGCTTCTGAAGGTGTGCGCTCTTTAAAACATGAAAAATCATTAATGCAGGCATGCCTGACAAAGACGCCCTTTCGCAGACATAACAGTTCAGCCTCATAGATCCATGAGGTTGGCAATTCTTTTATAACTTCGAAACTCTATTGAGGCGGTTGAAGATTCTGGAATCTCTTAAGTGTCCCAGCATTAAATCCAGGGCAATTGGCAACTGTGTGCTACTGTGATTGCTACACAGGGCAGATGCAGCCAAGACCAGAGGGTTTCCAGCAAAAGACCCAAAGCAAACCTCTATTCTACGAGGCTCGGATTGGCTGTGAAGTGTAGACTGGAATTACAAACTTCCTTAAGCCAAACAGACAGTCTCTTGCTATATATGATGTGCTTACCGCGAGAATCATATTCCCCCATTTAATAGATTTTTTAAAAGAAATAATTAACGAGCATATCATCTTACAAGGGAAGCAGCCTGTAATGTCTGACAGTTATTGAACCTCAGGGTTGGAGGTTATTTAGAAATTACACTGAATGAATGGCCTAACGTGTGCACCTCCTTGGCTTTGTGGGGGCAGCACGCATGCTCGTACAGCTCACCCTGCAGGAACTCATGCCTTCTGGAGGCGTGCTTGTTATGTACCGACGACAGCTAAAAACACAGCTATACAGCAGAGAAAGATGACACAAGAGGAAGTAAAACAGTAGTCCCCTTCGCAGGGCAATTATCTGAAGACACGCAGAATATACTAAGACATTAGTGAAAGAAACAAGCTATATGTAAGGGTATAGGGTATATAGACGGCAAAGTCACCCTGAGATGACATTAGACCTAAGCCTTGAAACATAGGTAAGATTCTGAAAGGCAGGGAAGGAAAGATGGGCAATCAGAAAGGGGGAAGGCTGCCAGCCAATGAGTATGCACCGCATGCTAGACATTGCTCTTAGTCCCTCGTGGCTCTTTGCACACTCCCTGCTCACCACAGCCCTACAGATCAGGTCCTGTGCTCTTCTTCTTACAAATGAGGCAGCTGAAAGACTGGGAGTTTAAGACAAGATCTGAACCCAGGAAGCGTTCACGACTGGTGCACACTCTAGCAAACAAAGAAGTCAGGGAAAAATATATCCCTTCCTGTTGAGAACTTAGAGAGTCTAACCTGGCCCAAGCTTGATGTTTATCTGATGCATTCGATTATAAGAAATGATCATTTCCTTGGAACTTCTGTTACAAAATTGCCACAGTGCTTACTAAGTCATATTTTCCTCGCAGATTGATGGCACATTTAAAATAGATATTCCTCCAGTTCTTCTGGGCTATAGTAAGGAGCGGAACATTATCATGGAACGAGCCTTTGATTCCGCCCGGAGCTTGAGTGAAGGCTCCTACATCACCCTGTTTATTACCACTGAGCCTCAACTTGTTCCTGGAGAACCAATTCGAGAAAAGGTAATGGGGTACAATCTGGAAAACCACAGTGGAAGATGAAGTCTAAGAAATGCTTGCTAGGCTCAGTGTGTATAAGCTTTGACTGAACTGCATAAACAGAAGTTCTCCTACCTTAATATTCATCCATTATGCCTTCAGCTAGCACCTAGGGTAACAATGGAACAGACATGTGCATTCACAGCCTAGGAAGGACTTACGGCAATCATCAACGTAAACTTTTAGGAAAGCAAGACAAATATGTTCTACTTTTAGAACCATCTTTTCTACATGAATAAAATGAAGTATGTCAGTTGGAAAATCAGATTACTATTTGATGTTTACTGGCAAGAACACTAAGGAGAGATTTATATCTTTGATCTCAGGTTCCCAGCTGTACTATGAATTCAGTTCACACAGTCATAGTCAGATGACCTTCAGTGACCACAATGTACTTTATGAAAAAAAAATGTGTGCATCTTAAATAGCTGCAGCAAACAGTCTATCATGTAGTAGGTATGGTGGTATACACCTTTAAACCCAGGGAAGCAGAGACGGAGGCAAGTAGATCTCCATGAGTTTAAGGCCAGCCTGGTCTATGTAAGTGAGGACTCTCCTTAAAATAACAAAATCTACCATGTTTACATGCATGTATAAATTTAACTTTCAAGTTATTGTGCTATATAACTTATTGTATGCATCCCTTGGTTTCCAATCGTCTTCAAGTCTGAAATGGGGACGGAAAACTGAGCTGACTTCTGGGTTTTGCAGTATTACAGTTTGTTTTGCAGAAAAAAAAATACTAGGTTTGTATCTCATCAGCAAAGCCCACTCAGGAAAGGAAGCATTAATGGAAGCACAAATATACTGAAACGGCAATCTCAGATCCTAAACGCCATTGCTAAAGCTAAGGTTCTCAAGAAAACAAAATACATTGTTCCAGAAAAGGAAATATTCTGAATGTCAATCTCTAGGCACAAGCTCGGGAGAAAAATAAGCATGCCCATACACAAATGTTCTAAGATTGAGGGCAGGATTGCGACTTCAAAGTTAACCTGGGATCCTACTGCTACCTTTGGTGACATTTCACTGCCCCACTGTGGCTGTATGCATTTTCCACTGACCTCTGACATAGCAGACAAATTGGTTAACAGACTCCTGACAACCTACAAATGCAGTGGTAGAAAGCCCCACCTGTGATTCCCACACAATATGTTCAAGAAAGAGAAGCTCTCAGCCTGAAATACCAGGACCACAGCCTGGAAATGGTTTTCCGCTAACTACAACTTTTTAGGATGGCAGATCAGAACTGTCTCTCCACCCCCATCCTACTTCAAATGATGTTTTTTTAGAAAGTATCTACTCGAACAAAAGTTTTGTAAGTCAGTAGCAACCCTGAACTCGTTACGTTAACATCCCTAACTTTACGATGTTTAGGTTAAAAAGTCTATAACACGGGTTGTTAATACTGTTTTCTGTCATTTCTTTTTGGTTGCCTATGATAGATGAGTGACATGCTTAAGAAGGTACGAGTGTCTTGTTTCATAGTCCATAGGTCAACAGCTATGCTTTCACTAGCTGCTTTTGTCCACTGCCTCCATGGAACAGGCGGTGGGTCCCAGGGTCTGTGCAATTCCTTAGCAATGAACTGTAGATGCCTGCAGTGCCACCAAGAATGTCCAGCATGTGTGAGGCCCTGGGTGCAATCACTAGTATATAAAAAGGCAAAAGGATGCCTTTTGGCCCATTTGCCACTATATTTTGTCAGCAAGTCATTGACTTTAAATGTCTCCTGCAGGTTGGCAGCTCAGCTTCACTTCCCAAGACTGATTCTTAGAAAGACAATGCAGATATTGTTTCTAACAGTTATTTCTAGTCAGTTGAGGTCATCTCAACTGACTGCTCAAAGGCAGGATGAACTCATTCTGTTTTCTGGAAATGTTTCATTAACTGACAGGTCAAAGAACTGAACCCCTTAAGAATCTTCTAAACTGTGTTTTGAATAAACCTGAATCTGTTAGTTCCATCCAAACTTGCTTCAGAATAAACAACTTAAATTCTTGTAACATTTGGCCTTCTGTGGCAGACACTTCTGCGATTCCGAACAGCGCACTTCTGAAATGCTGGGGTCCTAGATGAATATTAATGACCTGATAAGGATTAGGGGCCAGCGTGTGCTTATTAGGTGCCAGGCATAGGAAGTAAAATGTCAAATACAGGTCCTACCTTCAAGATGCATAACAAAGCATTTGAGTCTGAGTAGCTGAGACATTTTCTGCCATGCTTGTTAACCTGAAAGGCCAACAGCTGACTCGGGGGCTCCTGTTCTAGACCATGCCTGCAGTTGTTTCTCCTAGTCTCCCTTTAGCACCCTGTAGAATCTGCTCAAAGTCTTTAACTGTTTGGCTGCTTATCCATGTTCCTCTCTAGACTTGAAATTCCTTGAGGAGATTTTCCTAATCCAGAGTGTCTGAGAGCTTTTAGATTCTTGGGAAATATTTTTCAAATGGCTACATGAATGAGGAAATGACAAATTTAATAAATAAATTTAAAGGAATAAGAATGACTTCAATAGTTTTTTATACCATCATTGTTCCATAATTTTCCATTTTTCTAAAATTACAACAGTTTCTGACTTGACAGTTCTACCCTAGGCTAGGAATTGTGGCACAGTTCATATTTGAGATGTGGGATTCTGAGCTCTCTTCCCCTATAAAAGACTAAGTCAAAACACGCATAAAACTCCACTGCTTGTGGCTTATCCATCACATTAGTATTACATCATTTAATCTGTATAGTTATTTTTATTAATCTAATAGCTTTCATATGGCTTGCCAATTCACTACTTTCTTCCTGTCTTATTGAATCTAAATTAAGTACTTAATGCTCCTTCTAATTCTTAAATTATCAATACAATCAAATGAAGCTTCAGAGAAACCAAGAAAAATGACTTTATAAGGAATCACTTAATGATACTTTACAAACCACACATTCAGTTCACAGAGCCTTTGTGTCTCCTGTGATCATATACACTCCATGAAGTATTTCTTTCTGCAGTTTGATAGCCAGGAAGATGAGAAATTACTTCAAGCAGCAGAGAAGTTTCAAGCCGAATGTGCCTCACGGTTCCCACAGCGCCAGTGCCTTACAACAGTAATTGACATGAGCGGGAAGACAGTGTTCATCACACGCTTTCTCAAGCCCCTAAACCCTCCTCAGGAGCTCCTCAGTGTCTACCCCAACAACCCACAGGCAACTGCAGTGAGTATGGCACAGCCAATCAGTGACATTTAAAAAAAAATGTTTTCAATTCAATGTATTGCCAGGTTACTGTTTCATGATACTAAATTAAGTACACAAAGATCATTAGAGATGAAAGTGATGATTCAAACTGTCTTATGGCCATGAGCATATCTGTCTTTAGGGAGATCTGAAAGTACCAGAGATGATGATAATCCTTTTTTTCATCCTTTCCATAAATAACTGATTGCTTACTATGCCCTTGGCTTTATAGTATGTGATGAAAGATTAACATATGAAACTTTCAAAGTCTTACATAAACATATTTTAATCATATATTCTCAGTGTTAGGCATGAATTTCTGCTATACCAAATACTCAGTATTCTGCTTAATGCTATAAGCATCACTGAATTCAAATAGCTGTTATTTGAATTCAAAACAATTCAAAACTGAATTCAAACAGCAGCTCTTTGAACAGTATGTATTTTCAATATTCAGCCCATCCTACCATGAACTCACACTGAGATATTAAATATACATGTATCATTCACTGGTTTCACAACTCCATACTCACCATAAAATTGTATAAAAGCCGTATATATATGTTAAGCCACTTTTAAGTGAATATTATAACCTGCAACTATTCTGAGGATATGGATACTAAAGTGAGTAATTCTTTCTAAGTTTTAATATAGTCATATATAAATGTGCATATACACATGCGCATATATGACTATAGTAGATATAGAATTTACTATATACAATTAGTTTCTATAGGAAGCCAGGTAGGACACTGTGGATTGTTGGTAGAGATTGATCTCAGGCCTCAGGCATGCTAGACAAGTGCTCTACCACTGAACTGCATCCTCAGTGCCCATAATAGTGACTTCTGTTCTTCCCAGCATTGTACATGTGCATAAACTTCTCCCAGGAAAGACTGTTTAGAATAGATGAAATAGTTCCAATATTTTTAAGTTATGGATAATACAGAACTGAGAGAAAACAAATCAAAGAGAAGAAATTGATCACACTAGAGAGATCCCTGAAATAGTGTTGATCTCAGGTTAACCGGTAACTCAAGATGACTAGAACTGGGTTTTGATGAGCCACAAGGCTGAGGGAGAAAGCAGTTAAGGCATGGAGAAAGAGCAAAAAATAGCATCTAGCCCAGTTAATAATATTATTCTCTTCTGAAACCTCTTGAGTTAGGACTTCACAGTCCACACTGCATGCAGCACTACCGTCTTTCTTCCAGGCTCCTAGTGGGACGGCCCCTTAAGCTCTGCTTATAGTGTTCAACTGCTTTCCTAGTTCAAAGTTTCAAAGTCTTCCACATCTATTAAAAACAAAAAAACAGCTCACAATAGAAATAGCCCAAACCCTAATACTAACTTCTGTCTTAGTTACTTTTCTATTGCTGTGATAAAACATGATCAGGACAACTTATCATAGAAAGATTCTGGGGTTTACTGTTTCAGAGGGTTAGCATCCATGATGGTAGAGTGAAGGTCTGGTGGAGGGCCAGCTGAGAGCTCACATGTTGATCCACAACTGGGAAGCAGAGAGAGAGAAAGCACACTGGGAATGGATGAGCATTTTGAAATCTCAAAGCCAGCCCCCAGTAACAAGGTCACACCTCTTAATCCTTTCTATCCAAGGATCAAGTATTCAAATACAAGGCTATTAGAGACAGCCTCATTCAAACAACCACACATGGGTTCCAGAAATCAAACTCAGGTTCTTAAGCTCAAACAGCAAGCATGTTTACCTGCTGAGAGAACTCACTGGCCCCCAAATGTCCAAATTCTTGAAAGAAAATTCATAGAAGTATAATCATGGGAAGTCAATAAACATAAAAGTAATTGGCCTCCTTAGAGATAAATTGTGAATTATACTACAATGACCAGAGTTGACTCCATATTCTATCCCCTCCTAAAATGAGCTAGTGCTCATTTTAATGACTGCATTAATTAATGACTAATTAATAAATGACTGCTTTCAGGACTAGGCTAAGAAAAGTACAGTACAAGATGATGCCAAAAAATAAGGAAATACAAATGAAAAAAGAAGTGAGGACATTTCAAAGGCACACTAGTGCCAGTGTCTGTGAGATAACCTTCTTCATAGCTTTAGGAGAGGATTAAGATATCAATGCATTTAGTAAACACTGTGACCATCGATTTCATCCTGCACACATGCATGAAACATCTGCTGGGAGTTTAAGTGGGGATGCAGATTTCTATTTTATTGGAAGTTAATTTTCTTTGCACAGGAACTGGTAGCGCGGTACGTGTCCTTGATCCCTTTCTTGCCGGATACTGTTTCATTTGCTGGTATCTGTGACTTATGGAGCACATCTGATGTGAGTCCTTCCTTGCCGCTTTCCTGCCTTAACTGAACATCAGCTAAAGGCCTTGCATAACCTTAGATTGCATCACTCATTAGTCATCATAAAAATCTATTTGGCCATCTGTTAGCAGTTTTGAGCTAAATTCTGAAATATCTTTATTTCTGGTTCAGTTTTATCAAACTGCAAAAGTTAAAGAAAATATAGGCTGGGGATATAACTCAGTGGTAAACGCCTGCCTAGCAGATGCAAGGACGTCGGTTAGATCCTCAGCAACACCCACCCCAACAAAAAGTACTGTTTCAAAGAATTATTCACACAAAGAATGGAAACATTTCACCTGTATTGATGTGGAATTAACCTCATATTACATTAATAATATCACAGCTTTGTTTAGAAAAGGTATAAATCTCGTTCTACAATAAAAAATTGTATATCTTTAACTTGTGAGCTTCCTAAGGAATGCCATGTCAAACACATTCTTTGCACCACGTCAGGGACCGAGGGTGGTATGAAGCAAAGCAAACCTATATTAGCACGGGTGTTTAATGTGCTTCTGGATTTCAGGTTGTCTAACGTTTCCATAAAATTTAACATACCCAACTTTCTTTGATGGAAGGTGCTAAATTAAAAAACTTCAGTTGTACTTTAACTTTTTCCTCCCAAATGCATCTTGGCAACATAAATCTTGGCATTTTTAGAGGAAAAGATGTTAGAGCCAAGAGGGGTTTTTCTCACAAGGGTACCCGAAAACATACAAAGAAGAGAAGAATAGAATGGCACCTTTGCCTATGTACTTCTGCATCTGCAAGGCTCATAAGGAGAGTAGGACCCTCCCAGACTGTTCTGGGATAAATCAGGGAGTTCATGCAATGCACTTAGAAAATGTTTAGCCCTAGTGAACTAGCTGATACACACTGAAGTGAAACCATGGAAATCTACCGTTTCTACCCACTGTGAACATACTGGTTCTGGATATTCATGCCACCAGCATCAGTCTAGAGAAAACATGATGTCCATTCAAGCATCATCAGCATTAAACAAAAGTGTCTGATACTTTAAGGCACTGATCTCAACTAAGACATTAAATTTTGCATGAGAAGCTAATATGATGGGACATGCATGTCTTTAATCCTAGTCCTGGGGACAAGGAGGCTGCGGTTAGATAACTCCCAGTTCAGGGCCAGTCTAGGCTACATAGTAAGTGCCAGACCAGCCTGAACCACAAAGCAAATAAGATCCTACATGCATGGTCAATCTAGAATAAAACAGTCAATATGACTTTTTTTCTCTTTTTGTCAGCAATTCCTTGATCTCCTGGCAGGAGATGAAGAAGAACATGCAGTACTGCTATGCAATTACTTTCTGTCCCTGGGTAAGAAGGCATGGCTGGTGATGGGCAATGCCATTCCTGAGGTAAGGCCACATGGGGTGCTATTAACAAAAATATGTGGTTAGTGAACCAGATGCTCTTCATGGGCAGGACCAATTTTCATTACAGTCCTTTCAGTTGCTATGAAATAGCAGAGACACCACAACAGGCAGACAGAACCACAATGGATACCACATGGAATGGCTTAATAGCATACTCAGGGCCGTACATTTCAGACAATTCTGGCACATCTAAACATTTTACCACCTACAGCCCATATTTAGCTGTTCTTTTAATATGCAGCCTGCTCCATCAATGTTCCCCACAGTCTCATTCTCTTGGATATTATGCTAAGGGGTGAAGGGAACTCTCTCCATTTACCTTCTTTTACTGTTACTAATTTGGGAGGGAGTGGAAACACACCAGATAAAACACAGTAAGAAAGAATGTTGGCAGCTCTGTTTTGCTGTTCTTGTCAACATATTAAAGTTTAAAAGACTTGGTGACTCTCAGAGTATTCCCTACCCCACAGCAAAATACCAATGTTTAGGGAACAATGAGTAATTCTGGGACAAGGTTAAAAAGTTTGTGTGGATAGTAGTAGTTTACCCGAAGTGGTGTTCTAAAGAAGCTATGATGCTCCAAGAGCCCTTGGGAATTATATACTATGAGTTCCACCTGGAACAAGGAAAAGAAAAGGCAAGCCACGAGCCTGCGCTTAAAGTTCTGTGACTCTAAGCAAATAATACAACTCCAGGGCTGTTTGTGAACATCAGGTGAATTCATGCATCAGCAATAAATGAATACTCACTGAATAAAAGAATCTATAATATATGACTATTCCAAGTAGGAAGCAAACATCCTTCATCTCAATCACTGGGTGTATATCCTTCCAAATCTATGTGTTCATGCAAAGATAGGCTGTGTCTCAAAGGTATGCAACTTTATTAGGAACTATGAAAACATTTTGGCCCAACCAGCCTTCTAGATATTCAAATGGCAACTTTACTGGCTCTGCAAAAGGTCCCACTAACAAGAGTTCTTCAGAAAGCCTTAAGCTATACTGATTAAGGCAAGTAATATATTTGATTACTAGTAGCACTCTATTAATACCAAATCCAAAATTTCTGAAAAATATAGATTCCCATTTTTAAATCCATTAGCCATAAAATTTAGAAAGCAGAGGACCAGCTAAAATGAAGAATTGTTTCTGGGACTGGAGAGATGAATCAGCAGTTAAGAATGCTTACTGCTCTCATAGAGGAAGTTCAGTTCTCAGCATCTATGTTGGGAAACTCACAGCCTATAAATCCAGTTTGGGAGATCTGTCACCCTCCTCTAACTCCTTCAGTAGCCACCTGCCTGTGTGTGCACACATGAGCATGCATGCACACACACAGAGATAAAACATACACCATTTTTTAAAAAGAATTCTGTAAACTACTATTGACCTTATTTTATAATTAATTGACAAATATTTCATTGGCTATTTTTCTTAGGGTCCAACTGCCTATGTGCTAACTTGGGAGAAAAATTATTATTTAATATGGAATCCCTGCAATGGACATTGTTATGGACAATTTGATACATTCTGCCCTTTGAAAAGCGTGGGCTGTTTAATTGGTACTGATAATGTGAGTATTACCATTTCCTCTTAAATATGGCTGTTTTTGTAAGTTGACCAATTTATGTATAGATTTTATATAGGGAAAGAATGTAGAAATATGAATATTCAAATGAACATTTATATAAATATAAGTAAGTTGGCAGAATTGGAAGAACTGGCCACTTTAATCCTAAATTAAACGTTGGGTTTAATTAGTCATCTGACCTTCAAAAGCAGTACAGAAGGTTTTTATACTCAGAGGATCCAATTTCTGTCCTGGCTCTATCTTATTAGCATTCTACAACAGAGCTTACAATGCCTACCTAGCCCCTTCTGTCAGAGCAATTTGTCACCTGAGAAAACTGGGTTTTAAAAAAATTGTGTGTGTGTGAGAGAGAGAACATGTCTGTGAATGTGAAAAAACTGAGAACAACTGATACTATATCACTGATTGTAAAATTCATATAAACTTTAAAATATTTTAAAGAAAAAAATGTAGCTTGTTTGTATCTTTGCTTCCTTTACTGCTTCTCCCTCTACCATATTACACACATCTGTATACATATCTGCTAACATATTTCCTAGTGTTTTCTTCACTGCCACTCCATATATCATATATACACACCTGTGTACATATCTGCTAACATATATCCTAATGTGCTTTATTCTTTGCCAATCCCTTTATCATACATACACACCCGTGCACATACCTGCAAAGATATGTTAATGTACTTCCTTCACTGCCTCTCCCTATATCATACACACACACACACACACACACACACACACACACACACACACACACACACACACACACACACACACACATATATATACATACCTGTGTACATATCTAACATATATGCTAATATACTTTTTTTAGATTTGGTTTAATATTCAACACCATGATTCACCACTAAGGATAAATTTTGATGTCACAAAGCCCAAACTATGGAAATCTTTTTTTTCACGAAGCCTTCCATATCCTGGCCTTTCCAGTGTTCAGGTAAAATTCTATTAATGATCAAATGTGGATAAAGTGATATGAAATCCTTATGTAAAAAACTACTTATTTCTTGGCCCTTAATTCTACTCTTAGTTATTTAATACACCAAATTTACATGTAAGATTTAAGACATTAGTTCGGTAACTTGTGACAAATTTACATGAAGACACATACATTCACATATATGAAAAACTAGTATTCACATTTTAGACATATTTGAAAGTTTTTATATAGGAAGTCCATGACTTAAATAGAATTTTCACGAAGTAGAATCACAAAATACAGTTACATTTTTTATGTTGGTATTAATTCACTAATTTGATCCTAACTGCAAAGGATGAAATCAAACTACAGGTCCAACCCACTGGACCTGCTCATAACATTAACCTTAGAGGCTGACAAGTAGACTCTAATTTGTAAGCTTGAACATTATTTATTTATTTATTTATTTATTATGTACACAATATTCTGTGTGTATGCCTGCAGGCCAGACGAGGGCACCAGACCCCATTACAGATGGTTGTGAGCCACCATGTGGTTGCTGGGAATTGAACTCAGGACCTTTGGAAGAGCAGGCAATGCTCTTAACCTCTGAGCCATCTCTCCAGCCCTGAACATTATTTATTAAAAGTGTTTGGACACACACACTTAGAATATAATACTGGGTTTGTAATAAAAAAATAACCTTTTATCATGGCACAAACGATTCAAACCAGCTTTGCATTGCCCTTCAGAAATTCTCACCTGTGAGAAGGTAGTACATAAAAGATTTTTTATAGGAATGCAATCTGAGGTAGCTTAAGAATGGGAGCAATAAGAGACAAATTATACTATACAATGTAATACTTAGTAGTAGTCAAATAATTGCCTTAATAAAACTTAGCACTTGTAAACGTGTGCTTTTATTATCCCTAATACAATATAAAGGCAGAAAAAGGAAGTTGTATGTTCATAAAATAAATCTCAAATTTAGAAAACATGCAAAAACAGTGCAGACTGTCTAGGAATACACAGATCTGCAGTAAAATAATAAACACAATTAGGTCACTTATCTTCACTTACTACAATGTAAACATAAGATTTGCTCATGGCCATATACCTATGCCCATCACTGCTGAGGGTGCTTAGCAACAGTAAGTCCTTAATGCTAGCTGAAAGAAAGATCTGAACAGAACTTCAGTTCATGGTTACTTGTGTGACAAGGGCTATGGGAAATGAAACCGAGAAGGAATGACAAAGCACTGTAATCTGTTGACACTTCCCTTACCCTCGGTTCTAATTTCCTTGGCATCTCTTGGGCTGTTATCTTAGTCTTAAATTTCATTACTTAAAAAGAAAAACAGGAGTAGATACAGTGACTCAGAGGTTAATAGAACTGGCTGCTCTTGCAGAGGACCAATGTTCAGTTCCTAGCACACATTCGGCAACCTACAACCGTCTATAACTACAACTCTAAAGACTCTGACGCCCTTTTCTGGCCTCCAGGGAATTGAAAATAAGTTTAGAAAAAGGAAGAAATGCCTATTCAAATGAAGTGTAGGTGCTGACTGAACTTTCTCTTTTATAGCCTGAAGAGCTCATTTATCAACACACAGACAAAACGGCTGCGGCTGAGCTGCAAGACAGGTAACAAAATACAGATCCACAGGCTATCTATAAGTATAATAACAAACTTTAAACTCGCAGCTTAGATCAATATGAAATGATCAGGATTGTTAGACTTTACGTCTGCAGATACCAAGTACAGATATGACGTCTAAGTCCCATGATTCAAATGAGGCATCAGCATAAGCATGTTGTGGGCAAAAATACAGGGGTGAATATTAGTTACATGTAGTTCTCCAAAGACTCATGTTGAAACTTAATGTCCTGTAATTATGGATCTTGTTGGTACACATGAGAATTCTCAGCTTAAATATGGCTCTTTTGTCTAATTAGTTGCTTGTAGAACTTCATCTAGTTTGTGACTCTAACCCATAGTGAAGGCTGGCTAAAGCCTGTGTGAGTCTTTGTAATTCCACTAATGCTGTACAACTGAACTTACTCTGCTTCACAAATGTCAGAGTTGAGGTTCAGAGTGGTCCACACACTTCTTAAATGTTAAAGTGGGCTTCTGACACCTCGACAACAGACCATTCTGATTTCAAAGCCTGTGTTTCATTTCCATTGAGTCACATTGTGTGAAGAACAGTTTGTCAAATTATACAGGATTAAATGTAACCCTTTAAGACATTCTTGCTAGGAATACCAATTTACTCCCAATTCTCCATAAAGCCTTTGTGTGGAATCTCCAACTAGAGCAGTGGTTCCCAACTTTCCTAATGTTGCAACGCTTTAATACAGTTTCTCTTGTCATGGGAACCCCCAACAATAAAATTATTCATTTTCACATCATAACTGTAATTTAGGTACTGTTCTGAATAGTGTAAATGTTTTTCAATAGTCTTAGGCAGCCCCTGTAAGAGGGTCGTTAAGACATGGCCACCCCAATACTGCAACTCACAGGTTGAGAACCACTGATCTGGAGAAACCAATCTACAATCCCAAGACTCAGCTAATAGCTTCAGCAAACTATTGACTAGACTCACTGATTTCATTTTGAAGTATTTGGCAATCCATTCATAATTTTTAACTCAGTCCAAAAGTGGCCCCATAGCTCCTGAGCAATGAGGAGCTGAGGATCTCTCCAACCTGTCCTGGAGATGGGTAAGAGGCTTCAGAATCAGCAGTGTTTAACTTGGACACCACTGTCCCTGCCTCAGATCACGTCATCCTATTGTAAACTGTCGTCTTCTGTAAAATTGGAATATCTCATATATCAAAGCACTATTGTTGAGAACCAATCAAAATGTAAAAAAACAGCACTGTGTCTAGTAAATAATGGCTTAACAGATGATAGCTTCCTTTCATTCTTTGTTCATGCCTCATAGCCTATGAACCCAATGCAATAACTGTCATTTTAAAAGGCAATTTCAATGTGACCAAAAAAACTATTGTGAATTAATCACTGGGTTATAAAAATCAGTAAAGCATAAAGTATTATATAAATAGTTTGGATTTCCAACATAATAAAAACCTTTTGCCTGGGTATAATTTATCTGTTTATCACACTACCAATAAAAATAAAAGAATTTAGAATTTAAAAAAGGCTTGCTGGATGTATTTGATTTAGCTAGGCCCATGTCATCAGAGGCACTGTATTCCCGTCTATCCTGTCTATCTATTTCCTGTTGCCATGCATATACTCTTCAAGAACAAGGATCACTTAGGCACTTGACCTTAAGTAGCTGCTTATCTGCCTGGGAAAACACCACCATCAAAAATGTATTCAAGCATTCACCTGTACCCCATGCTGCATACAAATTGCACTTTTTGGACATGGGAAAAATTAAACAACAAAAATGATAAATAAAAGGGAAAGTTAAATAGCAAAAAATAATATATAAAAGTTTATTTTTTATGAACAGGATTGAAAAAATACTAAAAGAAAAAATAATGGACTGGAGGCCACGCCATTTGACTCGATGGAACAGGTACTGCACCTCCACCCTGCGCCACTTCTTGCCTCTGCTGGAGAGAAGTCAAGGAGAAGATATAGAAGATGACCACAGGGCAGAACTGCTGAGGCAGCTAGGAGACTACAGGGTAAGCTCAAGTGTAGTAAAACGGCCAGTGTTTTCCTCATCCCCAAACTGGGAGTTACCCAGTAATCATTTGGGGGACCACACTACCCACATAAGACCCACGAAGTACATATGTGAGGTACTATACACCAAAAAATAAATGGGATGAAATGTTTTAAAACTCAGTAGTTACCAATAAGACCCTATGAAAGACAACACTTTCTACCTCGAACTCAAGAGATCCGCTTGACTCTGCCTCCCAAGTGCTGGGATTAAAGGTGTGAGCCACCACCACCTGGCTATTTTTGGTTAAGTTTTAAAGGTATGGTTTTATGATGACTGATTTTTCAATAAAAAAAATCCCACTAATACATATTCTGTCTACTACCTGTTGGTGGTTTGTCCTATACATCATACCCTACAGCTGGGTAATAAAGTAATTTGATAATTAGTGCAGTGAGATAAACAATAAGAAAGCCAAAATGGATGTAAACTGAGGAAAATGAAGAACTAACTTATTAGAATTTCAGTTCATCATAGTTTTAGCAGTGGAAAACTGTTCCAGTTCTCTGCAAGTCTTGCCACCTTGACTTCCTCAGGCAGGCTTTACTTATAGAAATAAATGCTAGAACAAGTCCAAGAGATAGATCTGCACACCCTGCCCAAAGCCAAGAGAGGACATGTGTGTCACTATCCACAGCAAGTTTCCATCCAGGTAATCACTGTGCCACATGCCCAGACCTGTAAACAAATGTTCGTGTCTGGGTTAGAATGCATTGATTAGCTTTCCCTGGGTCTGTGGAATTACATGGGCCATGTGCACACTAAGGGCTATCAAGACATGGGAATGGTAAATGACTGGTAACACAATATGCCAGTAATTAAAACAAAATATTAAACCTTCAACTTTTATGTTGTTAACATATAGTGAACAGAAAAACAATCTCAGGATCTTAAAGACTCAATATTAAGAATTATGTAATTTACATAAGGACATGTATCTTTTCCTTCAAATGTTACTAATGAGTACAAATGTGTTTTTTCTCCTCAGTTCTCTGGATTTCCCCTTCACATGCCTTATTCTGAAGTGAAGCCTTTGATTGAAGCAGTATATAGCACGGGAGTACATAACATTGATGTCCCTAATGTTGAATTTGCTTTAGCTGTATATATCCACCCTTATCCTAAAAATGTTTTGTCCGTTTGGATCTATGTTGCTTCCCTTGTACGTAACAGGTAATTTTTCTGTGTGTGTGTGTGTGTGTTTTATATTACCTAAAGACTGTAAGTATATACATTTTAAATTATAATGGAATCAAAAGAAAATATTTTGAAGTAATGAAATAAAATTTTCTATTTTCAAACAAGTTGGTGTGGCCCTCCTTTTTGTTTCGTGTGACACTTTTTTTGTTTGTTTGAGACAGGAAACAGGGTTTCTGTGTGGCCCTAGCTGTCCTGGAACTCACTCAGTAGACCAGACTGGCCTCAAACTCAGAGGTCCTCCTGCCTCTGCCTCCCAAATACTGGGGTTAAAGGCGTGGGCCACCACCCTGTACAACTGTCTTATTAGTCTGGCTCATCCTGACATGACCCCAAACACAACTGTCTATGAGGACCAGCCTCCAGACTTCTGCACTTGCTTTGTCCTTAGTGCCCTTCACTCCTGTCTGTCCAGCAGAAAGACGACAACCATAACTCCAAAACCCAGCAAGTTAATGCTTTACAGCTTGTCTAGAGGACTAAGTAACAACTCTGCAGCATCAAATTTTATAAATGTTGGGTTAGCTCGTAAAATTAACAGTATGTTACAAAAAACAAGGCAAACACAGCTACTAAAAAAAAAATGTATAGTGCTGGGGTGGGTGAAAGACTTTAAATATCAAGGAATTTAAAAGAGAAAAACCTAAGGTGTGGCTATAAATTGAAAATCCATATCCTACCTCATACCCTTGCCCCTGGTAACTCATATTGAAACCATCATCCCCAATAGCATGAGGTTTGGGTTTCTGTCTTGCCCAGTTCCCTAGCCGTTTAGTCCCAAAGAAAATCACACAGAGAGTCTATGTTAGGTTATAAACTAATTGGCCCATTAGCTCAGGCTTCTTATTAGCTCTTGTAGCTTATATTAACCCATTATTCTTATCTATGTTAGCCACATGGCTCAGCAGGGCAGGTCACATCCTACTTCTTCCGTGGTCTGGGCAGGAGTTGGGAAAGAGTTTCCTTCTTCCCAGAATACTCCTGTTCTTCTGGCCCCACCTTTACTTCCTGTCTGGTTTTCCCACCTATACTTCCTGCCTGGCCAATCAGCGTTTATTTAAAACATGATTGACAGAATACAGACAATTCTCCCGCACCCCCCCCCTTCCCCAGTATTTAAAGACAAAAGTTCTAGAGAGGTAATTAGGTCAAAAAGGTTGCGCCTCTATGGTGGTTTTACTGGGTTTTAATATAAATCTTAAACTCAGACTCAGATGCATGTACCATGGAACACACCACACACACACAGGTGGGAGGACTAAATATATAAATATGTGTACTGATACGGAAAGATGTGCGCCAAACAGAAACACCTAAAGCAGGACTTCTCAAATTACTCTTTGTGGAAAGCTGTCCTATGTGTTGTTTGACAGCAGGGAGGGATTGGAGAGACTGCCCAGCAGTTGTTGTTCCAGGTTTGATTTCTATTATCCATATGGCAGTTCATAATCATTCTTAATTCCAGTGCCCTTTTCAGACATACATGTAGGCAAAACACGCATAAAATAAACCTAATTAAAAAGATTTTAAGACTTGTAATAGCCTACCTGGCCTCCACCCACTAGATGCTCTGGTTGAGTTTTCCTCAACCATGTTTTGACAACCAAGTCTATTTACTAATGCCTAATGAACTCTGTGAAAGAATGACCTCCAATTCAGAACACTGATGGAGCTTTCATTTTCAAAGACAAGAGACTAAGTATCAACTTTAACCTTTGCTTTAGCTGACACATTCCTCTACCAAGTTACATTGCAATTACATTTGTCTCTACTCTGCTACTTTCATGAACTTAGGGAACAGTTGCCCATAACAGTTACAAAATAATAACAAAGAGACATAGTGACACCATAGTTAAGAAGATCAACTTTGTATAAACCCTAGTTGTGACACTTACTAGCTGGGTTATCATGGGCAAGTTATTTACTTTTTCCATAATTACAGAGAAAGACCATACTGCCTGTTCCATTGCACTGTGAGGCTTATAAAAGCTAGTATATCTAAAGCACAACACTGGCTTTATATTTAACACCTAAAGTTTATCAGGTACCTGATGCAATTTATACAACTGGTACATTTTATTCTCAGAAGGAAATCAATCATAAAAATCCCAGATATAGTGAAACCAAGTATACAGTCTCATGTTAAACTATCCTCTTATATTAAGAATAAAAAACAAAGTGTGTATGTTTTTTAAAAAATCCATTCCTTACAATTTCTGAAAACTAACTGTTCAAAGTTAATTTAGTAACAATAATATCTAAGCCATGTTCTTAAACACTTATCCATTTCCTCTCATAAGATCACAGAAAAAAAAATCTCCCTATAAACTATACTGTTTTCTGATTACCTGAGGTTATAATAAACCTAAGTCCTCTCGTGATGACTCAAGTCACTGTTCTGTGAAATTTCAAGTTGATACCGAGAAAATTAAGCACACATTTGCATGAGACTCATTCCTGGGGCATTTTCAGGTTTTTTCTTTTTTCTCAAAATGGTACCTGTTACCAACTTCACAAATAACCTGAATTTGAGAATTAAAAGCAAAGTAACTATAGTATATCTTACAAAATAGTCAAACTTTAGACTTGACTCTATACTCAAAGAAAATGCAATACCTTCACCCCCCCCTCCTTTACATACTTACAGGAAGAAGCTAATTGTAGTGTCCACAAGACTCGACTTCCTCAAAATATTAAGGTTACCTGCTTGTACACGTGCTCAGCCCTATACCAAATCTGTAGGGTTCTAGTTTGTTTTCAAATGATAATGAATCAAAAACTCTTGACAGCAGGGTGACTCTTCAAAGAGAATGCCAGCAGATACATCAGTGTTTAATTCAAATGTCAGTTGAACTGCAGAATGTTCCAGAATTCCCCCAACTATGTTTCAATTAGGTAATTTCTGCTTCATTTATCGACACCCTCACACAGTCTCACAGGAGGAAATGCTTACAGCCAGAGAAGCTGACTGCAGGATTACTTCCTTCTACAGCTTTGTTTGCACTTAGGAGGAGAAGGAAGGAAAAGAGGCATGTCTTCTTCATGACATACAATTATAATTAACTTCAAAAAGAAATTTAACTCAGTAGTATTTAGTATCTAAAACTGTTAATGTGTCAGGGTCACAATTTTATGGAGGCTCAATGAACAAAACATTTAGTAAACCTGAATTCAGACTAAAAATAAAATCACAACACAAGATATTGCTTGGTAAAGTTCTCAAAGTAGTTTTTATTTATACATTTCTTCAAACACTTATGGAATTTTAAAAATCCCTCCCAAATTCGACAGTTTAGGGACAGTAGTGGAATCAGGTGTCAAAAGCAAATACAAATAGGCAGGTGCTTTTGCTAGCTCACTGAGCAAAAACTGAGAGGCCAATTTATTCTACAATCTTAAAGAATCTCATCTCTAGATGTGTTTGAACTGGCCCCTAAGAATTGTTAAAATAAAGAAAATGTTAGGAAAAAAGAGATTCGTTTCCAAAATGTCCAGTCGTTGAAAATAAAACTTCAGAAAGAGTATCTGAAAGGATCTGCAAAACTTGGTACAGTGTTTACACATAGAGAATAACCCCCACTGACTAAAATGCAAAATAATCTAAAAATACTTTAAATACCATGGCATTAGTGATACTCTTTTTAAAGCATTTCATTTAAAAGAAACCAGTAAGACTGTTCTCACCCTAATAAAAAATCCTGATCCCTTTCTAAAACAAATATATACTTTGCAAGGAAAAACAACACTGTACAGTTCACTGCTAAATTAAATTTCTGAGACTGTAAGAAATGGGGCCAAAACAATCCAAAAGGGAGGATGTTAACACAAGAAATGTGCTGTAAGTAAAGTGCATGAAAGGAAGCCTGCTCAGCTAAATGAAGTACACAAAGGTCAGAAGTCAAGGGTCATTCGCCAGAGCGGCAGCAGGCTCGAAAACCACACTGCAAATTCTGGCATCCACTGGCGGTATCAGCATGAGGACCTGTATGAAAGTAAAACACATGTGAAAGGAGGAACTTCTTAGAGACCATGCAAAATAGCTCTGCCTATTAATCTACAACTCTTCTACTAGCAGTTCATTGACATCACACAAGTAAATCTTACAGTGAAAGCATTAAAACTTCAGACATAAACTGCCAGTAATAGTCTGATTTCATCTAAAATATCCTCCATGAAAGACGGAACATAGTAAAATTTTCCAAGAATATTACAACCCAAGATGAAAAGGAGACAATCCACAGAAACAAGATTGCTGGATAGTTTAAAAACAAACTCTTTGAACATCCTTCCTAGAAACATAAATAACACAAAGCATAACCCTATCTGAACTGTGTCAACTCAATAAATGGAACACTGAACAATTAGAATAAATGTCATATTCAAAGTTTAAAACAATATACTATATAGGTGCAAATACAATGTATGTGCCATACTCTGAGCATTTGGAGATCTCTGAAAAAACAAATGGTAGCTTTAGATGAAATTACTTCGCAAAACTGAATACAAAATGAGTGACTAATTAAACATCTAGAATATAAAATGGTTTATTACAAACAATAATAAGCCACTTGTGGAATAACTAGAACTTTACCCCAGCTGCACTATGCAACCCAGACACTAGAAAAAAAAAATCTAGATCTAGTCGGGAACATAGCTAAAAATTAGAAAAGTACAAAGAAATTTCACAAAAGTTAAGAGTACACTGAATAAAATGGTTTTAATAAAAAAAAAAAAAGCAAATGTAGAAGGGTTGTTTCTAGCATTTCAAAGACTCAATGTAGCTGATACACTGGATTAAGGAGCAGTTCTCTATGCTTCCACTGGGAAAACCAAAGCCTGCAATTATGATACATAAGGACAAAACAAAATGAAGACATAAAACATAACTACAAGACAGAATGAACTTAACATCACACTACCCCTCAGTGATCTCCAGCTTAACACAAAATACAGTATCCATCTGCATCATTCTACTTTTCAAGAGCAGCAGTATACTGCAAAAGGTGACTATGCTACACCCCTAGAAGACAGAAATTATGAAAGCTGCAACTAAACACATAGAATACATGTATCACCAGACATTAAACATTTCCTTTTATTCGCAAGATAGCACATATGAAAGAAAATGAAGAATTTCTTAGAATAAAGTCTCTGAGATATAATGTTCATATATTTCACTATGTAAATGGCAAATTATCTTTAAGAAAAACACTGACTTTTACATTTATGTATAGAATTGCAATCAATTATAATTTCACTTATGTTTACATATTTAAGATTGACATGTTTGGAATTAGCTTCAAATATAGGAAACAGACATGGCATACAATATGGAAATGGGAAATAGGGTAAATCAACAAAGACTGGCCTCAGATTTCAGACTTTGAAAACTACATGTTTGTAAGTTTAAAAAGTACCCTACAAAACAAGCACTACAGACTCATTTTTTACTTACTACAAGCTAAAATCTTCTATTTCTAATTAAGTTATATGACAAATATTTAAAATTTATTTTTAAAAAGACCTCTAAAGCAGCAAATTCCTTATTTTTCCTTAAAACAAGACACAAAGCTAAAAGATTTAGTATACATTTGTAATTGTTGGAAATGCCCTGGCAAAGAATCCTAAGTTTTGAAATTCCTCCCATTGTCAATCTTTGACCAAGTTTTTCCATGTAACATATTTCTAGCTTTCCTAAGCACCTCAATCATCCACTGCTTAGCTTGGCTTAACCCCTTACACAGTACTGCTTTGCCATCAAACATCTGATATCTTTTCACTCACTCCCTGACACTTAATCTATTCAATGCTCAGACTGCTGAATCTTAACAAAATATACTTATTATTTATCAGTGCATAATTCTATTCTCAGCAACTATGGAAAAACATGAAAATTCTTAATGTCCAAATAACAGACCATACATGTCTATAGTCATACCACACACACACACACACACACACACACACACACACACACACACACACACACACACACACACACACACAAGCACACGTACACACGTTTTTATGTTTGTTCCTCTGTTTAAGACCCAAAGACTTATGTCTTCCAGGCTGGCTGCAAACTTCCAGGTTGAAGTACTCTTTGTGCCTCAGCTTCCCAAGTAGCTGGACTACAAAGCTCCCTATACTCTGTCTATATCCATGACCTTCTATGTTTAATGACAGAAAGGTAAAGAAGAAACACTATACTGAATTCCATATAAAATTCAGTATTTAAAAAAAATGCCTAGGGGAAAAAAAACAGTCAAAGCTAGAAGCAGTAAACTATTCAACTCATTTTTAAGGGAAAAATAGTAAAAGGGGTCTCAACAGTATAAAGTGGTCAAAGATGCTATTCTCCCATTAGACTAATACATTAAAGAATACTTTCCTTTAAATATCTGACTTAGCCAAACAGTTAATGTATCAGGCTAAATTATAGTAAGAATTAAGTTAAATTAAAAGGTAAAAATCTTCTAATTGTTAAAGCAAAGAATACTACTTTTTTATTGCGATGAAAAGAAACAAAGGTAGCTAATTCTATTTATAAAAATGCCATGTTTTTCTTGGTTTTAAGTACTATATATTACTCATGCTGTGCATATGTCTTCACTTACCTTCACTTACCTTTGATTCCTTTTTTAACTTAAATTAGAAACATAAGAGAGCAAATCATCTGAGACTGTCACCTCCAGAACTATGAGCTAATCTATCTTAACTGCTAAATTATGCACAAACTGAAATGCAAAGCAGCACAAGAAAGTTTACTCACTAACATCATTCAACTGTTCTTCAGAGCTTGAAACTAGGCCATACAACAACTACTTTAATGATAAAGATTTGTGTAAATATTATGGATAAGACACCTTGCATATCCAAGTCAAATAACAATTTAAAAATCACGGAGAATCATTCAGAAGAATCAGAGTGTGTGTTTGGCATCAGAGCTTACTACAGTATCTTGCTCAAAGTAGAAATGGAACAGCTGATGGCTAACACCTTCCCCAATGTTTGCCAGTGCTTAGAATACAGGTCATTCTGCCTTTTTCATTCACTATTTAATCTATGAGTGACGTTTATCAGCATTAAATTCTTTTAGCTAATAATGTGGTAATTATGTAAATTTTTAAATAAAATACATTTCAAATTAAATGTTACTTTTAAATATGTATGTTTCCTCATTACTCTGAACCATGTACTAAATCATAACCATTATTTTCAGAAATAAAAATGAGGATTCCTCAACCTTCATCAAGTATTTCCTGTACAAGCTGAGCTTTGAAAGTACTATGCCAATGGTATCACCTTTTACAACTGGGCACAATTTTAGTAGCTTTAAAGTTGTCCAAATGTCCTTTTACAAAAAAGACTGACTCAAGTATTGCTTTAAGAGCAACTACCAAGAATCCTAGAAAAGGCATTATATGAGAAGTTACCCTGTAAACTTTAAAGGATTTCCATTTCTCCAAAATCATGCTCTATCAAGTTAAGAAAGGAAATTTAGTATTATTTCAAGTACTGTAAATATCTTTCAAAACCTTAAAAAAATCAGATCTCTCAATTAAAATATCCTACTGAAAATTAGAAATAAAAAAAATACAGCCAACAAAGGAGTAGATAGATCCTTTGGAATGCCAATATTATATATTCAAAACAGATTAAAATAAAAATAATATTGAGAAAGGACAGGAGATTTTAATCACTTAACTTTTCATCTAAATATTTTTAAAGTTTAAAAACAGTTAAGTATAAAATAAGTAGGCAGATAATAAAAATGAACTAAAACTCAATACTTTCCACCAAAATACCTATATCTACTAAGCAAAACAAATCAGGTTATGAGATTTATTTCCAAACACAACCTATACTGAAATTATATAGGCAATTTAAATGTAACATACAAATAAAATATCTCATTTTAAAAGTACTTACTAATTAGTTTTAAAATGTATCCTATAAGCCTTAGGAAGTTTTGTTTTTAAAAGCTGTACTTATTCTTTCAGATTACATGTTTCTATGTGGGTATATGTGCATATTAGTGCGTGCACTAGCCAAAGAAGCCAAATGGGGTGTTGAATCCCCTGGAGCTGGAGCTATAGGCAGTAGTGAGCTGCCCAATGTGTCTGTTGGGAACCAAACTCTGGTCCTTTGTAAGAACAGTAAGTCATCCACTTAACCATGAAGTCATCTGTACAGTCCCCTATGGCTTTATTTTTAATAGCAAACAAAAATTTCCATTCATGAATGTCCTTTTGTTTTTGTTTGTTCAACTAGGTACAACCAAAAAATAATAATTATTCTTTTTTTTTCCCATTCCTTGGCTATATGCTGCCAGCAAAAGAAAGTAAAGATAGGTACTACCAAGTTGCTTTTGTCAAGAACATGTCAGTCTTCCAGAAATAGAAGAGCTAAGCTCTCCAGTCTCACTTACTTTAGGAGAAATCTAAATTCCAAGCCATAGGAAATTTGCTAACTTCTCTGCACGCTAAAATGTTTTTCTTGTCTGTTTACCTAGCTCCTGTCAATTGTTCTCCCTGAGATAAACTCCGATCTTCTCTTTCATTTTAGAATAACTGGACTCTCAAAAACAACAGTATGTAGTATAAGATAGGTATAACAGGATGGAGTTGTTTAAATTTGTTTCTAGTTATAAATACAAGATGATTTGTTTTATTAATAATTGAGGAGTAGCTTTATTACACTTCTGAAAAACTGTTTCTACTAAACACAATCAAATGCCCAAAAGAACAACAAATATACTTTGAAACTGCATATTCTAACCAATAGACTTTTAAAAAGAAGAAAAAAAGTGGGAGGAAGAATGTTTGTGTGTGTGTGGTGACTTTTTTTCTTTCTTTTCTTTTTTGGTTTTTCGAGACCAGGTTTCTCTGTAGCTCTGGAGCCTGTCCTGGAACTAGCTCTTGCAGACCAGGCTGGCCCCAATTTCACAGAGATTCGCCTGCCTCTACCTTCCTAGTGCTGGGATTTAAGGCATGCACCACCACCGCTTGGCTGTGTGGAATTTTTAAGATGGGGTTTCACATGGTCCAAGCTGGACTTGAAGCAAGGGATGTCCTCGAATTACTGACATTACCTCCTGAGTGATGGGATTAATTATAAGCATGATTATAATTTATGTGGTGCTGGGGCTCAAACCCAGAGATTCATGCATGTTAAGCAAGCAGTCTTTCAAAAAGCTACAACCCCAAATCATATTTCATGATTTTTAAATCAGGTCAGGAATCAGTAATCAACTTCTAAAACAGTCTAGGAATTTTGGTCATGCCTAAGCCATGTCAGTCTTTTCTCAATACTGCACAATCTACTTCCTCAGTCTTGAGGGAGATTAATATGAAATAAGACACAGGGCTCCTGAGAAGTTCACATTACCAAAGTCTTCCTTTGTCTATCTGCCACACTGGATAAAGCAGTGCTGTGAGAAAAATGAGCCTATCATTCCTAAGAAATCGGTGTGTCTAGAAAATCAATACTCTTAAGTTGTTAATGGTAAATGCTAGAATACTACAATGGAATTCCCAAAATCTCAGAATAATCTTAGTGATTCTATAACAACTTGTCCATTTTTAAATGATTTAAACTTAAGAATCTTTTCGAATGGTACGAAAGAAACTTACCTTCAAGAAGTGAGTAAAATGTGTGGTATTGATTTTACCACCTTAGAGAACCAAATCATTCTAATTTTATTAAATTTAAAGGACTAACCCTGAAAGTAAGACAATCTGTGCAATTGAGAATCTAGAAAGCAAATAAAAACTATAAAAATTATTAGCACTGCCAAAAATTTTAAATGCATTCTTCAAAGTATCTCACTATTAAAAGGCATTACCGTTAATGTTGTCACAGTAGTAAAAGTATTCATCATTTAGGGAAGGACATGCTGAGACCAAATCCTGCAGCCCTGCACCAGTTACAGTAAGACAGCCAGAGAGATTAAGGTGCTCCAAGTAAGGCAGTCCTCCTCCCAGAGTCAAAACCCTGCAAGAGAAATAATGTGACAGTCAGGAAATACTAACCTTTGAAATTTTTAATATTTCGAAGGCCCACTAGATTAATATTTTATATACCTCTCAATTTGATAAGAAAAGTTAAAATTTTTTATAAAACACTAAAATCTGACTCATCCTTAAGCAGAAATACACTGACTCAAAAAAGTGTTGTAGATTTTTCCTAAAGACTCCAATAAAGCAGCATATGACACCTTGCTTTATCAGAACATTATAGTAACTCAGTTCTCACATGAAGAAACACTGAGATCTAGAGATGTACTGTTCATTTTCCCAACACACTGTCTAATAGAGTAAAAACTATCAAGGAAATTCCTGAAGTCTGAAACATAATTTCCAGTTCTGGAGTTCCTCCCATAACCTAGTGAGCTGGCCCTGCAGATGTCAGACAGGGAAGGGAACCAAACCATGCAAAGAGATAAGAATGAAATTCAGTACAGACTGACATCATCAACTACTTCAGGGAGTCTAACACCAGGCAGTTCATTGCCAGCATATTTAAAACACAGTACAATTTGAGAAAAGGTAACAAAACAGGCAACAATCAGTGCAATCAGTCTAATTAAAGGTGCACAATAAAGCTTAAGGTGTGACTACGTAGAGACTTCTTTACAAAGTACATGTGACCATAAGGTTCTAGCTAACAGGCCTAGAATCAAGTGTAGTCTCTGACAGAAAGCATAGAGTTCAGCAGGCCATAAAGTACATGTAATATCTCCGAGCCTAAAGATGGGTAATGTCTAGGGGAAAAGAGTCTGGGATAATCATTCTGGGGAATCTGGACAAGGTCTGCCTCCACAGATAACAAAAGGTCACCAGGTCATTAATAAAATTCACTCTTAGTTTTTTGGATGGAATGCAGGTATCTGATTTTTATTTCCTTCCATTGAGGAGACAACCCCTGTACGATTAACATTCCTGGTACTCTTAGTGCTTCTCTGTGAGCACAACGACCTCTATGCCCAACAACCTAGTAATTCCTACACGTATGTGTATATATAAACATGAAAACATGTTTACACCTAAACCAGCACATAAATATTCATAACAGCATTATTCACATCAGACAAAAAGCAGAAATACCCCAAATGTCCACTGATGAATGAGAAACAAAATGTGGTATAGCCATACAATTAAATGTTATACAGTTATGAAGTAAACACAGGTTATGATTTGCATGAACTTTAAACACATTATGGTATGTGGGGAAAAAAAAAACATTGAATACTGTCGTTTGACAGCAGGTAAACCCACAGAGAAGCTTGGTAGATTAACTGGCTGCCAGCAACTGAGGACAGGAAGAACTGGAGCAACTGCTAATAGGGATTTTTATTTAGGGAATGACAAAAATATATTAAAAGAGGATTAGTGACAGTAAAATTGAATAGGATGTAAATTTATTTCAGTGTTTAAAAAGAAAACCAAGTATCACATTCATGTATAAAAACTACAATAGATTAAAATATATCAAGAATAAAATTGAGAATGCCAAGATTCTTTACAACAATAATTAAAAGAATACTAAAACATCAAAAAATGGTATAACTAGAAACGGAAGAGACAAATTAAGAAACTAATATGCCAAATTCAGTTTTAAAATTAATGCAGCTTAATAAGTTAAGAACCAGTGTCATAAGTAAGTAAACTATTATGGTGATAAGAACTACAAATTTTGGGGGCTGGAGAGATGGTTCAGCGATTAAGAGGATTGCCTGCTTTTCCAAAGGTCCTGAGTTCAATTCCCAGCAACCACATGGTGGCTCACAACCATCTGTAATGAGGTCTGATGCCCTCTTCTGGCCTGCAGGCATACATGCAGACAGAATATTGTGCATGTAATTAATAAATAAATAAATAAATAAATAAAAAAGAACTACAAATTTTTGTCTTTGTTCTTTTGAGCCATTCTTGTCAGACAGTATTGATTCGCCTAAAAACCACTGTGCAAAATAGATTATCAATGAACAGCAACTGTCCATCTACTACTTTCTAAGAGCTGGGATTGGAGGCATATACCACCACATCTGGCCAGGTTTATGGGAATACTGATACTCAGAGAGGATAGTGAATGGTAAAGATTGGAAAGGGCATGTTTTAAATCTAATTTATCTTATATTCTAATTTTAAAGAAAAATTTCCCACCATTTTGCCATCTTTATAGACCTCAGGTTAACAATGTAGTAGTTCACAATCTATGTGGTTTGACAGGAATGAGGGGATGTTTCTTAGACAGGGTCTCTCTCATGACATAGTTCAAGCTGACCTTGAACTCACATAGCCAAGGAAGGTCTGGAATTCAAATTCTTTTGTCCAAGCCTCCTAAGTGCTGGGATTAACTGGTCCAACAAAAGTCCTTTAAAGTAAGAAAATACTTAAAATCCACTCATTCATCAAGTCTAGGAACTTTAGCCATTCACAATAAAAAAAATACACCTTTCAGAGTGTAGTCTAAGAGACTCAAATGGTATCTGAATGCAAAACAAACTAAATGAAGTATAAAATGCTTCTGTTACAAGTACACCTAAATCAACAGTCACTGGCTTCACTGACCCTTAGTGGAAAAACAAACAACTACGAATACAAACAACCAAATATAATACCACATGACAAACGCTCTTCTGGAAATCCACAGAAAGATTCAGGTCAAAAAAGGTTTCTCATAATGGCATTTATGGCATATGTTATGAGAAAAGTAATAAACAGAATTTAGCCCCTAGTACTATATTACAAAGAGAAAATACGGTTATTAAAGACAAAAGAAGACAGTACCACAAAAATAAGAAAACAGCTATTTAGTAAGTGTGTATGTGCATGCATGCCTCTGTGTGTGTATGTCTGTCTGTCTGTCTTTTGGGGGCAAAGATGAGATTAGGAAAAAGTAGAGATATCCAAATTACAAAGGTTAAAAGCAAAGGCTATAAAATTGGCTTTAACCAAAGGTAGTATGAATCAATAAAGACTAAGAGATATAGTCAAACAGCAAGAAAAAACATTCTAGAAAGATCTCTCTCATCTGTGTCTTGTCACAAATGCCCAATTACACCAGACACAGGCTGAAATAACAAACCAGCAAACAAAAAAAAACCTAAATGAATAATAAATTCTGCCCTCAACCAGGGAAAGGAACATTTAAACAAATAATTTTTAAAAAGCATAAAAGAAAAAAGCACAAAAAATGTACAAGTTATAGAACTGATTCAAACAATAATGATTCAAAGGGGGAAATTATTAAAGAATAAAAGCTGGGTGGTGGTGGCACACGCCTTTAATCCTAGCACTCAGGAGGCAGAGTCAGGCGGATCTCTTTGAGTTTGAGGCCAGCTTGGTCTACAAGAGTTAGTTCCAGGACAGGCTGCAAAGCTACACAGAGAAACCCTGTCACAAAACAAACAAACAAAAAAACAAAGTCCCAAATTCAATGATATATAATTAAAACTATTTAGTACCCAACCAAAACTATTAAATATTAAAAATAACTATAAGGGAAAATGCATTAGTCAACAGAAACACAGCAATAAACGATAAAGATAGTAGAACTAGTAAACAATGAGTTTAAGAATTTTTAGAGATGTCAGCAAGATAGCCAACTAAAAAGTTCCTAACACTTGCTCCCTCCCCAAAAGATAGCAGAACAACCAATAAAAACTACATTTGATGAAACCAACACACGGAGGACCAGTACACCATAATCTATGCAGAACCCAGCGCCGAGAGTGGCCTCATGCAGAATGAAAGAAAATATGTCATCTTCACAGTTCAATCCCCAAAAAGCAACCAGGATGAATTTCTTATTGTAGGTAAAGGGGAAATAAGAACCTCCAGTAACCCCATCGCCACCCTGAACACTTATAGTCCTCATAAATATTAAACACAGTTGAAAGAGCTAACTAGAGACCACACAGCTGTGATATACCACAGAGGGAGCCAATACTGTATCCCACCTCCTACCCATGTTTCAGAACCAAACACACCTGCTAGAACATGCCCTGCTCCAGAGGGAAGTAGTCATGGTGTCCTTCTAGCCCTGAGGCTTTGTGATCAGAGTCATCCCTGCTGGTGGCCCATGATTCAGAATTCACAGGGAATCAATGCCCTTGTCACTATGATTATGTCCTATATCTCAGGCAAAGTAGTACCCCACCTCCAGAGAAAACAGTACCTCGGTCATCCTAAGTAGTCATACTACTATTCCCAGATTGAGATGGCACACTGTCTCCTGTGCAAACTAAAATCAAGGCTCCTGGGCCCATAGTACTGACTGGTGCCTCTGAGTCACTGACATTAGTTTTGGTTTTATTTTTTAATTTTACTTTACATGTATGGGTGTTTTGCCTGTGGAGGCCAGGAGAGGGCATCAGATCCTCTGGAACTGAAGTTACAGAAGAATTTGAGTAGGTTTGGACACTAGACTCAAAAGTAGCAAGTACTCTTATAAATCACTGACCTCTCTCTCTAGCCTTAGACACCAGTTTTTTGGCCAATCTGCAACCAAGTCTGCCTCAGAGATTGACCCTCTTCCAATACTCAAGTGTCACACAGGTTTCTGTAATCCTAAACTCAGAACTCAATTCTAGAGCTGCTTTCAGAACCTACACTCTGAACTACGGCATCTCTTTCTAGTCTGACATATTAGACAAAGTCAAATGCTGTGCTGGTAGGTCTCTGGAAGGTTCAGTGCATGAACAGTGGCTCACCAAAGGGGTGAAAGAAGGAATAAATGACAAAGTGGTGTGAATGACAAGATTACACTGTTTTAGGGGCAGTTATCCTCCCTATAATAAGCTTTGTAATTTCTCCCTTACAAGAAGTATACTGAAGGTCAAAATTATTCACTCAGCTCAGGGCCTTTGAGCATTCAAGTGTGACCCATGGAGAGGCTATGGGTGTGTTACTCTCCTGGAGTCTGACTTAGCTCACAATCCAGCTCCAGTGGCAGGCCTAGGAAGCAAGAGCACAGCTCTGCCACCCTATATCCTATCCTGAGCCAGAAAAGCAACATAAACTGGTCCTGCCAAAGTCATGGAGGTGGCAAGATACCCAGCATTCTGACAACAGCCTTCCAGGAAGGAGGCAGGGTGACTCATGAAGAATGTAGATACTAACAGCTTAAATAAGATAGTGCCTCATATCCATGCTCTATTACTCAGCATTGTATTTTGATGGAACAACTGATACACAATGAAATATTTTCACTCTATATGTGAACCTACTTTCTGCTGCTGCATTCCAAGACCAAACTGCACCTACTTAGAATGAATGGCAGCACGCCTTCAGAGATGCTAACAGCCTCTGTGAAAGAGTTTCACTACTTTTAAAAAGCATCTGGAAGAATAGCATTAAACAGCAGAGTTTGAATAAGATGGGAATGGTGGCACAGGTCTATAATCCCAGCACTTGAGAAAGAAAAGGCAGGAGCAACACGAGTTTAAAGCCAGTTTTGGATACATAGTAAATCTGAGGTCAATCTGGACTACCTGGGTTTCTGGATCTAGATAAATCCCTTACTCCCTTGTAGTGGTTTGAATAGGTATGGCCCCCATGGAGTCATGTGTTTGAATGTTTGGCCCATAGGGAGTGGCACTACTAGGAGGCATGGCCTTGTTGGAGAAAGTGTGTCAGTGAGGGGGTACGCTTTGAGGTCTCATACATTGGGAGTAGCTTGAATTGTGAAACACAGTCTCTTTCTGCTGACTGCAAATCAATATGCAGAACTCTCCAGCACCATGTCCTGCCATGATGATAATGAACTAAACCTCTGAAACTGTAAGCCAGCCCCAATTAAATGTTTTCCTTTATAAGAATTGCCATGGTCACTGGACAGTGGTGGTGCACACCTTTAATCCCAGCACTCAGAAGGCAGAGACAGACAGTTATCAGTGAGCTCAAGGCCAGCCTGGTCCAAGGAGCAAGTTCCAGTTCCAGGACAGCTACACAGAGAAACACTGTCTTGAACCCCACTCAACCAAAAAAAAAAAAAAAAAAAGGTTGCCATGGTCATGGTATCTCTTCAATAAAACCCTAACTAAACATTCCCCCACCTACATACCTCCACAAAAAGACAAAATAGTTTGAAGGCATCTTACACAAAGAAAGAAAGGTACTGTTAAACATCATCACAATACTCAAATGGGCTACCTCTCTATGCTTTGGCAGCCAGGGAGATCACTACTACAGTTTTAAGTAAATGTGATGTCTCTACAAACTGCATGCTTTTAAATGTTGTGTTTCTGCCCACAGAAGACTATGGCTGTCAATCTCAGTCACAGAGGAAAACTTTTTAAGCAGTTTGAACTTGTCAAACTGCTGAGATTGAAGGTTGCTGCTGTAGCAGGTGGTATAATGAATGCTCAGCCATAAAAGCAGGAAAATAATCATATTTATCAGTCCCTCCAAAACTCATGAACATCTGGGATGTGGGTATAGGATGAATCAACAAGTTATGGGGAGGGCTGTTGTATGCTATTTTTCCTAAATGGAAAATTCTCTCTTAGAGGCAGAAGCTCAGAAGACCCTTTACATTTATAAAACTTACTAGGCTTAGGAAGTTTACCACACTTAAAAGATTCAGCTCAGAGTTCACAAGGCCCTTTCCCAGCATCACACAAGCAGTAAAAAAAATGTGGAGGATAATAAAACCCTTCTGCAGAGCTGCCAGACAGGGAACTCTAGGCATGACTTTTGTGACTCATGGTGGGTGGCCTTCTCAGTGATGCTGCTACCTTTAATATTCATGGTTAGTATCAAGAGACTCCAGAAAGCCAAACAATCTTAAATTACACAGGGTGAGAGACAAATTTCTATTTCTAAACTTATTACAAAACTATAATCATTGAAATAGTACTATCTTTTCTACTTAATGTTAAAACACCATAAATTTAATCAGATCAACTGGATAAACAAAATCCAAGCAGAAAAGTTATCAAATGATCTGTTTATAAATGACACTGTATGTAGAAAACCTTAAAGAATCCACACACAAACTTAGGAGTACAGATCAGCTGAAGAGTGCTTGTCTGACATGTGCAAAACCCTAGGTTATCTAATCAATACAGGGAAAAGGGAGGGGAAAATCACATACAAAGCACAGTTAACAATAATAAGCTCAATAAAATAGAGGAAGAAACAAATCAACACACAAAAATCAATTCCAGTTTTAAACATTTGCCCACCATGGGGACATACACCTATCCCAGGACTTGGGGGCTGGGATATAGTTCTGAGGGAAGTCCGTCTAAAATCAAATTATTTTCTATGTTCCAGCAATGAACAATCTAAAAGGGAAATTAAGAAAGCAATTCCATTTACAGTAGCATCAAAAAATGATGAAATAGTAAAGTATTTGGCTCCATTTCAGCTTATTTTTAATTATGTGTATGTTTCTGCATTTACACAAATGGACTAGACATTGTTGATGTACTTATTGCCTATATTATTGTATATAGTTTTTCTTGTATTAGTTACAGCCTTCTTTTTATTTTAGACAAAAACGGGGAAATGTAGTGATATTTCATTTGAATTTTAATAAATAAAGCTTGCCTGAAGATTAGAAAGTAAAATAGCCACACTGGTCAGCCATACAGACCAGGCAGTAGTGGCACACCTTTAATCCCAGTAGCCACACTAGTTGGCCATAAAAGTCCAGTAGTAGTGGTCGATGCCTTTAATCCCAGCACTAGAGAGGAACATAAGACGCGAGATAGGTCTCAGCTGTGTCTCATTGTAAGAATTCCTGGAGGCAGGATCGCCATTTCGGTCTGAGGCAGATTTAAGAGTCAGTGGCTGGCTGCTTTGCTTTTCTGATCTTCAGTTTGAACTCCAATATTTGTCTCTGGGTTTTTATTAATTGTGCTACAAGTCTCTAACACTATGTAACTGGGGCTGGAGAGATGACTCAGGATTAAAAGGATTTACTGCTTTTCCAGTGGACCCAAGTTCTGTTCCCAGCACCCATATCAGGCAGCTCATAATCAACCATAATTCCAGTTTCAGAGGATCCACTGTCTCTGGCCTCAGCAGGCACCTCCACATATGAGCAAATGCAGAAGGATATACCTACACACATAATTAAAAATAAATCTAAAAAGAAAAAGTATTCATAACCTAACAGCTCTAAGTGGGTCCCACAGCATACGGAAGACCTAGATGCTGAGGAGATCTGCCTCTTAGTTACTCAGATATTGAACAACTTACTTCTATTTTTCTCTCCAGTAAAGGAAAAGAGGGGTGGAGGCAATTAATATACTATGATGAAGATTGTGCTTCCAGGGCTGAGGTGTCGCAAAGTGTTAGAGTTCTTGTCTAACACACACAAAACTCTAGGTTTGATGTCTGGCAGTGTCAAAACTGGATGTGGTGTGCTGGCATGTATGTATGCACCAAGTTGATACCTGGTACCTGCAGAGGACAAAAGAGAGTCATCTAGAACTAGAGTTACAGAAGGTTTCAAGCTCTCATGAACTCCCATCCCATGTGGGTGCTGGGAAGCAGAATTGTAGTATAAAAGCAGTCTGGGATAGAGTGAGACCTTGGCTCAAAAAAGCGGCAAGTGTTGTTTTTAATCTCAGTACCTAGGAGGCAGAGCTAGGAGAATCTCTGTGAGTTCAAAGCCAGACTGATCTAAAAGGCAAGTACCAGGCCAGTCAAAGCTACTTACTGAGATTGTCTCAACAACAGTAGCAATGACTGGATACAGAACAACAGCAAGCTGGGTTACAAGTACTTCACAGCTATAAAAATCACACCAAACTATAACAGACATGCTTTCCAAAGTCCTCAATATAAAATTTACTTCTGTAATGTCCTTGAGACAATAACCGACACATCTACTCACCAAAATATATTATAAAAAATGTGGCCAATTACTAAGTAATTAAACTTCTAAATGTATATTCCTCTATATTTCACACTGTATTTGAACTGATTAAAATGAAACTTCATGAAGGACTATTGCTCCAGTACTTGTAACAAATAAATCATTGGCTTAAGTAAGTCAAGTAAAAAACTTAGATCAAAAACACAGTATTTCATCTGAGAATAAGAATATATCCACTTCTTAATAACTGAAATTGACCACTCACCTGAGACCATGATCTGTGATCTGATAACATCCAGATAGACTGAGGAACAAAAGTACTCGTCCAGTCTCTTGGTCAGACTTTTCACTCCCAAAATAAATTAAGTCTTTTCCCCTGGGCAATGTAGTCCTTAATGCTTTTCTACACATTGCAGAAGTCGCTGGGAGTGTAGACATAGTCCTTATAGCTGTCCCTGTGCAACAGAATGAATGGCCACAATATGCAAAGGCTGGAGAAGCACAATGCTGCTGCCAACAGACACTAGTCCTTAATCCCACAAAGTCCTTATTGTAACAACCAGATGAAGAACAACCACAGTTGGAGGCTGTTTCCATTACACAGAGACTTTCAACATTTCTATGTCTCCATTCTACTGCATCTTCAATATCAGCTAAATCTTCAGCATCAAGCATCCACACGTAAGGAGAAGTCAGACTTTCAGGAGTCACAGGTTTAGTCCAAGTGTGCTCATTGTCTATTTCTTCACCAACACCTTTGTCAGTCAAATTGTGCAAACAGGCAAACTGCTTGGGGGATTGCATGGTAATGTCTTTATTTGTCCATGGACTTGAAACAGCCTTGCCTGCACTTTTCAAAAAGCCACTCTGGTAAGATGTTAGAACTCCAAGAGCTCTAGAAATCTTCTCTAGAGCCACGTCTGTGATTTTTTCACATCCAGACAGATCAAGATGCCGAAGACTCTGGCAGCAACCAAGCCAAGACCAACTACAAGAGGGAGGAAGACTATTAAATTCTTCAAAAGCATTAAACTACATTTATACAGATGAGCATTAAATTATTTAAAATACAAAATAATCATTTTATTTATAGAATTTCTATCATCAGGGAATATTTTTTAGGACTAAGGATACAAAAAGATACTAAGGTAAGTAATTAAAAAATAAAGAAAATCAAGTATCATTGCTAAGCTAGTAGAGGACAGGATGGGAGAGACTTAAGTTTCCTGTTCTAAAAGTAAGCAGTAGAGGAAAGGCAGAATACACATGAAAGAATAACTACTGTATAATGAAGATACAGAAGAAACAAACTTTAGAAACAGGTAGAATACTCTCTTTCCCTCTGAAAAAAAAAAAAAGAAAAAGAAAGGAAAAAGAAAACTAGTAGCCTCCAAGAAAGAATCATTTACAAAGAGTATGGCTTGAACAAATTGGTAGGGAGCCAGAAAAACCATGAATTAAAAGAGAGCTTTGACAAAAGGCACTTAAAAACTGGACTAAAACGTTAAAAACAGGTAATGTTGATCTAGACAGCTACAAAGCAAGGCTCATAAGCTTAGGCATGACATACAGATGGTAGTGCCAATGTTCTGGACCAGCTGCTGTATATTAACAAGAGACAAAACTATCAAGTTACAGTCATACATGGCAGAAATTTAGTAGAAATGTAAATCAAAAAATAAATCAAGTGTTCTATCAAGTTACAGTCATACATGGCAGGAATTTAGTAGAAATATAAAATAGTATGAGTAAATAGTGACTATGTAAACAAGAAAATAGAGAATAATTTTACTGATTTCAGTCAGAATTTATTATATCCAGAGATTTAAAAATAACCTGTCAAATGCAGAATCGGAAATATCAGTCTGGGTAAGATCCAGATGTTCCAGGTTAGGACAAAGCTCTAAAATCTGCCTAACCTAAGAATGAAAAGAAAGTCACCATGAGGACATGTGGAGCTTTAGTTAAGCAACAGCCAATACTAAATATAACTCACTGGTTTTCGTAAGCCTCTATGAGTGCTGAAAGAAAAAAAATTCACTTAAAGAACACATTATAAACTAGATATACTCGGTGTTGATTTGTATGGTATGTGGAAGATAGAAGTTAATTCTCAGTATCTTCCTCCTGAACTCTAAGGCCACAGGTTCTGCTAGTGTAGCTGCCAATGGGTACCCATGTCCCCTGACCCCCAGCACTGTGGTTACAGACATATACATGGATCATGCTGGGGATCCAGACTCAGGCCTTTGTGCTTGCACAAAAGGCACTTTATTAAACAAGCTATTTACCTCTCCAGTCTCTGAGCTCACATTTCTAGTAATCTTCTCAAAGAGTCTTAGAAATCAGACCCAGAAAAATCTATCTTTTTAAGGACTACCTAAAGTGATTGTATGTAGGAAATCATAACATTTATAAAACTGGCTTCACCTCACTTGTCCATCTTGCCATGTCTTACTTGTTATAATCAACCATATAAAACTAAAACTCAGCATTTAACATCTATAAATCCTAATAAATGATTACCTGCCTAGTTTCAGTTCCACAATCTATAGCACAGGCAATGATTCCTAAGCTACAAAGAATACTCTAAGAACTGCAATTATATGAAAGCAAGCAGTGTACACCTACCCATGGAAAGACACTCTGTTCTTTCCCTCTTAAATAAACATTAATAACCAAACCAAAGTTGTTTCACTGCTATTTTTCTTAATACTCAAGCTAGTATTCATTTGTACATACCATTTTGCTGGAAACTGCAGAGCTGTATGCTAACACTAAAGTTTTCACAGAGGTACCAACATATGGCAGAACATTATGAATTAAGCCATGGAGTAAACGTTTTTCCATTTGAGCAATGCTGATAGCAATCGATTCCTCTGCAGACTCTTCTGTAAAATGAATTCAAGCATCTAAGAACTAGATACACCAATTATAAGTAGGCCACTCAAAGGATGCATCAAATACTAAATAGGAAATACTCTATGCTGCCCTCAAACTCCTTTTACAAGAAATTCCACTTTCAGGCAACAAACAAAAGTTCTGAAGAGAATGCAGAATAGTGAAAGAACTGTAAAAATTCTTCAAGAGAACAGAATATGATACAAAGGAATAAAATGATCTACAGTTTTTTAAAGTAGCATCAGTTGTTCTAACTAATTAAAAAGGACAGCGTTAGAAAAGATGTGAAACAACTTCATTAACTTTATCATCGTGAATCGGCAAGCAAAAGACGACACCTTTGCTCCTAAGAAGTTAAACATGGCCATTTGCACTTGACTTAGTAATTTCTATAGAGCTTAAATGTTTATGCCAAGTTATACTTCTCTAACAACAAACGACAGCTTTAGCTTGGTAAAACGACTGTTTTCATAAGATGGGCGAAGGTCTGAGTTTAAGTCCCAATACTGAGTAAAACAAAAATTACACTTCAATTTTATAAAAAAAGAAAAACATACTATAAATGGGCCTAAAATCTCCACCACCTTTCAGGATCCTATCTTTACTATACTTACCTAAATTCCTAACCTAAGTATATCTAAGCATAAAGCAGCTTAACAGGTTAAAGATTTATTTAAAATAAAATAGAATACAGTGGCTAAAAAGAATATGTGAAAAGAGTAATTGTTGACTAGTTCATTGATTTCAAGTGTGTAAGAAATACCTTAAACTCCTCCTTAACTTGGATACTATCACTAAAAATCACTTCAGCAAACCTTATTATTTCACCACACTTTTATTCCTAATTCATTCTTCTACCCTCACCTAGATGTACTTTGTTTACTATCAAGCCTAAAGTTACATACCCTAATGCCTGCCACAGATAAGCATATGATTGAAACCAACAAAAATAGATCTCTTCCTTATTAAACAAATTTTCAAACTCCTGAAACTTCTATTTATTTAACAGTAGGGATAAATTTTTAGCCACTTTCAAATTCTACCTCATACAGTACTTAATTGGGGGGGACCCCAAAACTATGCAACACAATTAATCTTCACACATGATTTTATTTTTTCTGTAGCATTGGAGACTAAACCCAGGGCTTTACAATGTTATACAAGTGCTCTACCCTAAGCTATACCCACCCAATTTCTCATAAATACTACTTCTTAACTCTACAATAACCCTGAGGCAAATGATCTGACTTTACAAATAGACAAAACATCATCCTTTCCCCCTCAACCACAGATGATTCAATAAATGCTGATGAATTGATTAATCAAAACCCTAAATCACATAAGCTATAAAGCACTATAATGAAGATAATTTATTTCTACATAAAAATAGCCATCATTTCCTGACTTTGTTATTTTAATATAAAAATAGAAGAGAAACCACTCTATTTTAAAAAGTACTTCTAACAAGAAATTCTAAATGTACTTATTGTTCCTTCAAAATCTTCAGAAGTAGGCTTTTTAAAAATCGTTAGAAAACATGAAATACATGAATTTTAAGACCCAATAATTATTAACAAGAATATCAGTTTTTTAAAAGCCATGTAATAATTTTCATTTCAAGCATGAAATACCAGATTCATCTCTATCGGCGTCTTCATCCCATTCCTGAAAAGCACGACTTTCATCTTTCCTGCTTCTCACCCATTCCTCGTCAGGTTCTGTGTCCAGTTCAGTGGCAGGACCACTATACCAGTCACCTAGACAATGAATAAACAAGAGCAACGAAGTCAAATTAGATATAAAGTTATTATGAAAAAGAATCCCCTATTCACACTTGAATTTCGGGCAATAGCTATTTTTAGAATTTTTTTTTAACCTACACATATAAGCAAAGGATTCAATTTAAAACACACTAAAAGAATTAGGGCTATGTGGGTTCAATTAATAGTAGTAATTACTAACCAACAGTAAGTATTTTCCAGAGTACCTTTCTCTAAAACTAAAGAAAAAGAACTTCAAAAGCTTACATAGTTTGCTATATACCTGCTATGTATCTGTTCTCTTAGAAAAGTTTTCAATGATACCCTTTAAAAAAAAATAAGCTTAATGATCATAATCCAATTTCTAAGAAATAATTATCAGTATTTATAGGTGCAATTTCAAAAAAAGAAATCACTGGAAATGACCTAATCTTTTCTTCCCTGCAGTAACTTCACTTTGGATACAGGAATAGCCTCATTCTGAGGACAGCTAACAAAGTATTCTGTGGTGATTGGCCAGCAATAAACAATTAGATAGGTACAGAAGCCAAGGGGCCCACTGAGGTAAAGTAAAACCATAAATGTATAGATACTACAATTACAGTACATGTATTATATGTTCATGAAGATGGAGACAATAACAATTTATTAAATTCTTGTAACATCTAGGGTTTCTCAACCTAGACAACACTGACATCTAAGGCTGGGCAGTTCTTTGACTTAAGTTGCCAGCCTACGGATTACAAGGTGCTTAGCAGCAATCTAGGTCTCTACCCACTAGACCAGTGGTTCTCAACTTTCCTAATGCTTTCACCCTTTAATACAGTTCCTCATGTTGTGGTGACCACCCAAGCATAAAATTATTTTCATTGCTACTTCATAACTCTAATTTTGCTCCTATTATGAACCATAATGTAAATATCTGATACGAGACCCACAAAGGAGTAGAGATCCACAAGTTGAGAACCACTGCACTAGATAATGGTATAATAACCAGAACCAGGACAAGCAAAGGTGTCTTCAGACATTGTAAATATTCTGGATAGGGGCAAAAATAAATATAAACAAAAAGAAATTTTAACCAAAGGCTTGGTCTAAATATGTTAAAAACAGAAAAAAAGTGAAGTAGCATATTTAGGATGCAGTGGCTTCATGAAATCAACACAGCATCACTTTCAATGGTATTCATACCATCATTTGGATTTATCTTAATTCTTAATTAAAAACAGCTGAACAAGAAAAAGCTGACTCATTTTTTACTCAAATTTTGCCATCCTACAAGTAATGTTAAAAAATTGATCTATATAAAATAATAATTCTGATCACTACCAAAACACTAAATACCTAAAACAAAAACAAAAACTTATTTTAAAACTGCATGAGAAGGTGCCTCTAATTCCAGCACTAAGGAGTCTGATGCAGGAGGATGAAGATTAAGAGGTCAGTTTAGGCACTAGATTAAGCACACTTTTCAAAACATAGTGCTAGCAAAAAAAGAGGCAGGTGGACCTCTGAATTCCAGGCCAGCCAGGGCTAAATAGTAAGAATCTGACTTTTTAATCAAATAAACTGTTTTTAAGTAAGACTCACAATTCAAAATAGTCAAAGTTTTGTTAAGAAATATGCATTTCCATTGCAAAAATGTACTGTAAGGGGAAAGTATATTAACTTATATGAATTTTAAGCAGATACTTAGAAGACTGTTTAATTAACAAAACAATGTAGTGCACAATAACTGTAAATACTTCATGACTGTTTAACACGCTCAGGAGAAAAGTTTCTCTAAGCCTTCAGATGTAAAAGTAACTTAGCAAAATAAAACTAATGTGATTTAAAGAAAAACACATTATCAATCATTGTAAAAAGCTATGTTATAGGCAAAAACAAGAGTCGGTTACTTTAAACCATGACCAAACAAGAACTGTACATAGCTCATCTTAATATTTTATAGAACTGAATCTGTTTAAAACACTCAAATAATCCAATTATTTAACAATTCTAAAAATCAATTTACATTTATTTTAAACTTCTCTGAAAAGTTTTAACCATAGTCATATGTACAAAGATGCAGTACAATGAATCTCTGTGTACCCATTTTTTATCTCCAACAATTATCAACATTTTACCAATGTTCTTTACAATCCCTCTGACATATTTTTCCTAAAGGAAATTGTAGCAATTATAGAGTTTACTCACAAATACTTCACCACTGCTAGCTCTTCTAAAACATATACTAAAACAACATCAACTATAAAATCTATATTTTGGCCAAATCCTCAAAGTTTCCTTTCCCTGGCATTACAGATTAATCAAATTGAAAGTCCCATTTACCTACCTCTGGCCCAATGAACAGGGTAAAGATGTTTCCACAAAGATCCTGTTTTTGCCAGCTGAGACCACTTAGTACTGACTTGACTGCATCGACACAATTCTTGAGGATTAAGATAACTGAAAATGGACAGCATTACCTCAGGAGGAAGATGGGTTATACCCGTGGAGTGTTCTGACACTTCCGATTCTGAAATAAAAAAGAAAACCTTTAACAGTAAGGCTACATGAGCAATGCAGTAAGAAATTACAATTTCACAAGTAAAAGTCAGTGCCTGAAGTTAATTCCTTCCTGCTTGCAACACAGGAAAAGGAAATAACACGTATTAGAGGTAGCATGGGGATGTTGAACTTGTTAAGAACCTGTAGAGTTAAAGTATCATGGCCCAGATCATACTTCATCAGTGGGAGCTACAATAATGAACATGGAATTGACTTCCTCTTACAAAGGCGTCATAGAAAAAACAATACTCACTTTGTAGCACAAGCAGCATCATTTGAAAAAGGAACCAAACAGGTTACACTGCTTTAAAGCAGCAAGCATATACTCAGCCAGATTATGAGATCTATAAGGCATTGTTAATGACATACATGCTCACATTTTCTATTCATGCATCAAGGCTCCTGTTAGTTCCTTCCTTGTGTTCCCTCTTTGACTTTGACATTTCATGTAAAAATTCTATGAAGTCTGATTTTTCTAATGTACAAATGCCTTAACCTATTTAAACTATGTACCAATTAATTCAGTAAGCATAAATGTCCCTGGTACACTGGTAATAAATCTTTTGTTATTAAGTATTATTTTAGAAAGTCACTAGATAACAACTTCCTATGATCTTATAATTTGGTCTAATTTTTCTGGAAGAAAAATGCAAATGTGGCTTTAAGATAAAGAATGAGTTGTCTCCAAAACAGTATAAAAATGAGACTCTTGTATATCTGGTTCTTCACAAAGAATCTTAAATATAGAAATGCTATGATCAAACTACTTTAAACTGCCACTTTTAAAATGCCAAATATTTTAAACATAATGCTGCTATAATTTGCTTTGAAGAGAGGGAAAATTAAATGTGTGTGATGCTTTTAAACTTCATTTTATAGTTATAATTAAACAAGACACAACAGGATTTGGTATGATATTCAGGGCACAAGCTGTATTTCCAGAGTAAAGCTCAAAGCTTTATTGGTTTAATCATAGCTTCAACTTATAAAATTATTTTTGTTTAAACATGAATCTGACTACTTTAATATTGGAAAAATACCAATTTCAAAAAATTTTACAGGACACTGTCATTACCTATCAAGAAGCAGAAGAATTTCTGCTAGACTAAGGATGCCAACTATTTGGGTTCTTCTGTTTGTTTTTCTTTTGTCTATTCCCTGGCTGGCCTGGAATTTGCTATGCAGACAATGCTAGCCTCAAACTCAGAGATCTGTCTGTTTCTGTGCCTCCAGAGTGCTGGCTGGGATTAATGGTGTGCACAACCACGCCTGGAACCAACTATATTTTTAATGTTCTAAAAAACAATGCTATTAAGAATAAAAAATAAGGTAACAGTCTATTAGAAAAGGTAAGCATCTATTTTATTTGCATTTCTTGTATGAATTCTTAGAGTAACTACACAGAAAAGCTTTGCTTTGCTTCTCTCTCATACTCACTAGAGTATGAACATTACTAGAGATAATAGTGAGAGAATGATAAACATCAGAGGATAAAAATAAAATTGTAAATATTCCTTTTCTTAACTCAAAATGGAGTTATATCCCCAATAAATCATCATAAGTTATACATATCTAGGAACAGAAGTGGATCTAACCTAGCAACCACCACAGCTGTTGAGCTGTTGGGCATCAACTGTTCTCCATGGCCAAAATGCATGACTGGTTTGATCCCTGGGAGGATATGGTTGACTAGGAACCATTGCTCACTGCTACTTAGCATTTAGATAATAAGAAAGCTTTATACTGCATACAAACTAGGCTTAAAAAGAACCAAATTGCAAAACTGAAGTATACAAGTTACTTTCATGCCATTATAAAGTCCAAAAATTCTACAATGAACCATACATAAGTCAAGGACAATGCTTATAAATTAAGTGACTTTGAAAACTTTTGAAAGTACACAAAAATAAAAGATGATATTGGAAGGCTGGAGAGAAAGACCAGAGGTTAAGAACGCTGGCTGTTATCCCAGAGGACCCAGGTTCCATTTGCAGGATCCACATGGTAGTACACCACAAACTATAACTCCAGTCCCAGGGAATCTGACTCCCTCTTCTAGCCTATGCAAGAACTGAATGCACATGCTACATAGGCATACAGCAGGCAAAACACCCATATACATATACTAAAAATAAAGGAAAAAAATTAAACCTGTCAGTATGATCAAGGGATCTCAGAAAGCTATCTAATACCATTAGTAATACTTTCTGAATTTTCATTGGTCAAAAGTAGTATTTATTTTATTCCTACAAATTCACTACATGTAACCCAAGCCTACAAGATGAAAGATTATAAACAGTAAATTCTACAATAGAAACTACTACCCTCAATTGTATTTTTAAGTAAAACTAAATGGCTTAAACAGACCACAGTGTAAACCTGACTTAAATTATTCCTTAAACAAAATCTGTAATTTATAATAAATATCAATAGCACTGTACTAACAAATAGTTCTGTCAAAATAGATAGTCTTACCTGTATCTGATTTTTCATCCACAGAATATTTGAAAAATTTCTGTCGCTCTTCAGCTTGATTCCACAGGCTGAGACCTCTAAGGAGTTCTGCTGTGTCCTTCTGCGAGCAATGCTGTGCAATCACTTTCTTTTTGATATCTTTAAGCTCTTCATAGGTAAAATATTCCATTAACATGGGCTGAAAAACCTAGATTTAAAAGTATAGAGAAAGAATTTCAATTTACTCAAAACCTTTTACTAATGGCTCAAGCTGAGTACTATGACGCACAATTCAAAGAGATAAAAATTATAGTTATTACCACTAAACTATCTAAATTTTTAAAAGAACATAAAAAAGATCCTTTTCTATGATTATGCAGGCCTCTGTACAATTTAAAAGAACAAGGTTTTCCTATATGAAGCTTGTTAAACAGTTAATCATTTTGTTATTATTAGACACTTAGCCCAATACCTGCCTGTGGAGGTTCAAATAAGAATGGCACCCATAGTCTCATATATTTGATTGATTAGTCATTAGGGAAATGCACTATTTAAGAAGGATTAAGAGGTGTGGTCTTGTTGGAGGAAGGGTGTCACTGGAGGTGGGCTTCAGAGTTTCAAAAGGCCTTGCCAAGATCTTTCTCTCTATCTCTCTGTCTCTGTCTCTCTCTCTCTCTGTGTCTCCCTGCCTACAGATCAGGATGTAGTTCTTAGTTACTTCTCTAACACTACACCTGCCTGCTCCCTGCAGCCATACTCTCTGTCATGATGATAATGGACTAAGGCCCTGAAACAATATGCACACCTCCAATTAAATATTTTCCTTTTGAAGAGAGTTGCTTTGGTCATAGGTATATCTTCACAGCATTAAAACAAGGACTAAGGCACTGCCTTCTGATACTACTGAACTCTATCAAAATAGGGCCTTTACCTTAGATGAATATACTACCCAGTATAATGGAGGCCAAACAATCCCAACTCAGTTAAAATGAACTATCCAACATTGTTTGTTCAAATTGTTATTTTAGTTCAGTGGGTCTTATGAACTTTACAGAGAGTTCTTCTGCAAAACAGTCCTAATCTCCAATCAATAGGATATAATCTTTAAATGAAAAGCCAAGGCTTTGTTGTTGTTTCCAGTTTCATCAATAACTTTGACAGGAATCAGAAGAAACAGCTACAAACTACTCTTAAAGGTAGGCTGCATGGCCAGCAGTAGATGGCCAACAAAAACCAAGCCAAACAGCATCTTGGAGATTTCTTGCCTCATGTCACGTTGGGGCTCTTCTTTCTTTTTTATCATATAAATATATGATATATATGTGTGTGTATAAAATAAGTACATATATGTGCCATATATAGATATGTGACAACAGATATATATTTTTTTCTTCTCTTAAACTAAGCATTTCTTTTTTCTCCTCTTTTATTTTTTAATTGAAAATAGGATTTTCTTTTTCCTCTCACATAATATATCTTGGTTATGGTTTCCCCTCAGGGTCCCTTACATGCATATTATGATTTCCAGTTTGGCGTTTTTATGGGATTCCCAAGTGTGCAAATGAGTGGGTCTCTGATTCTTGTGCTTTTCTTGGGTTCCTTTCCTTCTGTTTGTTTGCTGTGTCCAATTCTAATGCATTAGCTTTTGTTTTATCTTATTATATTATGTTATATTATATTATTATCCCATAGAAGCCTGATTGTTTTCTAATGAGAGATAGGAAAGGGGTGGATCTAGATGGAGGGGAAGGGAGGGAATAGCTGGGAGAAGCAGAGGGAGGGGAACCATAACCAATGTATATTATGTGAGAGGAAAAAGAAAAACCATTTTTCAATTTAAAAAAAGGAGGAGAAAGAAGAAATACTTAGTTTAAGCACTGACTACATATTACATTATAAAATGTAACTATAATGAGATATAATCAAGTACTAATGAAAGAGCACCAAATATATGCTTCCCATTCTGGGAAGAATTTAGAAAGTAGGCTGCATTTCTTTTTGTTTAAATCAAGCCAATTTTAAGAGGAAACCATAATTGTGAATCACAATAAATGATTTACAGCTAAAAAAAAAAAAGTATACAGAACCCAACAAGGAGGCTTAGTGGGTAAGAGTATTTGCTACAAAGACAGATGACCTGAGTTAAATTCCCAGAACCCATGGTGGAAGGGAAAAATCCCCAAATGCACAATAAATGTTTAGTTTTTGTTTTGTTTTGTTTTGTTTTCAAACTAAAGCTGGAGAGATGGCTAGTCAGTTAACACACTTGCTGGTCTTGCAAAGGGCCTGGGTTTGGCTTCTAGCACCCATATGGTGACTCAAAATCATCTGTAACCTCAGTACAGGGAATCTGGTGTTATCTTTTGGCACACAGTGCACATGCAAACATATAGACAAAACACTCATACATGTAAAATAAAAATAAATCGAGAGAGACAGAGAGAAAGGAAGAATACGGTCCTCATAGGACAGTTTCTCTGTATCTTATGCTGGATACTCATTATGGAAAGAAGAAAAATTGTTTGCCATGTGTTTACTGATACACTATTTCATGTACATGAGGCACAACAGCGATAAATTTTTAAACCACCATTTAATTATTCAAGTCCACTCATGAAAAAAATACTAAAAGCTCTTTAAATCTAGCATCCAGAAAATATTTAAAGATTTACAGAATCTTCTAAAGGTTATGAAAAATTAGGGACAATTATGAACGTGTATCACAGTGCTATCACACATAAAAATACATATTTCTTAAGTAATTAAATTCATTCATTTAGTGAAAGTAGCAACCTTTCTAAATAAAAATAAATTCTCACTGGATTCCATTCCTGTTCCCAAAAGAAAGCAGAGGATTCTGTCTATCAACAGAACATTTTCTTTTTATGCATTACTTTGAAGAAACTGAGGCAAAATTATATTTTCTATTAAATTATGAATATAAATCACAACAAAGAAAAACTCTGCTTACCTCTTCTTCCTCTTTCATGTGAGGAAGAAAATCTCTTGTAAAAGCCTCCAATCTCTCTTTCAGCTGTTTTGCATAATTTAATTGCTCATACTCATTCTAGAAACAAAGAATAATACACATTAGCAGGAAGTAGAGATATATATCATTAATGCCAGCACTCAGGAGGCAGCAGTGAATAGATCTCTAAGTTTGAGGCCAGCCTGGTCACATACCAAGTTCCACACCAGCCAGGACAATACAGTGAGACACTGTCTCAAATATACGTAAAGGTTTGCTTTGCTCTATGTTGCCTGATCACAGGAAGTCAACTTAGTTTTCTTTTAGCATAAAGATGTCCTTAGAGCTAGGATGCAGCTCAAGCCGGAGCACTTACTAACATGCCTGACACTGTACACTCAGCCTTGGCACCACCGTCCACTCACAGTCCTTAAATAATAAGCTTTGAATTCCTTAGTAACCCTAATCTTGGGTTGTTTTTTATTAATTTTATTAAAATATAGCAAGTATATTTTAAAATATACTATAAAAAGGTTTTTAATACATTTTATGCTATCCTAACAGATCACATATATTACTATTAGCATATATAAAGGCAAGAAACATTTTAGAGTTCTAAATACCTCAACAGCCAAACATTTCTTTCACACATGAATTAAAATCACATCTCCCTGTAACTTATCCATCTGTTCTCTCTTCTCAATGAAAAAATATGGGAAACTTACAAAGCAATGAAATATTTTAAAAATATACTGATACTGTGGTGATTTGAATGAGTATTTCCCAAAGGCTTTAGTATCTGAATTTTGGTTCCCGATTAGTGGCACTGTTTAGGGGAGGTTTGGAAGGTGTGGCCTTGCTGAAATAAGTATGTCACTCAGGGCAGAATTTGAGAGATAAAAATTCTCATCATTTCCAGTTCAGTCTCTCTACTTTCTGCTTCCTACTTGTAGTTAAAGAACGGAGTACTCAGCTCTCAGCTTCCAGTTCCCATCACATCTACCTGCTAACACACACACACACACACACACACACACACACACACGCTCTGGAATGTTTAGGGACTCATCCCTCTGGAACTCTTAGCTCCAAATAAACCCTTTGATAAATTTTCTTGGTCATGGTGTTTTATTACAGCAATAAAAAAGTAACTAAGACAGGTACTATTTCATTCTTCCTGTGGTCAGTTTTTTTCATTTAGATATTCAACTAATTTCCAATATTCAGCTCAATGTTGAATTCTGCTGAGATTTTACACATCCTTTACGCATTTCCATGTATGGCTTCTAATTGCACTTGTATGTTAATAATTATCAAATTTGCTTTTCACACTAGTTCACTCTTTCTGCTCTTCAAATCTACCAGTGTCTTCCTATTAATAAATACACGGTTATATTATGTAAAAAGTTCAGAATAAGACTTAATCCCTAGGCCTCTTCCATATACAAAGTCTAATACAATTCTCTTTCCCTTTTCCTCTAACAGTTCATAAAATCAGAGTATTCCATTGGTCGTAGGTCCTACATAATTTTCAAGCATGTACCTTCCCCTATACCTTTTAAAAAGCACTACCTTGGTTCAGACACTACTAACTACATAATACATGACTATGTTATAAAACACCAAGCGTACAAAGGAGTATTCAATAGAAAAGTTACCCTCCTTTCTGCTACTGCCCAGTATGCTTTCCTCTATTAACCAACCACCTCCCCTCTGGATAAGACCAAGGGTTCCTCCTTTTAGAGACTACTGGTAGAATTCTTTAGTTTGTTTTCTGGTCTTCAAAACTGATCCTCCAAGTGAAGGGTATATGGTGGCTTGATGGCGTTATAAACTCTTATGTTTCACTGAACTGAAAGGGTTAAATGAAGATTAACTTTCAAATATTTTTAAGACAAATATAATTAAGAAAATGTACATACATCCTTATCCTAAACTACATGCATTTTCTTTTTCAATATTACTTTGTTTCTAAGATAAAAATCTCACTATGTACCCTTGGCAGGCCGTGAACTAGTGAACCTCCTGCCTCACCCTACTGACTACTGAAATCTCAGACAAGTGCCACCATTTATGCCATAAAACTGAAATCGTCATCTTTAACCACTGTGCTTCCTACAATAGCGAAAAATAAAATACATAAACACTATAACTGCCACTATTACAGACTGGAGTCAAGGCCTTTTATGCTAGCAAGAACTCTACTCCTGAGTCACATCTTCCATCTTCAATTTTATTTTGTTAGTTTTGTTTGAGAACAGGTCTCACTATGCAGCCCTAGCTGGCCTGGAACTTACTATGGTCTACCAGGCTGACCTTGAACTCATAACGATTCGCTTTCTTCTGACTCCAGATTGCTGGGATTAAAGGTATATGCTTCCAAATCTGGCACCATTTTTAATTTTAAATAAAATGTATGGAACTAAAGTGTTATTCTAAACAAAAATTATACCTTTAGTCATCAGTACCTACATTAATAGCTTTGTTTTTAAGAATTCAACAAATGTTTGTTAACAATTTTCGTAGTTAAAATTTCAACTTACAAAACTTTAAAATTTGGTGGTCAGTGTTCACCAAAAACAACAATAAAAACTTCATTAGGCATTAATAAAGGGCCAGTTTCCAAACACTCTCACCACACCTGAGTTAAGCCTCTGAATCCTCTTTTCAATTAGGTAGGCCTTACATTCTGTCCTTAGCCTCTGTTCAATTTTGGTGAGAATCCTACCGAGCCAGTTAACAATAATCATCCGCTTTCAGCTTCTGACCATGGCCGTATCTCATCACATCCCTTACGACTCTCTCAGCCTCAAGGATTTCATACCCTGGCTATCTCAGTAAAAATCCTGAAGAGTTAATTCAACAAAAATCCTCTTGGTCCTAATGTTTTTTCTCAGTAATTTTCCATCCACTGGCTCTTTCCTTGCCTCTTCTTGGCTCTGAATGCCTGCTTTTTCTTGTATTCAAAACTGACCTTTCTCTGCCTTACTACAAGCCTCCACTGTAACCATTCCTCATGAACAGCCTTTCTAGCCATCATGAATAAATCAAGTGTTTTTCTTTAAAATAATACCATTTACTAAAGTTGCTAATAAAAATTACAGAGGCAGAATGGCACTATATCCAACACTTACATATCAATTTTTCAACTCACCTTAACATTCTTCAGCCCCTTTTCAAAGAGACTAAGCATCTCAGAGAGTTTATTGTCAGAATGTACATTGTAGATGGTCTGACTGCGTTGCTGAAGTAAACCAATAATATATTCATTCTCAATTTGCTCATGCATTTTAAACTCCTTGAAAGTAGCATATAAAGACTGCAGAAGAGCACGGAAGTCGTTGTTGTTGGAAAAGTTGGTTTTAGAAAGCTGAATAAAAATTTAAAAAGACATAGTAAATAGATGCAAATAGGAGACAATGTAACAAGAAACATTCAAATGTATACCTAAAGTTTTATTTATAGCAAGGTATTTCCTTTATATCAATTACATTAAAGTACAAAGAAAAGATGGTCATAAAATAATTCATAGTTGTATAATTTAAAAGTGTCCTAGACTAAGAATATGTTGACTGGCATTCTCAAATACCTGAAGATAAAGAAAATATCGCATAGTTCACTTAAGTGAAAAGATCAGACCAAGTTCCCTTCACACATAAAAGTCCCTTTCTCTGTATCATAATCATACCAAAGACACCTAGAAGGATAAGCCTGGGATAATGTGGCTTCTTTTCCTTTGTTCAAAATGTTCTTCATGCTCTTACACTACTAGCATTTAAAAATTGGAAAATACTTCATTATAGTTTAAATTTCAGTGTCAAGATGAAACTATTTAGAAAATAGTATAAAATATAGAGCTATTACAACACTACTAGATAATTTAAGAGAAATGCACATACACACACACCACACAGATGCACTTTTTTTTTTGAGAGAGAAAGAGAGAGAGAGAGAGGGTGTCTGTATGTAGACCTGGTTAGCCTGAAACTCACTATGAAAACCAGGCTGGTCTTGAACTCACAGAGACCCATCTGCCTCTACACCCCAAGAACTGGGATTAAAGGCATGACCAACCACATTCACAAGAGAAGTATATTTTTAAGAAAACTGACAAAAATATGTAACACCTTAAGTATGCCATTGTTTTTTAAATTCTACCAATCAATTGGAGAAAAATTCCTATTCCAGTGTAATTCCAAGCTTTGACACTTAACAGAAAATTAAATTCTAATACTTAAAACACACACATAAAGAAATTTGTTTCTGCTGGGTGGTAGTGGCACACGCCTTTAATCCCAGCACTAGGGAGGCTGAGGCAGAGGCAGGTGGATTTCTGTGAGTTCAAGGCCAGCCTGGTCTACAAGAGCTAGTTCCAAGACAGGTCCCAATTTTACAGAGAAACCTTGTCTCAAAAAAAAAAAAAAAAACCAGAAAAAAAGAAAGAGAGAGAGAGAAAAATTTGTTTCAAAATTCAAAGTAAGCTAAGCATTGTGGCACAGGACTTTTATCCCAGAGTTTAGGAGGCAGAGGCAAGTAAATCTCTGTGGGTTCAAGGCCAGCCTGGTTTACATGGTTGACTAGGTAAGTTCTGTCCCATCATCCCCACAGACTCGTGTGTTTGAATGCATGCTTCATGGGGAATGGCACTATCAGGAAATGTGGGCTTACTGGAGTAGGTGTGGTCCTGCTGGAGGAAGTGTGTCACGTGGAGGGAGGCTCTGAGGGTTCAGATATGCTCAGGCCATGCCCAGTGTGCCAGTTCACCTTCTATTGCTCAGGATGTAGGACTCTCAGCTCCTTCTCCAGCACCATGTCTGCCCGCATGCTGCCATGCTTCTCGCCATGATGATAATGGACTAAACCTCTGAACTGTAAGCCAGCCCCAAATTAAATGTTTTCCCTTATAAAAGTTGCCATGGTCATAGTGTCTCTTCACAGCAACTGAAACCCTACCTTAAGACACTGCTCTGCATAGTGAGTTTCAGGACAGTCAGGGCTATATGGAGAGACCCTGCCTAAATAAACAAATAAATTCAAAGTAATATTCAAATCTTCCATTATCTTTATTAAATCTAACTTCTATTGTTCAATTTAATTACAAAATTCATTTTAAATGGGAAACAATTGGGTTAAATATAACAGGTAAATATATATTAAAGGGCAAATGTTACTAACACCAAACTTCTTAGGCTTCCTTTCCAAAGTGTGGTCCTGTCTTCCTGAAGAGGAGGGCACTCTAAGCTGTCTTACTAGCCTTCCACAGCAAGAACTGCGGTGAAGAACACTGGAAAAGAGGACATTAAAACTGAAGTAAAGCCAATCTGCAGAGAACAGAACTAAGTATCTTCTTTAAAAGGCAGTAAGTATTAGCATAAGAATCACAGAGATCCACAGATTACTAAGATTCCCTAAGAGACCCAGCTCTATCATTTATTTAGATGGGTAACTTTTGTCTCTCAAAGTCTTTGATTCTACTTGATGCTAACTGGGAACAAAATGCCTATACTTCAAAGCATTATCATTGTTTAAAAATTAAATATTAATTTTTATAAATTCGGATACTTTTTGCTCTATTCTAACCATCAGTGAACAGCTATGATGGGACAGATACTGTTCTGGAACAAAATAAAGATCTCTGCCTTTCTGGAGCTGACACTCTACTGAAGAGAAGAAAATGAACAGTTAACCGTAATACATGAGTCAGTCATCTAGTACAGGGGGTTGGCAGCATTTCTGTAGGGTCAGACAGTAAATATTTACATTTTCCTAGGCTAGAGGCCTACATCAGCTACTTAACTCGGCTGCTACAGCCCAAACAGGAATCATAGCTAAAATGTAAGCGGAAGACTATTACTTTATTTCTATAAAATTTTGTATTTAATGACACTGAAGTTTAAAGTTTCATACAATTTTCACATGTCACAAAATAAGCTTTCAACTATTTAACAATGTAAAAATAACACTTAGCTCTTTTCCACATTAGAAAAAATTATGGACAACAGACTTGAAGAAATTCACACTTTAGATTTTAAGAATGTTCTGAAATACCACACCAGATTACAGCAAGCTTCATTAGTGGCTAATAGCTGCAAATAATACCATGGGTAGTTTTGTTTAAATTGGGTTTGGGGCTGTTATGGAGGGCTTTAAAAGTCTTAGCATAAGAGGCTGGGGATATGGTTCAGCAATAGAAAGGACATCCTGACAAGCACAAAGCTATAGGTTTGATCTCAAACCCAAGATGAAAAAAAAAAATGTTAGTAGACATGTGACATAAGTAAAAAGCATTAACAAAAGCCGTAAACTTTTGATGCCCATAAAGTATACAGTACACTGGAGAGTTGAGAAAGTCGGTACAGTTAACAACTAGTCTGTATTTGAAAGTTACTAATAGATTTGAAGCCTGCTTTTCTTCTATTGATACAAAAAACTTAAATATGTTAATGGATGTGCTAATCAATTAGATGTAATTATTAAACATTGTAAATGTATACCATACCACTGTATATCCTGAATATATATAATTTTCTCAATTATACTTTAAAGCTAAAAAATATCAGATTTAAAACAGTGCTTTCTGGAAGAAAAAATAGTTTCATTTCTATTAAATCCTTAATATTTGTTGCCATGATGAATACATGAACAAGATCAAAAACAAAGAAAAAAGAAAAGGAAAACGTGTTTTTTTTGTTTTGTTTTGTTTTGGTTTTTTTTGGTTTTTCAAGGCAGGGTTTCTCTGTAGCCTTGGAGCCTACCTGAACTCACTTTGTAAACCAGGCTGTCCTTGAACTCACAGAGATCCACCTCTCTCTGCCTCCTGGGTGCTGGGACTAAAGTCATGCACCACCACTGCGCAGCGGAAAGGGGGTTCTTAGCTATGACTCCATCAATTTTTCTCCACATAAAAATAATTTTGTTACGACAGCCTACAGAATAGGAAAAGATCTTCACTAACCCACATCAGACAGGTCTGATCTCCAAAATATACAAAGAACTCAAGAAATTGGACCCCAAAAGAACACATAATCCAATAAAAAAATGGAATACAGATCTAAACAGAGAACTCTCAGCAGAAGAATCTAAAATGGCTGAAAGACACTTAAGGAAATGTTCAACATCCTTAGTCATCAGAGAAATGCAAATCAAAACAACTCTGAGATTCCATCTTATACCTGTAAGAATGGCCAAGATCAAAAACACTGATGACAACTTATGCTGGAGAGGTTGTGGGGAAAAGGGAACACTTCTGCATTGCTGGTGGCAATGCAAACTGGTAGAGCCCCTTTGGATGTCAGTGTGGCAATTTCTCAGAAAATTAGGAAACAACCTTCCTCAAGACCCAGTAATACCATTTTTGGGTATATAGCCAAAGGATGCTCAATCGTGCCACAAGGACATGTGCTCAACTACGTTCATAGCAGCATTGTTTGTCATAGCCAGAACCTGGAAACAACTTAAATGCCCCTCGATCAAAGAATAGATAAGGAAAATGTGGTACATTTACACAATGGAGTACTACACAGCAGAAAAAAATAACGACATCTTGAATTTTGCAGGAAAATGGATGGTGCTAGAAAACATTATTTTGAGTGAGGTAACCCAGACACAGAAAGACAATTATCACATGTACTCACACGTAGGTGGTTTTTAAACATAAAGCAATAAAAGCCAACCTGCAAACCACAATCCCAGAAACTTAGACAACAATGAGAACACTAAGAGAGACTTACATAGATCTAATCTACATGGGAAGTAGAAAGTAGAAAAAGACAAGATCTCCTGAGTAAACTGGGAGCATGGGGACCTTGGGGGAGGGTTGAAGGGGGATGGGAGAGGCAGGGAGGGGAGCAGAGAAAAATGTAGACCTCAATAACTATCAACAAAAAAAATTTGTTTTGGAATCAGAAGTTAGTGAATTTAACAATTAAAAGCACATCCACGCTGTAGCTCAGTGGTAGAGCACTTAGCATGAACAAGGACCTGAAGTCAATCTTCAATACCATAAAATAAAAACAAAGAAACAAAAAAGCTAGGACACACACTACACAACTCTTTAAATATCTATAGGAATGGTTTTCTCAAAATTTTATTTGCTTCTATAAAGATCTTTAAACACTTAAGATTTAGAAAAACCTGGACACTATTTTAAGGTACACTGCAGTTTATAATGTGCTTTAGTCTAAAACTGTTTTGAAGTATTTGTTATTTCTTAAGACAACATTACAATATAGGTTTATCATACCCATTTTATAGATTAGAAAACAGGCAAGGAGAACTAATTTGTCCTCAATCGCATTAAATATTCAATAACGGAGATTCAGCTTCTGTAACTAATTTATGTCATAGATAAAATCTCTATCCCACACAGAAAGCTATCTTTTTGGATCCAAGACGACAGTAACTGGTCAGAATAATTGCTCCAAAACAAAGGTCTCACTGTAAGGAACACGTCTGTCCCCCGTCCACCCCACCCCACCCCTGCCGGGAGATAAAGGGGAAGATCTAGGGACAGTTTAGTTTGTCACCAATGTAGAAGTACTACTGACATAGGGTGGATATGAGCCAAGAATGTGGCTAAAACATTTCACAATGCAGAGGACAACCCCCACAACAAATTCTGTAGCCCCAATGTCAACTGTGCTTAGCTGAGACATGCTGCTCCAGGCAAGTTTCCCAAATATTGTTTACTACAAATATCTTGTCAGTCTCTCACTGTATAAAATGGGTGAAACAATGCAATGAGATCCAAATGGAGAAGAAACACTTCAAAGATAATTCAGGAAAAACTATCTCCCTCTGTACTCTGGGAAGCATTTACGGTTCCACTTTCCTTTTCTAATGCATAAAGCTGATTTACGGCCTACTAATGAGTCATAAGATACACTGTGAAAAACAATGCTCTATGGTAGGATGAGAGCGCACTAGTAGTCTACACTGTAATACACTCTGGTGCCTCCACATTCAACAAAGACCTACATTTACCAAGGCACGCACATCAACAACAGTAAAACAGTAACACGGTATATTGCACAGAAAAATGTATAACTGGCTTTCTGTCTCAAGACACTGTACAGGCTAAAATATAAATTCTGGCCTAAAAACTGCCAGAAAAAAAAAGTAATGTAAAGCCAGTAAGTTCAAAATAGCTACAAAAAAACACAGTAAGAATCCAAACATTACCACCCTAACAGCATTTTTTTATTTTCTGTCCAATTAGCCAGGCCATACTTTCAGTTAATCAGAGATATACACTCAGTGAAGAAGCTTTAGTATGCTCTGGCCAAATTTACAGATGGAAAAAATGACCTATAACTGTTTTGCATAAAAACAGTAATAAGCAACAAGTGAGGAAAGCTAAAAATCATGGCTTTCACAGGGAGGAAAAAAATCTAGGATTAAAATTCAGGTTCTACTAATTGCTGAGTGAGCTAGGTAAGTTATTTAACCACTAAGACTATTTCCTCACTTTTAAATGTGGGATAACACTTGTCTTACAAAGCTCTTGTAAGGATTAAAAAAATGTCAGTATGTAGTAAGAATCCATTAAACTCCCCGTTTCTTCTTCTCAGCTCAAAATTCAGTATTATGTTCACTAAGCCAACCTTCCCAAATGCCAGTACATCTTTACAGGTATACAGAATAAAATGGAAAAAAAAACAAAAAACTGACCATAAAGCTACATTCAAGTTTCTGAAAGTAATCTATTCAACTTTGCATTGATCTTCTTAGTTTTGGTTATAAAATATCTTTTTTTTTATAAGTGATAAAAGTAGATGACACTTCTTAATATCCTTACTTGAAAAATTTAGGCACCCCCTAAGTGCTTTCACCTGTTATCTTTTAATGGGGGGGCTGCCTACATGTATGTCTAGGCACCACATGCCTATCTGATGATGGTGGAGGACAGACGGGAACATCAGATCCCCTAAAACTGAAGCTACAGACTATTGTGACCTGGCATCTTGGTGCTCGAAAAGAACCTGGGTCCTGTGAAAGATTGCTATGCCATCTCTCAAGACCCTCCCTTCACCTTTTTTATAACTCATCTATGTACACATCTGGGAATCTCTAGAGACACCGCATAACTTTCTCAGAAATCACTTCAGAGACTACTCCTCACGTTTACTGTGGACATGACCATGTACTTCCTCCCTTTTGCTCCCACTGCACGCTTTCTGGATTTCTGTATTATCATAGATGGTAGTGTGTATGAAACTGGGACCCCTAAGGAACAGCACCCACATCTCACAATGACAACAGAAACTACTACAGGGCAGACAGAAAAGAATTAATGAAGTTTTGAGGACTGAAGGGAATGCTGGAAACTGGAAAGAAAATGGGAAAAGCATTATCTACCATTTGGTACAAATTTTAAATACACATTCCAATTTGGGAGGTCAGTGAATTATCAAACAAGATTCTCTGAAGACTGCTACAAAACACATCAAAAAACTACTGTAGCTTCAGATGAAGATAATTAAGCTGGGAGTCTTAATACTGACTTGGGTGGTTGCGGCTCTAGCACTAGCTTACATAAGCCCTTACCTAAGCCATCCAGGCCTACAACTCCCCAGGTATCATACAGAAACAAACAATTGTTTTCCTTGAGCCAAAGGCCTGTTGTCTGCATAGCAGAGATAAAGAAACCTTTCCATACTACCTTTTCCAAAAACAAAAAGACAAAAATACAAAGCCCAAACAAAATGTACACATACACACACACTATACTCTGTATTTTTTGTGGTTGACAACTACAGCTGAGCAGAGTGTATACCCAGTGACAAGCCATTAGAGAAAACTAGGTATTAGTGCAAACTGCTTCTAGGTTAGGGGTGGGACTTTGCATCCACTTCCCTTTCTCAAAGCTTATATTTTGTCTGGATACATTTTTTTTAGTATGAGAAAATCCACAGGCAATACATTAAACTATCATACAGGAATATTTAACATAATCTGTAACAACGTAATAATTCACTCTATTACTCAAAGCATAGAAAAACTGATTTGATGCTCCTAAAGAAATTGTTTTATGAATATCCTGTGTTTTACAAGTTCAATACTGTGAATACAATTGAAATCTTTAACGTTTTCGGGTTGATATTTAGAATATAGTGAAATCACATACTCTGTAGCTTTTTAGTTTTAACCAAAGTCTAGTTCTCATTTTGCAGTTTTACTAGAGGTTGTTTGGGTCAGATTTCCTTGATCTAAGAAACTAAAAGAAAGATAACAACAACAAACCTCGAAATGACAAACTAATCAAAACAACTCTTAATTCTTTAAGGCTATAATCAAAACAACTCTTAATTCTTTAAGGCTATTCTGCCGTCAAAACCAATTATTCTCCCACCCACTTTTGCTCACAAAGGACATCCAGAGAACCTTCACTGGCCATTGGTAACTAGAAGAAATGATGGAAATTCCTATGCAGCTTTTTCCTTCACTAAATTACCTTGGTCATAGTTAAGAAAACTGAAACTTTAGTAATCTTGATGAATAAAAGCGATAATCTCATTAACTACAAGCAATTAAATCAGAATTGGTGCCTTTTTTTTTTTTTTACAATGCTGGGAATAAATCAGTGACAATTTTGACTAAATCTATACCAAATCAAAAATGCTTTATTAAACTGGTTATGCAAGAGGGAACATTTAACTGAGAAGAATCTCATTTGACTCATATTTTTCAAAGTCAACTGCATTTCCAAAATTTGCTCAAATGTTCTCAAACACCAAAAAGAGACACAAAAATAATGACAGTGCCCAGTCGGCTGACAAGTGCCTGTAATCCTGGAACCTGGAAGGCAGAAGCAGGAAGATCAGGAGTTCAAGGTCAGGCTCTTAAAGGTTCTCAAGGCTAGCCTAGACTAGAGGAAAAAACTGTCTCAAAAACAGTATCAAAACAAAAACATAATTTTTTAAAAAAGAGGCTGGGTAGTACATTACAAATTTGATTATTTGGGAAGGTCATAATCCTTTGGCAATCTGAAACATCTTAAATACTGGAAAGCTCCTAGGAAAATGGACAAACTGCCCACATTTTCCCTTATCACCACAGGGTCTCTGGACCATCTCTTGCCAAAACAAACCAGAGAAAAGCCTTGGATTCAATCAGTTCTCATTAAATTCCTCTTCTGCTTCTTAAGAAGCCTGAAATTAAAGGATAGTGTGAGGGGGAAAAATATTCAAAAGGTGAAGATTATAAAAACAAAACCACTAACTGAAATTGCAAGACGATACTCTTCTGCTCAAGGGCTTAGCCAGACGTTAAGCTTCTCCTGGGTGATAATCGCCCTCTGTGTAGCCCAGTCTCACCTGAGAGTTCAAAATTATACTTGATATCTGGGATAATTGGCTCCGAGATTCCAATTTGAATGGCGGTCCAGGCATCAGGATCTTAAAGAGCAACCAAGTGGAGAACCATGATCCTAAACAGTCCTGGCGTTTAAAAGTACCCCTGACCTCGGACTGGGTTTGCTTTTGTTTTGCTTTGCTTTTTCCCCAAAATGGAGGGAGAGAAACGGTTGTGGGGCAGTAATGCTAAGATCTGAAACTTCAAATTGCTGCTCTTCCGTGACCTACCAGTGAAGACACCGGGCTCTTTCCTAGCACCTCTCTGCGTTGTAAGACAACTCTGGTTTGCTGTTAACAATGGTGATTATTCTACGCAATTTCTGAAAATTCAATTTATTTCCATGTTTAATAATGACTTAACAGCTATTTATTTGTTTCATTTTTACAAAACACATGACTGACCATAGTTTACACATAGATGTCCTTCCAAACAAACTGACAATTGGAATTTAAGAATCATTGGAAAAGGGCCTCAACTCATCTCCACAAAAGTACTTCAACTTAGGCTCCATCAATTAAAAGTCCAAAACGCGTTCCACAGCAAACCAACTTTTCCTAGGCCCCCCGCCCCTTATCTGATCCCAGTAAAAAGTCCAACAGAGGATCAGCTAGCTAGCTGTCTTGCAACAAAATCTACAAGGACTAAATTATTCGAAGAAAATAAAATCTGGTTGGAAAAGCCAACCAGAAACGTAGCGTGCAGATCTTCCCCAGTCCCTGTATGGGGCTGGCTTACGGAACCAAACGTGCGACGCTGGCAGGGAAAACAAGCCCGCGCCAGGGGCTGGGAGCTGCTGCCCGTGGAGCCAGGAAGCACAGGTCCAGGCGAAGAACAGTGTTTGCAAAGCGACCCAAAGAGCCCGAAGGAGCCGGGCGGGCAGGACTGCGGTGGCGAGCAACCGCAGAAGCGGCCTGCGGAGGCGAACCGAGAGTCCCGGAGGGCGGGCGGGAGGACGACCCGGGTTCCCCCCCAACCCTGCAGGGACAGCGGCGGCAGCTCCGGGCGGCCGAGAGCGCCCATCACCCCCGCGCAGGCCAGACCCGCGAGCAGGACGCAGGGCAGGCGACGCGCGCCCCGAGGGCACGACCCAGGGCCCCGGCGGGAAGGTGCGGGAGCCGCGCGGCTGACGGGGCGCAGGCGGCCGCTCGCACGGCGACAACGCAGGGGGTTGCGGGAGGCTGGCAGGCCAGGCCGCCCGGAGCCCGCCCGCTCCTCCGCGCCGCCCTCCGCCCCGCGCTCCGTTACCTTGTCGCAGTAGCGCCCCACCAGCTGCTTCATCCGCCAGTGCGGGGCGGTGAAGACGTCCACTTCATCGGGAAAGGGCGCCATCGCCACTGCCTCCGCGTCTGCCTCAGCAGCCGCGGCCGCCGCCTCTCCATAGACACCCTCGCCGCGGGGCAGAGGCGGCGCGCCCCCCTGCGCATGCGCCCGCCCCGTCGGCGCGCGCGCCCGGGCAGCTCCGCCAGCCGTGACGCGGGGGCGCGCGGGCCGCCGCCATGCAGTGCCCCAGCCCACGTGATCGGCGCGTTGGGGCGTACGGTTCCCACCTTTGCTTTGCACGCTCCTTCCAGGTCCTCTCCCTGGGCCACAGAAAGACCGGTGCGTTTCAGCTCCTGAAAACGCACCGTCTGAGGGCGGGGTCTTCAAGGGCTCCTCGGTGCACGCTCTCCGGCCAGGGTCACTGGGAGCGCCCCGGGCACTCAGCGGCCATCGCTGCTCCGGGTTTGCTAGGCCGGGGCTGCTGGCCCTGGGCCTTGCTAGCCCGGCCTGCGCTCTGTGCCTGACTGTTGGGGACATGGCAGCCCCGGCGTGGAGCGTGGTGTGACGGTGGGAGGCTGGCCATGGGGGAACTGGAGATGCCAGAGGGAGGACAGATACCTCGGTCCCCCGGGATCAGCAGCCCCAGAGCGGTCAGAAGAGCCTGGTGGGGGAAGGGCGAGCCTACATGGCAGTCTAATAGGGAGAGAGCCCTTAGCACAAATCCCGCCATTTTAAGCTGAAGAAGCTCAGATCGGAAGAAAGGGCCTTAGGTCTCGCCCCTACACTTCACCCGTCCTCATCCAAGCCCTCCAGTAGACTTTTTCTACTTAATAGCAGCAGCTCTCATATGAGGCATTAGGACTCATGAAGAAATGGGAGACACAAGGGCAAGGCTGAGAACCTTGTTTAATAGTCATAAATTTCCGGATAGTAAGCAGAAGATATGCCGTATTCACGTTTGTATCTCCTACTCCAAATCCATGGCAACTGATAAAAGGAATCAAACGTTCAAAAATGGAGTAAGGTTGAGAACCCTGGAGAGCATCTGTGTAGTTCCAATCCTACCATTTGATATTAACATGCAAGGTGAGCAGGAAAACTAGACTCCCGATATGAAAGTTAGGTTCAGTTTCCTAGTTGCACTATCCTGGGAAAGCTACTGGACTTCTGTGTTCCAACCTCAGTATATTCTCTTCTGTAAAAGGGGTGGGGGTGGAATACCTACTTCATGAGATTTTAAGGAGAACTAAATTCATATATTTGAAGTGCTAAGAGTATCTGGCTCGTCATAAACGATGTCTGTAAACTATGTTAGAGAAAACAACTGTGAGGTAGGAAATTAAGACATTGCCCAAGGTTTCACAGGTCAGTAAGTAAAAATTCTGGCCACGTGAATCTAGGTCTGACAGTAAATTCACTGTATGCTGTGGTACTTGGGGAAAAAAAGAGGTGGCTGAAGAAACAGAAAAAATTGACTCACTGAACTGAAAAGTTGTTGACAGATTTCTCCTTCTTTCCCTCCCTCAGGTACCTTCTCAGCCTGTTTCCCCTTCTTTTCTCTCTGTTTCAGTAGAACTTTGCCTCTATAATAATTCTCAAGAGACATTTACTTACTTTTTATTTATTCCATCCTGGTCTTTTACTCTAGCTATCTTGGAATACAGAGCAGACTTCAAGGGTACCAGTTATATAGAGCTAGATGAGATTATATTCAGCAGTTGGAACAAAGTCTGTCAGAAAAAGAAGGAACGAGGGAATCACTGAGCATTCTATGTTAACTATGAACACACCATATTGTTTATCTCATTCACATGTTTGTGTCCCTGTTGTGTGCTAGCACATCCCTAGAACAAATCACATTTAATAGTTATGTAACGACAAAAATAGCCACCTGTAAACTAAGGAACACTCTAACCCAGATTAGAAGGTTTGTAGTCCACTAAGGAAAATGACAGCTACTCTGGACTTTTAACTATTTCAAGGAATCTATTTCAGAGACCAAGAACGAAATAGGTGATTAGAAAATGAGGCCTATGGGTCATTTTCCTATCAAGGAAGTTGTTAACATCTCCATGTGCTGAGTGATGATTAGTGAATCATATGGCTAGAGATATGACTAATTCATGTTGAACCTTGGCCTAAGAGAGAAGACTGATTAGTGCCATGCTGTCACTGTAAGCTCCTCCACCCACGCATATGGGAACTGTTGCTGAAGTCCAGGCTGGAGTGTAGTCTCTGCAGTCTCTTAAGGTATGATAACAAATCCTTTTTTCCTTTTTTCTTTTTTTTTTTTTTGTTTTGGTTTTTCAAGACAGGGTTTCTCTGTAGCTTTGGAGCCTGTCCTGGAACTAGCTCTTGCAGACCAGGCTGGCCTCGAACTCACAGAGATCTGCCTGCCTCTGCCTCCTGAGTGCTGGGATTAAAGGCATGTGCCACCATACCACCACAAAGGCTGGATAATGCACGTGAACAGAGCCCTGAAAAGCCACATGAAGGAATACCTCGTTAGATTGGTGCTATCTCTTATCCTCACTCTCATTCTATGGGAAACAAACGAACATGCAGTGGGCAGAGTGTCAAATGGTCTGGAAAAATTAAAATATACTGACACAAGGCCTGTTCTAAACATTTCTAGATGTATTTTTGAAGGCTTGAAGAATTCCTAGTCAGGATCGGTCAATTCTAAAAGCATTTAAGTTTACTTGAATATATGACATAGTCCTTTCCTCAACAGAGTGTTGATTTTGAAAATAAGCATTGAAAACTAGGGTTGCCATTATGAAACAGAATCATAATCCTACTACAGAACCAGAGCTGATCACCACAAGCAGAAATAGCTAATCAGGACTAGAGAGAGGGCTCAGCGGTTAAGAGGACTAGTTGTCTTTCCAGATGACCTGGGTTCAGTACCCTGCACCACAAGGTGGCTCATCTAACCTTCATGGGCACCAGGCTTGCAAGTGATTAACAGACATGCATACAGATAAACACGCAAATACATAATTAAATAACTTTAGTAACCAATTAGCACCTGTTACAATGAGGTAAGTTGATGTAATGGTACACTTAGAAAGAATGATGGTGCTGCTAAAGGAAAAGATCGCTAGTGAAGTAAGCAAAGCCAAATGTTCTTGGGGCTTTATTTTATCATTTTTCTTTATATGCGATCAGACCTCAAACACACAGAGAGAGAGAGAAGATCCCCTAAGAATGTACATTATTTACTTTAATGAAGTAGCATTATTTCCCTCTAGTTCTGACTATATAAATAAAGACATGTTTCTGTATTTGTTTACTAGGACTTTCTTGTAGCCGGTCTTTCTTGTCGGATTTCTTTTGGGCTGCCAGTCCCTGAATTAATGACGTGGAGCCTTATAATTAATTATGAAAACTTGGCCTTAGCTTAGACTTGTTTCTAACTAACTTTTATAACTTAATTAACCCATTTATATTAATCTATATTCTGCCATGCATCCTTTTTCATCTCCTCCATTCTGTATATTTGACTATCTCAAGTCTCGCTAGTGTCTCCTGCATGTCTAGATTCTAACCCTGAGTTCTTCCCTCTATCCAGAAGTCCCACTTATTCTCTCCTGCCGAGCTATTGGCCATTCAGCTCTTTATTTAACCAATCAGAATGTGCCTTAGGCAGAGACATGTCTTTACAATGTACAAAAAGTTTATCCCACAACAGTTTCTCGTTAGGTATTTGGTCACATCAAAAATAAAAGTAACAAATACAGTATGCAATACCAGAGCTATGCTAATCTCTGAGACCCATCCTTTCTCACAGACATCAGAAACTGGCCCAAGTGTCTTGCCTTCCTGACACTTAAGTCTCCCAGCTTGTCACTAGGAAACCACTCTGGTTTTTAGAGTAAGCACAGGACACACTACTATAGCAGGCATAAGCCTACAAAACAAAAAACAAACACATGCGGTAAAAATATTTCCACAAAACTAAGGCACTCCCACAAAGCTATTCTCATAATCTGCCCAGAGGCCAACAATGACTGACACAAACCCAGAACCTATCACACAATGCCAACACAACAAATGAGAGCAGAACCTCCAATCACGTTATTTCTGCCCTATTAACTTAATCCTTTCTGTAATAAACTGAGTTTTGCTCACCAACTCCCAGAGTCTGTGTCATAATACTCTGCCTCAACTCACCCCCTGCCCCCAGGACAGTTGGGTGCAGTTGAGGACAACGGCCACATCTGGTGCCAAATGTGAGATCTTCCTAACTACTTGTAGGTTTCAGCTCTCTTTAAAACCCATGTAGCAGAAGTCTGGGGGCATGTCTCACCTTGAACATTTTCCTAATGGAGTCTCTTTTGTATGCAACATTAGTATCTGTTTTCAGAACCTCAGGTTTGCATTGGCTATGATTTACCTAAGTATCATCCAAAGACCACGTGTTAAAGGTATGGTCCTGGATTCATAGTGCTTTGGAGAAGTTGAAGAGACTTTTAGAGGTATAACCTAGTAGGGTTTGTCCAGTCATTGGGGAGTGTAATCTTAAAGGGGAAACGGGAACTCTAGCTTCTTCTTTCAAGTCCCTGACTGTTGTCTGAGGTTTTTGTCCTGCTTGGTTCCCACAATTGTTAAGTCCCAAGGAAATCACACAGAGGTCTACATTAGTTATAAACTGATTGGCCCATTAGCTCAGGCTTCTTATTAGCTCTTATAACTTATTTTAGCCCATTATTCTTGTCTATGCTAGCCACGTGGCCCGGTACCTTATTCAGCGAGGCAGTCACATCTTACTTCTTCTGTGGCTGGGTCATGACTGCAGACTAGGACTTCCTTCTTCCCAGAATTCTCCTGTTCTTATTGACCCACCTTTACTTCCTGTCTGGTTGTCCCACCTATACTTCCTGACTGGCTACTGGCCAATCAGCGTTTATTTAAAATATAATTGACAGAATACAGACCATTGTCCCACACTGCTTCCCCCTCTTTTTTTTTTTTAAAAAAAAAAGCAACTCTGAATCTAATATTCTTTGTTTAGCTTTTTTCCTGACCATTAGCCATAACAACTTGTAACCAACGTTTTAAACAAAGGAAAATATAGTTTATTTTTGGGGAATGTGGGCATAGTATTTTAGGCTACTTCCTGCTGGTTAGGGGCACTGATAATTATGGGACCTAAAGAAAATCTAGAATTATGACCAAGTTCTGACTGGAGTATCCTGTGAGGCTTGATCATCTTAGGCAGTATCTTGAATCTGTTTTGGATGTAGAACTCAGACATCTGGGCCATCTGTTCCTACTGGAGATTTCTCAGATGGTCTTCCTTGATCAAACCTGATTTTTCTTAACTCAGAATAAATCCATAGCCTCTCATTTTCTGTGGAAACAAATGCAAAGCCTCTTCTCCAAAGTAACATATCTTTTGACTTCAATTTTGAAGTCAAGGTATTTTTAAAATACCTATCTTGGATTAATTCAGCAGCATTTATAAGCAAATATCTCTTAGCAGCTGTTGCTCCTTCCTCAGCATTTTAACAATTCAAAGAGAACATAATAACATACAGTAGTCAGACTCTCTGTGTATTTTTTTTATCTTTATGTGGCTTTATTTTAACCTCTATTTCTTTTATTTTTAATTTTTGAGACAGGGTTGAGACTTTTGAGACATGAGGTGAGTAGTTTTACCACTCATTGCCATCATGGTTATAGCAGTAGAGAGCTGACAGATGGAGCATGTCTGTAGCACATGGTTCCCTTCTTGTATGAAGGATAGCTCATCAAATTGGAATATGGGTGCTACGTCATGTGCCCTTTTCTGAAATTGTACAATTCTGTTCCCTAGAGGTAGCTCACTGATACTCAGAGAAAAAGTTTGACATATTTGAAGGCATAAAATAAAAAACTAAAGAAGAGAGGAAATAGAAAAAAGCAAAGGTCAGACTTGATAGAAATAAAAAGAGTAAGAAGAGTCAGTGAGATGGCTCAGCAGGTAAAGGTGCTTGCCATCAAACCCAATGACTTGTATTTGACTGCTGCATCTACATGGTGGGAGGAAAAATTTGCCTCCTGAAGGCTGTCCTCTGATCTCCTCCACAAGTATTCCATGGCATGTGCATCCACATACACATGTACAAATAAACAAAAATTTTAACAACTTTTAAAGATAAGGAAAATCAGAGCAGGGAACAGAAAACAGGAAAGAAAAAATATACAGAACTAAAAACAGTAATTGCAATACAACAATGCATGCCTCAGACATTTATGGTGTTTTCCATGTGGTCATATGTAATTTCATGTCATCGGTTATATTTTTCCCACTAAACAGAAAGGGAATAGAATATTCAAAGAAAGACATTGATTTGTCCAATATCATAGAGTTAGCGAGTTGACAGTATTAGGGTCTAAATTCATACCTTATGCATTTAACCTTATGCTCAGATAATTTCTGTCTTTAGTTTTTATCAACATATTGCAAACTTAATAATATGTGCTCTTAACATCTGAGCTGTAACCAAAGTTGACTGTTGTTAGCACTGAAGAAAATAACTCCTATTAGCAACCAAGTAAGCAGAATAAGGCCTTGCTCTGGTTTCCAAAGAGGATCAAACTATGCAACAAATTACTCAAGCATCCAAATGTGAATGATTCCTATTCCTTAGGACACCTTTCCTGCCTCCTGTTCTCCTCTTTCTTGGGAGAGAGTCTGACCGTGCAGCCCATGCTGGCCTGGAACCTGTGGCAATCCTTTTCAGTTTTCTAAGCACTGGGATTGCAAGCATGCACAGCCATGCCTACCTTTTAGATCTCCTTTTGTTGAGAAAGTATAGAAGATAAAACCATGGTTTGGTTTGTTTCAAATATAGAGATATGATGTGTAGAGCAGCCCATGTTTCTTTGCAAACACTCCAGACAAGAACCTTCCACTTCCTAAATATAGCTGTGTGTCATCTCACTTAGGCTTTTTGTTGTTGTTTGTTCACTTGCTTGAACTGCTAGAATCTGAATAGTCCATCCCCTGACCCCTGTCTTCCCCTCCCTGCCTTGTTCATGCCAAACAAGGACAGAGTAACACCTTGACCTGTCCATCTCTCCTATTATTTTAACATAATATTTTATTAATTATTCTATTCATACATGCATACAGTGTACTTTAAAGATGTTCATACCAGCTGGGCGGTGGTGGAGCACGCCTTTAATCCCAGCACTCAGGAGGCAGAAGCAGGCAGATCTCTGTGAGTTCAAGGCCTGGTCTACAAGAGCTAGTCCCAGGACAGGCACCAAAGCTACAGTGAAACCTTGTCTTGAAAAAAAAAAAAAAAGATGTTTACACCTTTTTTTTCTTTTTTAAAGTTTTTTTCTTTATGTTTTTTCTTTTTCTTTCTTTGTTTGGTTTTATAACCCAGTCAAAGTTTCCTCTCCCTTCTTCCCAACTCCCCCTCACACCTCCCCATCTACTCCTCTTCCACTGTTTCTCTTCATATACAGCTGGGCCTCCCATGCACTTTAGCCTGCAGTAAGACTAGGCACCTCCTCTCCTATTAAGGCTGAATGAAGCAATCTGGTAGAAGGTAATGGGTCCCAAAATCAGGCAATACAGACATAAACAGTCGGTGCTTTCACTGTTAGGAGTCTCAGGTGAAGACCAAGTTACACAATTGTATCATATATGTAGAGTGCCTAGGTCGGTCCCATGTAGGCTCCCTGGTTGCTGGTTCAGTCCCTGTGAACTCCTGTGAGCCCAGTTTAGTTGGTTCTGTGGATTTTCTTGTGGGGCTGGTGACACCATTGAGTCCTACAATCCTTCCTCCCCTTCTTCCACAGGATTCATGGAGCTCCACCTAATCTTTGGCTGCGGGCCTCTGCATCTGTTTCCATCTTGCTGTGTGAAGCCTCTGTGATGATCAATCTATGAATATAGCAGAATATCATTAGGAATCATTTCATTGACTTATTTTTTTTTCCATTCATGTTTCGCTCTATCCTAGTTCTCTGGGGTATCTTGCTTCTAGGTTCTGGACCTCGGGAGTTGAGCTTCCTCTCAGGGTATGGGCCCGTCATTAGTTGGTCACTCCCACAATTTCTGTGACCTCTTTACCCCAGCATATCTTGTAGGCAGGACAAATTGTAAGTCCAAGAGTTTGTGATGATTGGGGCTGGAGAGATGGCTCAGTGGTTAAGAGCATTGCCTGCTCTTCCAAAGGTCCTGAGTTCAATTCCCGGCAACCACATGGTAGCTCACAACTATCTGTAATGAGGTCTGGTGCCCTCTTCTGGCCTGCAGACATACACACAGACAGAATATTGTATACATAATAAATAAATAAATATTAAAAAAAAAGAGTTTGTGATGGGGTTGATGTACCAATCCCTCCACAGGAAGTCTCATCTGGTTACAGGAGATGGTCGGTTCAGGCTCTGTATTCCTCATTGCCCGAAGTCTTAGCTAGGGTTACCCTCAAAGATTCCTGGGAGTTTCCCTTGCTCTAGGTTTCTACAGATTCCAGTTGTCTCTCCCTCCATCCTCACTCTACCTGGTCCCTGCTGTTCCCATCCCTGTTCCCCCTCCCAGCCACTAGCAATGTCCATTCTATTTCCCCGTCCCAGTGAGATTCTTGCAAACTGCCCTTAAGCCCTATTTGTTACTTAGCTTTGTTCCTGGGTCAACATGGTATTTGCTCACTCCTAAGTGGATATTAGCTGTAAAGCAAAGGAGAAACATCCTCTCCTTTTCTTAATAAAATTTGTCAACTCAGTGCCAACTTGGACTTCCAATCAAAGCATCTGTCCTGGGCTGTTTGGCAGGGTATGTGGCCTGAGGGAAGATGGCTGGTCTCTGTCCTGGGCTGTTTGGCAGGGTGTGTGGCCTGAGGGAAGATGGCTGGTCTCTGTCCTGGGCTGTTTGGCAGGGGGTGTGGCCTGAGGGAAGATGGCTGGTCTCTGTCCTGGGCTGTTTGGCAGGGTGTGTGGCCTGGGGGACGATGGCTGGTCTCGGTCCTGGGCTGTTTGGCAGGGGGTGTGGCCTGAGGGAAGATGGCTGGTCTCAAAGACAGCTCAGCCCAGCTCTTTTACCTTGTAGTAAGAAGTATCACAAGCAGGATGAAAGAGTGACAGATAAACTTCCTGCAAAGTGTTGGATTTAGTCACTGTAATGATGAAATCTGGCAGGTAATTGCCTAACCCCACCCAAAGAGGGGGGAGATGTTTATGGAAATACCCATCTGTTTCCTTCCTTGCTAGCTCCGACTGAGGTGGGATGGACAGACAGACGGACACACACACACACACACTCCAAACCAGAAAACATAATTATATGAAGTAGCTGTCTGAAAATTTACAAGGCTAAGAACTACGTGGACAAAAAGACAAGGATTCCTAAGGACTGACTAATCACTGTTCTGAAGCAGTCATGAATGCATGCAACACTGCCGTGATTCTAATCTTACCTCAGCCACTGCATACACAGTCCCATTGTAGGGACTCATTTTTCTCAACTGCATCCTTGGTCTGGGGTGCTGCTGAATGATAAGGGGGCACCAAAAAAATTAATACTAACTAATCTAGAGCATGTGGAGAAGTAACTGTGTCAGGTAAATACTAGCCTGTTCTGGGAAGTCAACCTATATCAATAAGCAGATAAGTCAGTCAATACTTATGTTACTTGCAACCAATTATTTGTTGGTGTGACCAAGATAACTGACTAGTTCATTCACTGTCCTAAAATGTCTCTATGAAGGGGACTTTTCTGAATTAATATAGTCCTTTTCCTTGTATGCAAGATTATAATAAAACTGATATGTTTGTGATTGATATGTTTCTTTTAGGGGTTGGGCATAAAATTCAGTGACTTACTCTTGAATTATTTTAAATTATTTAGACCTTGAATTTTTTTTTTTTTTTTTTTGGTTTTTTGAGACAGGGTTTCTCTGTAGCATTGGAGCCTGTCCTGGAACTAGCTCTTGTAGACCAGGCTTGCCCCGAACTCACAGAGATCCGCCTGCCTCTGCCTCCCGAGTGCTGGGATTAAAGGCGTGCGCCACCACCGCCCGGCCAAGCCCTTGAATTTTTAAAAGTATTTTTGTTATTGTTTTATTTATTATACTAATTCAGTTATTGTGGGGGCACACCACTCACATACAGTGAAACCAGAACAGGAGCCACATTGTTGTTAAATCTCCATACCATACAAGAATAATAGGTATCTATTTCTAGCTAAGAATAAGTTTCTGTTTATTAAACCTAATGTACTCTGCAAAACGTATTTTCAACCAGCACTGAACTCATGACCCCATGAAGTATGATTGCCCTTTGCCTTACAAAATAATGTTTTTAATATACCTATTCTACACCTGTGACTGCCTGTCTCATAATGTTTGACTCCCCTTCTATACGATGCATATTTTTGCCTTTATCCTGTTCCTTTCATTGTTTTTTCTGACAGCCAATTATCTCGCCCCTGTAAACACATAGCTGTTTTTTATTAACCTTTAGCTTTCCCCCAAAAAGGGACCTAAAAAATCCAGTAAGAGGCCGATCTCTCAAATTCACACTTAGGGTGAGACAGCCAGCTAACCAGTCAAGAAAACACGCATGAGAGGATCTTGGAACCCACAAGAGAAGGATGAGACTATTTAAATACAGCAGGAGCACAGAACATGGACCAGGCTAGCAAAGCTTGGATCAGCCAAGAAGAGGAAATCAACATTCAGGCAAGTAATCTTGGTTTTTTGTTGTTGTTGTTGTTAGTGTTTTTTTTTTTTTCCACCAGCTCTCCTTCCCCTCTATAACTATTCTTTATAAAAAGTTTTATACACATCTTACTTTCCGTGTGGGTGTTTTATCTGCATGCATGCATGTGTACTGCATGCATGCTTAGTGCCCATGGAGGTCAGAAGATGGCATCTGGATGGCTGTGAAACCACCATCTGGATGATGAGAATCAAGCCTGAGCCTCTGGAAGAGCAAGTGCACTTGTGAAGCAGCTCTACTACTTCAGCTATTCCCATTGGCCAGTGCTTCCATTATCTCCAGCTATTTCTTATCTATATGGTGAAGCAGGGTACTGAAGCAAGACAACACTGTCCCCTACTGCTTGTACCTTTTGCTGTGCCACACACTTGTGCTGGCGAGCGCCCCCACCCCTTTCTCTGTCTTGTCTCCAACACTGTCTCTTTCATTTTCCTATTTTTCTTCCTTTCTGTTTCTTTTTTCATTTTCTTCCTTTCTCTTCCCCATGCTCATTCCTCTTACTGTTATATCTCCCAAAGCCCAGAAGCTGACTCCCTCTTTATAGTCTGCTATTAACCAAAATGCCATATATCCATCCTTTTCTTCCTTTGCCTCAATTATTTCCACCCCCACGAATGTCCCTCTCCTCTACTTCCCATACCACCTATACTCTTCACTGGTCTCACGGGTGATTGCTTGCCTCTTCTTTTTTTTCCTTTGTAATTATACTAACATATTACTGCACATAGTATCATTAGGGTCTCTTTACTTCCTAAACAAATCAGCACCTACCAGAGTTTGTTCTGGTGTAAGCTGCTACTCTACTGTCAGAATGGATTAACTCCTGCATTGTGACGGTTGCTGCAGACACTACTCAACCCCGAAGGGCAGAGTGAAGATGGATCCAGCTGCCTGGAACTCCAGTCTAAGAAACTGAAATACCATCACAACTATACTGCAACCCAGTTTCTCTTGAGCACTGCAAATTAATCCACAAAAAGAAAAGAGGCAACCTGAATTAAAAGAACAAAACCAACAAATCTTCACTTATTAACCTCAGATGGGCAGATCCCAGCAAAAGGCACAAGTAACACGAAAAAAAGACAATGTCTTCTCCAAAATTTATAAAGCCTATACTAATGACCCTGATAAAAATTACTTATATGAAATTCCAGAGGCACATGTTGCTATTCTAGTATATGACAAAATAGACCTCAAGCCAATTCTTTTACTATTCCTATTGTTATTGTTACTATTAATTTTTTATACAATACCTTTTCATCATGTTTTCCCTTCCCCTAAGAAATAATAGTCCTTCCTTTACCCATAGCATAATATTTGTATTTTATTGGTCTCCAAAGTGAAAGATGCATTATACACTGATGATAGGCATAGCTATTGAAAAATTGGTCATATACTAGCACAATCTTAAAACACTGAAAGGGGGTTCTGTCAACAAATGAGGGAACATAAGTTGAGAGGGGCAGTAGGGTTTAGCCAATGCTCTCTCATGTCACAATTATTATGTTTACTTCTCACTAAGAATAAACCTGACCACGTAGACTTGCTGAGCTGCGTGGCCGTCCCTGGAAAGCCAGCGCAGCAGACAATGATGCTCCACACAGCAGGAGGCAAAGTACACTGTTCAAAGTTCTTATCCACGTGCTTGCCCTCAGCTTAAGGAATGAGAACAGATAAGAAATAAGATGTGATAACCTCTATGGTACTGAAAATGCCGCTGTAGTAAAACTCCAACCAGAAAGCTTAAATGCCAAGAGTATGGACCTAGCATCCTTCAGACTGCACCTCAAAGTATGGTCCTCAGAGAACCCGCATCAGAACCTTAAGAGCCTTTAAGGATGTGTGGTATCTGAGTCTCACCCAGATGAGTTAATGCATTTGGAGCAAGTCCCAGGATTCTATAATGTTCCTTTGTAACTAGTTTGAGAAACACCATTCCAGCTACTGATGATGCTTCCATAATTAAAACTTTTCAAACCTGATAAGGTAACTGTAAGGCATACAGTATCAGGATACCATGTGCAATAAGTACAGTGACTGGTTCTAGAACGGCTCCTCTCACCTGACTCAAGAATACAAACGTCTCCAGATATTTACGCTCTTGCATAAAATGACATCATATTTACATTTATACTTCCACACATCCTCCTGTACCCTTTGAGTCATCTGGTTAATATTACTTTTCTGTTGCTGTGACCAAACACCATGGCTTATGGAAGAAACTTGTGGAAGGAGCTTATTCTGACAGTGCCAGAGATGAGACCATCATGGCAGGAGGCATGACAGCAAGTGGCGGGCATGGCAACAGGAACAGGAAGTGGAGAGATGACGTCAACCGCAAATGTGAAGCAGGAAGAGTGAGGTGGAAGTGGGTCAAGGCTGTATAACACTCAAAGTCCACCCTTAGTGATGTACTTCCTCCAGCAGGGCTGTACTGTTCCCAAAACTGCACCGCCAACGGGGAACCAAGTGTCCAAATACCTGAAACTGCAGGAGACAGTCTCTTTCAAACCACCACACTTGTTTGGAAAATGAGGAGAAAAAAAGTCTGCACTGCTCAGTGCCAAAAGGATCTCATCCTCACAATCCTGAGAGAAATACATTATGGGAGAAAAGATTCATTTTGGAGGCTTCAGTCCATTGTGGGAGGGAGGCTGTTGCTCACATCATGGAAGCTAGGAAGCAGATAATACCTGGGTTGGTGAGCTTCCTTTTTTCCTTCTTCCATCTAAGAGAGCTGGCCTAGAGGCTAGTGCTACCCCCATTCAGGGTAAGATTTACGTCTTTGGTCAATTATCTTGAGAAAAATCCTTACTAACACATATCTAGATGGGTGCTTTACTAATATCCTACTGGGTTCTTCTTAATCCAAGTTGACATTAAAGATTAGCCCTTGCTGTGCTGGAGAGAAAGCTCAGTAGTTAAGAGCACTGACTGCTCTTCCGGAGGACCCAGGTTCGGTTCCCAGCACCCACGTGGCAGCTCACAACTGTCTGAAGATCTAGTTCCACAGGATCTGACACCTTCACACCAATGCACATGAAATAAAGTTAATTAAACCATAAAATATTTAAAAAAAAGATTAGCCCTTGCAATGGGTATCGTGATGACTGCACACACAAAGCTGTATGAAATAGGATACCCTCTCTTATTTGACTCTAGTATTAAAATCATAAGAGCCAGTGGGCACATGTGAATTGAACTGTAGTATTAGCTCAACACATTAGCTTCAGAATCCAATTGTCTGTGTTAAAATTCTACCTGGCTCACTGTTTCACCACTGGCAGAGTAAATCAGAACACTTTTGCCTCCTGGAACAAGGAAATTGCTAATATTGTCAGTCCACAATGTGTGTGTATGTGTGTGTGTGTGTGTGTGTGTGTGTTTATCTGGTTTGTTTTTGAGGTAATATATAACCCAGGCTGACTTCAAAACCACTCTGTAGCGGAGGATGGCTGGGAAATTCTGATCCTCCTTCCTCTATCTCTGAAATGCTGGGATAAGGCATGCACCACTAAGTCTGGTTTTTAAGGAGAGAGAGACTCACTGACTTATATTGTTGTTCATTTATTTGTCTTAAATGAAATAAGGATAGCAAATAAACCTGATTACAAGGCAGTTTGTGAAAGACTTTGGAGCATGAAATCATTTCTATTCACAGAGTAAGTATAGAAGTGTTGATAATATTTTCATCTGGAATTTACAGATGAAAAGAACAATGAAGGTCACATAACTTGCCAAAGACTGTAGCTAACAGCCTTTGCAGAGCTCCCCACCTTACCAACAGGCATCTGTGACCTCATGGACATTTTCCATTATTCAGTCCTAGACGCGTCACTGCTATGAACAGTAAGTCAGTGTGTCTTTCCCATTCTTCTGAGTCCTACATTCTTATGCAATCATTGTGGGCTTAGGTGGCAAGGTAGAAAAGAATAGCTTTTTCCTTTGTGAACATATTGTTAAGAGTCTCAGTGAAGTGTTGCTTTAGCCCACATGTTCAGTGAAGTGGTTTGTAGCTGCAGTCACTAAGAACCCTGTAGTTTTTTGGGTATTGAAATACTTTAAGTGTTCTGAAATTTCAGGGTACGTTGAGATATAGTAGTATCATTTATGGTTTGAATCTAAACTATTCTCCACAGGCTATGTGTTGTTCCTGATTGGTCATGCCGTCTGGGAGAACTGTAGAGCCACTAAGAAGATACAGCTTAGCTAGCAGAATTGGAGCACTGGGAACAGACTTCTGAAAGTTAGACCTTTCCTTGGTTCTAGTCATTCTCTGTCTGTCTCCTGGCCCATTCCCATCCATGGGCAAAATTATTCCTGTCAATCATGCCTTCCCCACCCTAACGGGGTGAAATCCATATGAAAATATAAACAAAAATAAAGTTCTTTTACCTTAAGTTGTCTCTGTTAGGTATTCTGATCACAGCAATGCAAATTTAACCCAATCAGGGAAAAAAAAATGATACCAGTATGGTGGGCTCATTTCTGTTACAAAACCTCACCATGTGGTTCTTAAGACTTTGGAATTAATCTGCGGGGGAGGGGTGTTGTAATTTAGGGGAACTTGAATGTTTAGGCCAGAGAAGTAATAAAATGCTGTGAGCTTTGCTTAAAGAGCCATTCTGGTAGGAATTCAGCCAAGGGCACCAACAGAAATGTGGGCAGTAAAGGCTGCTAGTTAGGTTCAGGTGGTATGACAGTTTGAATGCAATTGGCCCCCATAATCTCATAGGGAGTGGCGCTATTAGGAGGTGTGGTTTTGTTAGAGAAGGTAAGGTCTTGTTGCTGTGTGTCACTATGGGGGTGGGCTTTGAGGTTTCTTATGCTCAGGATATGGCTCAGTGTCTCAGTCAACTTCTCCAACACCCCAACTGCCTGTATGCAACCCTGCTCCATACCATAATGATAATGGACTGAATCTCTGAAACTGTAAATGAGTCTCCGCAATTAAATTTTTTCCTTTATAAGAGTTGCCATGGTCATGGTGTCTCTTCACAGCAATAAAAAAGCACTAAGACACATGGGAATATGGATTTATTGGGAACTGGACTACAGCCTATTAATGATACACTCTAGAGAACAATCTGGCTACATTTGTTAGTTCCCTAAAGATTTGAAAGAGGCCAAATTCAAAAGTAGTAGAATATTGTTGGTGTAGGAAATTTCAAGATAGAATAACATTCAGATAGTGCCATGCCTATTGCTTATTGCTTTTAGACAGTATTTCTGTGAGAGAACAAAAGGCTGAAGGAGCAGATTTTAAACTGTGCAGTTTTGTTGAGGAAAGGGACACTAGTACTATAACACCTGCAGACAAAACATCTACAACCTAAGAGAGATTAGATCCATTGAAAAGTAGCCTATGCACACTGCACTAGGGCAACAGGGAAAGTGCCTCAAGGCCAGACACATTAACCACTCCAAGATGTGAAAATATAAATGGATGTGAAAAACTGCCTGGAAAGAAAGCCGCAGAAGCACAGCACAAGGAAAGGCTGTCTAAGGAAGTGCTTTCCCAGAGGGAAGATGAGGGCACTGAGTGGAGCCAACCTAAGTGCCAGGCACATGTGCAGCAGGTCAGAGACATGGGGAGCTACACAGTTTATTGTTTTCCCTTCTGGTTTTGTTTTAATTCACTGTTATAGGACTGACTATAACAAAGATCTCTGTAAATATAACCAAAGGGTAAGAGCAGTTTCTCTTTTATTTAGGGATAAATTCTTGAAATTTTTGAAAACAAATGAGCAAGTGTGATTTAACAATTATATTTTTTCTAATAATTAAATTTTATATTTGAGTAAAATTAAAATATTTTTGGCCTTTTTAAAAAAATTGAAAATAGTTTGTTTTCATAGAGTATATTCTGATTATTCTTTGGTCTAGTCTTTCCTGGATATGCTCTGGGCCCCTCCCTTTTGCAATAGGAATTAGTACCCTGTGCCACTGAATACTGGATGCTTATAACTCCCTTTTTTTTTAATTTCACAGGCATACACAGCTAAGAGACTGGCATGAGTTTTAGCAGATACTTTAGACTTTAGACCTTGAACAGTGCTATTGGCTAAAGCTATGGTAGTTTTTAAGGTTATACGAATTCCATTTTGCAGTGTGAGATGGACAGAAATCTTTGTGGGGCAGAGCTACAATATTATGGTTTGAATCAGAAGTGTCTCCATATCCTTGTGTTTTGAATGTTCATTCCCCAGCCTGTGGCACTGCTTTGGACTCATGTGGAGTCTTTAGGAGGAAGGGTCCGTGTGCCAGAAGAAGGCCACTAGATATGGGCTTTCGAGGATTGGAAACAACCCTGGTGTTTTTCGAGGATTGGAAACAACCACAGTCTCTGCTTCCTGGTCTGCCAAGGCACAACCAGCTTACCCCTGCCATCCTCTATCCTTACAGACAGAAATCCCAGTGACTCTATGAACCAAAGGTGTTCTGTTACTTCTTTGATAACAGTGGCATACAAGTAGATACTGTACCACCGCAGTCACTTTCTCCTTCATTCTAGGTTTATGGCTGACTTGGATAATTTCTTCCCATAATCTGCCACAGCATAGCTGCCCTAGCTAAAATGTTTCACAAAACTTTGTGAGGTTATCTACAACTTTACCAAAATTATTTGAATCCCAAGAACCCATTGATGTGGGATTTCCCTCTGTATGTTGTGAATACCATTGGTTAATAAAAAAAAAAAAAAACAAAAAACTACTTTGGGCCTATTGCAGTGCAGACCAGGGCAAGACAAGAATTCCAAGCAGATAGAGGAGGAGAGAGTAGGCAGAGCCAGAGAGACACCATGTAGCCACTGCAAGAGACAGACAATGGATGGAATCTTACTAGTAGGCCAAAACTACATGGCAATACACAGATTAATAGAAATGGGTTAATTTAAGATGTAAGAGCAAGCTAGAAATATGCTTAAGCTATTGGCCAAGCAGTATTGCAAATAATATAGTTTCTGTGTAATGATTTTGGGTCTGGGAGGCTGGGAAAAAAACAAGCAGCCTTCGCCAACAACCCATAGTCAGTGTTCAGAGTATGTAACTGTCTCACTCCTCCCCATTGACCTCCATTGCTACCAGATTTCTGTGTCTACCAAATCCCCCATGAATGTCTTTTAACAAGTAATAAAAAATTACACCATCAGAGTAGAACTAATGCTTATGTGAGGGAAGGACCCATCTCAAAAACTGCACAGAAATCCTGCAATTTAAGAAAATTGGGGTGGGGGGAGAACAGAATGTCAGTCTACCCACATTTATATTCTAGAACCCTCTGGAAGAATCTGGGTCACAAGTAAGTGAACTGTCCAAGACCACATACCACCATACCCACTTAAATGAAGCAAGAGGAAGCTGATTCACTTTCCTGGTGATGTGATGCACAGAATTGCCTCACCTTCCCAGCAATGGCATTTGTTGTTGTTTTCCCCTAACTTGCTCATTTAATAAAAACATTTCCTGTTAGTTTGACTGCTCCAATTTTAAAACTGCAAGTGTTGTGTTAATGATGGTTGCTGCTACTTATATTGTGCTTTTTTTTGATGAAACTCTAGATTATTGGGGACTAAAGTATTAATAGATAAAATTCATCCACTTCTTACTTTATTATGACTTTAAAAATGATAGTGTTTTAATCTGTTGTTATTAAGTAAGCTTCATTTAGAAATAAATTGCTAAAAGACAAGCACAGAAATGCAGATAATGCATGATCATATTTACATATAGATTCTAAAAACACTTAACTGGAAGTAGAAGGCTGGGGGGGTAAGAAGAAGGAAAGCTGTTGACCAACAGGCACAGAGTTTCATACAGAATGCAGAACAGATCAGATGCTTCATAGAATTGTGACTATGGTCAGCAATAATGTATTTCAAAATAAGTAAGAGTCAATGTCAAATGGCTCACTGTAAGAAATGATAGGGAAGTGAGTTATTTTATTAACTGATTTAATCATTCTACATTGTATATATACATGAAAAGTCTTTATTACACTCCATAAATGTACATACTTATGAAATGCCAATAAAATAATAGAAAATAAGTCAGTTGTTGAATATTTTGCAAGTTTAATGAAATTATAAACCATGTTGGTAATTTTAGAAATTATACCTAATACATAACCTTAAACTTTTATTCCACTCTTACTGCCTGGAATCATGAGTTGTACAAATACACTTGAATAAATGTCACAGTCTTTGGGTTCTATTACTACTCTTTCAGTACACAAGGTCTTTTTGACTTCATGGCAGTCCAGAGAAAGCATGTGACATGTCTAGCACGACATCTGACATTTCCTACAGGCAGCATTTAGCAGTTATTAAAACAGAAGCTTTAAATCACACTCAACGAATCACTGTCATGTGAGTTACAAAGCCACAGTACTCTCTGTTTGTCATAAAGATCTGTGAACAGCTTAAACATCAAGTTAGACCATTTAAGATGCTGAATTCCAAAACCTCTGCTCACAAACGAAATGTGGATTGGAAGCAGTAATTCTCCACATGCATGCTGAGAACAGAAGTGGACATTATCAGCGTCCTGCTCTATCTCCACTTTATTCACTTGAGAGGGGGGGTCTTTCAACCTAGGGCTAGGCAGGTAACCAGTAAATACCCGCAATCCCACTATATCTGCCCTCCAAAGCACTGAGGTGACAGGCACCTTTATTTATGTGAATGCTAGTGATTTGAGCTCGGGGCTCCATGTTTATGCTGAGCAATATCCCCAGCCCAGAAACTAACAGTTCTTTATAACAGAAACTCAGCAGAACAATTTGCTTGAGGTTTTAGCAAGGACTCCATTCTGACAAATACCATAGCCACCTGCAGCCACAATGAGAAACAATTAATAAAGAGGATATGTTAAATGAAATGTGAGTTGACGGGATATTTTGATTGCTATAATCTCAGCAGAGCTTCTGTATGTCAGTATAACTATACCTTAATGAAAACACTAACAGCTGTACAATTACATTTTAGTTAGCATAATTCAAATAGTTGCAACAATATCTGAAGGAAATTTCATTGCTACTGACGAGAGTCTCAACCACATTCTCTTGATACTGAGTCTCTCACTGAACCTCAAGTTAGGCTGCCAGCCAGCAAACCCATCAATTCTCCTTTTTCTGACCGAGAGAGTACAGGGTTATTTAGGGTCCAGCCTCAACAGGGTTCATACGTTCCAGGGTAGGGTTGTGTAAATTAGAAAAATTAGGTAGGAGTAACAGAGAAACAAAAAACATACAGAGACATAGAATAGAACCGGTAGGGCAATCCAGTGAAGACTAAATACACCCATGTTTATTTTCCATGTGCTTATATACCTCAATCATAAAGGGAGGCGGGGGGAAGGCAAAAGACTACAGAGTGAGTTCCAGGACAGCCAGAGCAGTTACACAGAGAAATCCTGTCTCAAAACACCAAAGAAAGAAAGAAAGAAAGAAAAATAAGATATTATAATAAAGATAATTTAATCTGCGAGTTCAAGTGTGTCAATGGTATTTTTGAAATAAAGGTTAAATATTAAAAATTAAAAGGCTATTTAAGAACTGGGGTTGTAGTTTACTGCTAGAGCACTTTCCTAATGTGTGCAAGGCCCTATATAATCTCTAGCACTGAAGAGGAAAGGGAGAATAAGTTATTTAATAAAGAACTAGAAAAGCAATCTTCAAGATTGCCTTAGTTTTCTACCACTGTTACTAAAAAAGAATCTTACTTTCATCAAATACCCACCATTGAACAGAAAGCAGCTCATGTATTCTCTTACATGTTTGTAGATGTATGTACACCTTAATATATAAGTGAATTAATCAAAAGTTATGCAGGGTAACCAACAGCCTAGCTCATTCATATTTTTTTTAAAACTACGTGCTAGGAATCAAACCCTGAGCATTGCACATGCCAGAAAACTATCCTACCACTGAACTGCAGCCCCAAAATAATCATAATTATTTATTTTACCATTGCAGAACATTTAAAAGCAACACTTGCAAGCCATAAGATTTCATAATCCAGCTTTTGAGAACAAGTTACATAACACTTTGTCAGACGTGTAGAGAGAACAGTTGTAAAGGACATTGTGTTGCTTACACATGACACACAAATTTGAATTAGGTATAACTAAATACTGTTAGTTGATGCAAAAATTTTAAGATCTAAAAGACTTATTAAAAGACAAGTAATAGGAACAGATAATCCAAAATCTGTGGTAATGGTTTTCTCTAGTTCAAAGGAATACAGTCTGAAAGGGTCACGGGAGATTTAAAAAGCTGCCTTAACATTCTAGTTCTTAACTAGAATCACACATGATAGCCCAGGCTGGCCACTAACTCATTGAAATCCTGCTACCTCAGCCTCGCAAATGCAGGGATTGCAGGTATGAGGCACCACTACGTCTTGATTTCTTAACTTGTTTTCATTTTATTATCCATTTATGTATAATAATAATAATAATAGTAATGATAGGTACTTGCTCATTGTCCTGGGTTCCTAGTGCAGAGCCATTTAAATCCTTGGCATTTTCTGATAGGAATCCTTTCATAATTCACTATTTCAATCATCTCTGAATTTATACTAGGGAGGTGACACGTGAGAGATGGACTGTAGAAGAATCTTTGGTAGCTCTAGGCTATAGACTAGTCAGTAGAATAATTAACTAAGGATCTGGAGTTGGATTATTCAACCCGTCCTGCCTCTCTAAGAGTAGGAGAGGGCCTTGAGACAGTTGAACGTAGATACTTAGTAAAAGTTCATGCAAAGCCTTTCAAGCAGTCATAGTCAAGAACCTTCCAGTGTGGAGACACAGATGTATTGGAAGAGAAGCACACACAAAGAGGGCATGAAAGTTTTGTACCCAGGCTTCTATAGTTTGTCCTGTGTCTTTTCCATTTGGTGTCCCCAAAGTTACATCCTTTACACTAAAACTGTTATTTTACATATACCACTTCCTCGAATTTTATCATTATATTACATCAGCAAACCTTCCATGGGGAGGATAAGAGTAGCCCTCAAACTTAGAATCAGGAAAACCTTCAAAAAACAAAGCAAAAAGCCAACAATACCTCATATTCTCTGCTGATGAGTGTGTAGAAGGAACTACAATCTGCTAAGGGAAACTTCACTGATTTTTTGAAAAGGTTCTTTATGCCTATATTGTGTGACGGTGTTTGATTGTGTGCACCTGTGCAGGTACCTTCTGGAGGTCAGAAGAGGATATCAGATGCCCAAGAGCTGGAGCTATATGGGTGATTATGGGCTGCTGGATGATTGTGAGCCAACTCACATGAGTGCTAGGGGCCCGACTCCAGTCCTCTGCAAGAGAAGCAAGTGCTCTCAACTGTGGAACCATCTCTCCAGGTAACTATTAGTCTACAAAGAAACAAGTTTCATTATGACATTTTCATGTCAGTACTCTTTGCTCTCTGTGAAGGACAAGTGTCAATATTATCACATTTACAAGTACATCTCTTTTTTGATCCAGCAGTTCTAAGAGTTGGCAGCTATACTTGCAAATTTAAGAAATGATGAATTCAACAAAGTGCTGTTTCTAATAGCCACAGACTAGAAACTATATAAGTGCCCATATATAGGGCTTTCATTGTATCGACTCATAGGGAGTTCTAGTCCATGAGACCATTTGAACAAGAAAATAATCAAAAAGAGCATATATTCTCTTTTGCTTGTATCTACAGGAAGAATGGAAAAATAAATAAAATATTAATTAAAAAATGGTTACCTGTAGAAAACTAGCAGGAATAGTATTGGATGGTGTGGTAGTTTGAATGAGAATGCCCTCATAGATGCATGCTTGACTACTTGATCCTCAGTTGGTGAAACTGTTTGGGAAGGATTAGGGGTGTGGCCTTGTGGGAGGAGGTGTGTCACCCAAGATGGTTTTTGAAGTTTCAAAAGTCCATGCCATTCTGAGTTAGCTCTCTCTCTCTCTCTCTCTCTCTCTCTCTCTCTCTCTCTCTCTCTCTCTCTGGCTAGTGCTTGTGGATCAGATGTAAACTCTCAGCTACTCCTCCATGACAGCCTGCTGCCATGTTCCCCACCATGATGGTCATGGATGTATCTTCTGTAAGCAAGTCCTCAAATAAACTCTTATATGTTGCCTTGGTCACAGTATTTTGCAAAGGCAATTTTTATAAAAGCAACTAAGGCAAAAGTGGATTAGAGGAGGTTGAGCCTTCTTGGTGATTTTTTTTTTACATAGTTTGAGGTACGTAAAATATATATTTGCTAGTCAAGAAATGCTTTTAAAATCAAAGAGTATTTTGTCTTTTAATTGACACATAATGGGTATGTATTTGCAGAGTCCACGCAATATCTCAACATGTGTACACAATGTGCGATGCCGAATAGATTGGTGTTACCTGGTGTCCCCTCGCAGTAAACACTCATTATTTCTTTGTGTTGGTAATGTTTGAAGTCTTCTCTATGAGATATTGCAAAATATGCAAACATTGTCAACCATAGCAACCTAACATACTTTAGAACATTGGAAGCTTTTAAAATCTCTGCAGTGAACAGCTCAAATTAAGAAATAAGCAGCTCAAGAAAAAGAAACGCTGTGAAGGTCATATGAAGTTTGAGCTGAGATTCAAACTTCTGTGCCCAACTTTTTTCCATTTTTAAAAGTGTGTGAAAAAGTGTGTGTGTGTGTGTGCCTGGAGGCCAGAAGGGAGTGAGTGTTGTGGATTCCTTAGAATTGGAGTTACAGGTTATTGTGAGCTATCAGATGGTTATGCTAGCACCCAACTCAACTCTTCTGCAAGATCAGTACGTGCTCTCCAGCCCCTCTACCTTTTTTAAATTAATGTTTTATATACCAATTCCAGTTCCCCCCTCCCTTCTCTCCTCCTGCGCCCTCCACCTTCCCTCCACCCCACTCCCCTTCCGCTCAAAAGTGAGGATAAGGCCTCCCCTGGGGAAGTCAGCTAAGTCTGTCCCATCATCTCATTGAGGGAGAACCAACCCCACTCCTCACCCCACCTTTCACCCTGCCTAGGCTGAGCAAGACATCTCTCCATAGAGAATGGGCTCCACAAAGTAAATTCATGCATTAGAGTTAGACCCTGGTCCCACTGCCAGTACTTTTAAACTGTAGTAAATGCATTCATACAAGTCAACCAGAAGATGATATGGGTTGTGACAGAGACGCATTCATTTGTACTGACTTGTTCGTGATTAAGAAATGTGTTTTATTAAAATCATTACAGGGAAAAATACGTATGTATGTCTAGTGAATGAATTTATGCTTTATTTTAAAAATCAATGGTCGGCTTAACCTAAAGGAGCACACAGGGCTACTGTGGTTATTAAAAACACTACAGCACTCTGGAAAAGTTAACAAGACAAACCGGATTTCAATATCAAAAATCTCGGCAATACTTGCACAAGGACTGAGGGTTACTCTGGGATTTGTCACCCAGAAGCAGAGCAGGATCCAGCCAGCGCCACCATCAGCCCGAAAAGCCTCCTTCACGGGCAGCAGCGTCTCTGCCGCAGCGAGCTACCGCCTCATATTCTAGTTCCCCAGTCTCCTCAAACTCGGATCTTAAACGCTCCATTACCGCCAGGGTCTTCAAAAAGCTCTCGCGAGAGGAGGAGATTTCGCGATATCATTGCCTGAGCCTCCGGATCCACAGAGAACCAGATCCTGCCCCACTCTCTGAGTCGCCGATGCGCCGAGCGACAGTCCCGCGGTTCACCCCAAAGGTGGCATTTCGGGGTGAGGCAGGTTAACTGTGAGGTCTTCAGCCGTGGGTGTGAAGGAAGAAGAAAGGCAGCTTATAATGAGGTTGGACCAGAAAGAGTGACTTTGCGGATTTACTCAGGGATCACTAAGTTCTGCTGCGAGAGTGAGGCAGCAGTAGGCATCCTAGGGGACATACACACAGATCGGCTCCTTTAATGAGGCTGAAGTTCTTTGCAGCCCTACCTGGGTCCCTGGAGGCAACCAGTCAGGAGTCTCTTGAGAAGAGGGTTGCATTCTAATACACTTACAGCTGGTGCCTGGAAGTTACTGTCTTTAGGGTTTCGTGTACAAGGGCAGTATAGGAAGATGGAGGGGAACGCAAGTGATGGAGTTTTAAGTTAGTGGTTATATGAGAGATTTGCATTGCCTTTAGGAAGCCACCAAGTCTTAGGAATGCTTTAAAACATTTTAAGACCAGTTTAGAAAACAGACAGAAACAAAGCTGTATGTACTCACCCAACGGGAGAAACGAATGTTATATAAACAACTGACATCCGTTGTCATTTCCACCCCATGCCCTTACTTTGCACATGAACCTCTTATAGTAATTACTTTTCACACACCTTTATGCTTTAATTCTTAAGTTACGTATCCTGTGTGGATTTTTTAGACGTAATTTTAGATCAGGAATTTTTATTCTCTTTACAACTATTTTGTTCACATAGCATTATTTTAAAGATTTGTCACTTTGTAGTTCACACTAACAGCTGAGCATATGTTCATTGACATAACAGTATCAATTTTGTTTAGTGTCTGCAGTGCCCAACACTCTTAAGTACTTATTGTTGAAATCTATAGCAGTTGAGCTAGGTTGTAAACATGAAAAGGATTTCAAATTGTCAAGAAAGCAAAACAAAAGTCAGGGTTGTGGTGCACACCTGGTGGAATCCAAGTCACTCAGTAGGTTGAGGCAGAAGGCTCATTATGAAACATGTCTGGAAGAAGACAAGAAAAGTATTGCACGAGAAACAATATACTGGTCAGAACAAGACTGGCAATAGCATTAATGTATAGTGCTTCTTTCCTATCTTGTCTTTGGTCTTATACAGTTCAAGCATGCATTCAAGAAAGTTCTGTGAAAATATATCACCAGCTCCAACATGATAATTGATCTGACCATGGAAAACCTCACCGTATTTTCACTAGACTGTAACAAACATTCTTTTTTTTTTCACCACTATACTAACAAGGAAACAAACATTCTTAAAACTGTCATCAAAAGACATCAGCAATGGAAATCAAGGATGTACTCTAGCCACTTCAAGAAGTTCCGAAGCAAGTCTGCAATGTCTAGCAGATTGGTCAATCTCTCATCATCAGACACTCAAGTATCAGTGTTTGTATCAGTGTTTACCACAGTATGTCTTTGACCCATTCTCGAGTCCTTAAATCTGTTGTTGGCTATATGATGAACTTTTAAAAAACAAAATAAAACACCAAGTACCAGAAAGTTTTGCATAAATTCTCTGCCTGAATTTTGTATATGCCCAGGATTATTGGGGTCAATTTTAATACAGTAGAAAAGAATGAGAGATGATGACTATATCAGCAAAGAAATTGTTTTCAATGACTTTCCCGTGGATGTTTTTCAGTGTTCATGATAGCAAGAGTAATGTTGTGCAGTCTGATTTTCTGTCACCATGACTTGCACGTAGTGGTGAAGTCTGGGCTACCCGATAGATTCAGTTGCAAATCTTAAGTGCATTTTTGGAACTGTTATTTAGGCTGTTTTGTTTGTTTTTATTCGTGACAACTATGACATTTCAATTAAAGTGGAAAATTACTTTTAAAATGTGCCATTTCTTTATTAAAATAAAGAAGGAATACATACATGTGCTTAAGTTCAACTTTTGGATCTGGGAGTGTGAATGCTGGCAATAATAGGGAAAAATACTCATTCTAATTTTCTATCTTCAACTTCAGTTGGGTCACATTTCAGAAAGAAAAAGTGAGCATAAAACATTGCAATGAAGATTACTTAAAATAGGTCTTTATCAAATGTTCAGAACCCTTTGAAAATGAAAGACCTCCTTGTATTGTTTGTAATAAAATTCTTGCAAATGAAAGCTTAAAAACTTCCAGACTAGAAGGCACCCACAAACTTAGAATGCTGAACTTCATGGTAAGCCTCTCAAATATTTCCAAAGAAAGAAAAAGGACAGAAAAACTGTCAACACAGTTGTCCTCCCTCTGATAGTGAGAAGGCCTTGCTGTCAACATACTGGCTGTGTATCTCGTATAGATGCTAGAGGAATTCTCCCAGCATGCTTGGGTCTGGTGTGTACAATTTCTGGTGATGAGTCAGGAGATAAGTAGAAAGTCTTCTTAGTGATAACACAACAGCTCTTCAAATTTGTACTGTCGCAGAACATTTAGTGCTTATGATTTTGTTACAATCCAGGATAGATCCACTGGGAAGCTTTTGTATCCAGAGAAATTCCACAGGTACTCATGGAAGCATTGCAAGTGCAGCAAAAACGGTTTACTGAATAGCCAATTTCCTGAAACATTTGGTTCAGAAATTGGAATTACTCAGACTCTAGCACATCAGAGCTTGTTGGTTTTCCCAAGGGAAAATACTAAACAGAACTTATGAATGCAGGAATGAGATTCACATTTTTATCATACACACATACAAAAATCTCATTTAGTGTGGTAGTTTGAAAGGAAATGGCCTCCAAAAAATGTGGCACTATTAGGGGGTGTGGCCTTGATGGAGGAAGTGTGTTGCTGTGGGGGCAGGTTTTGAGGTCTCATTTTCTCAAGCTCCCCTCAGTGTGATAGTCAACTTCCTGTTGCCTGCAAGATGTAGCACTCTCATCTCAAGCACCACATCTGCCTGCATGCAGCCATGTTGCCCACCAGGATGAATGGACTGAACCTCTGAAACTACAAGCAAGCCACCCCAATTACATGTTTTACTTTATAAGAGTTGCCATGGTCACGGTGTGTCTTCACAACAATAAAAACCCTAACCAAGACAGGAAATAGTTTTAAAAAATGATGCTTGTGTAACAAGGTTGACATATTATACTGCCATTTTAGGCATTTCTTAATGAACTGGGATAAAAACTGCAGAATTGTTACTGCAACAAGCAATGGCTAGATGTGAATCATAGTGTGTTTCCATATATATATGTATACATATATATATATATAATATTGAAGAGAATATTGAAAACACTTTGAAAGAAGTGAAGTAAAAAATATGCTATATCTCTCTTCTCTGGCTCAAACATTTAAGCATTCTTTCCAGAAGAGAAATTTCAGTGCTTAGGGTTAAGAAACCAGTTGCATAAAAGACCCATTTGCTTTTGAAAACCAGAAATCAAGACTTGAACTAAGCCTGAAGAAAACAGTGACTTACAACTTCTTCATAGTCTCCGGAGAATGATTACTAGACCTTGAGTCTGTGGGCACTGTGCATTAGCACAGACGAGGACTTTCCTTTGCCAAGTAGGTAGAGGTTCCTGTTGTTTCTACCATTCATAACAACTAGCCTGTGTGAAGTGGAGTTTTCGGTCTTAACCCAGTTAATATTAAAGGAGAAAAATAGAATGAATGATACAGCAAACACATGAGTAATAAGTTTCCTGTGGTCTAGATTGGAACAAGTTTGTGAGCAGATACATTCATCATGTTACCTAAGATCTTACCCACCTTTTGTATCATTTCATAATGTTAAATGTTATTTTGTTACTATTTTTGTTATACTGATATTGATAAAGTGTGATAGCTTTTCTTGTTTAATTTTTGCCAAATTTTAATATTAGTAAAATCAACTGATTTTGTCTTGATTGAACAACAATCAACAACAAAAACGAATAAAGTTAAAGGACAGAAGCTTTTCTGGAGACATTTGGGATACAAAAGTAACTGGGTGTTCAATATATCTTTGACACAGAACAAATGAACCAGTGCTTCCTAATGTCTGTGCTTTACAGTCATATTTACAAAGTAAATGTGTGCAAATTCTAGACTTCTTTTTAAAATATGACCCCAGCCTCAGTGTAGCTCTAGCATGCCCAAGGCCCTGGATTTGGTCTACATTACCAGAACAAGCAAACAGAATAACTATCTGATTTTATCCAATAACCACTATAAGAATCTGAAATGGCAATGCCTACTGTTGTAGCCTCATGATGTTGTTGATTAAGCAAATTGTATTACATAGAATGTCTTCCTCAAGTGAATTCTAATATCCCACTTCTCCCACACCTAGCTTTATTGCCATGTTGGATTTAGCATACCTTATATTCTATTGAAAGTAAGGATAACGCACACACCTGTTGCTGCTTTAAATATGGTGTTAGAAAACAGCTATCTGTGAATGGCTGGCATTCATGGACAGTTCAGGTCCTCTGAATTGAGGTATTTTCATTCATGTTAAGAATGTTCCTATAAGGAGATGAATAGGAGTAATGAATAGGAGATGTCTTCCCTAGAGACATTCCTGGAAAATAAAGGTCTGGTGAGATCACTCAATGGATAAAGCATTACTGTGTAATTATGATCTCCAGTACTCTGGTAAAATCCAGGTGTGCCGATGTGTCTGTAACCCCAGTTCTGGGGGCACGTGGGATGGATGGGATGGATGTGAACTGCCTAAATTACAAATGGATACAGCTCTGACCATACTGTATTCTGGGCCAAGGTTTTCTGTGCACTTGTAAAACTAAAGAACAAGACCTGTGCTCCGGAATAAACGAGGCAGGTGTCAGGTGATGTCCATGGACTCTGTCCCTCACAAAGGAAGAAAATGGAAGGCAAGCCAGTCACCAGACAGTCATGTCCAAAGTCTACCTAGACAAACTCCGTCAGGCTCAAAGTCTAGGAATAGCCTGTTATTCTTGTCTATGGCCTCTATACCTATGGCTTCATTCAAAGCCATCAGATTTTATGAAGGGTAACATGTATCTGTCCTGGAATGAACTTAATAGTCTGTTTCCTGCTTGTAGAGTTTTGATAGCACAACTGCCTTCCTCCCTGCTTGCCCCCCCTTTCAGGTCTATTTTTAAAACCGTTTCTTTCTCCCCGTTTCTTCAGTCCTACTTAGTGTTTCTCAGCCTAACAGTGGCAAACACTTTGTGGGGCACAATGATTCACTCCGCTGCAAGGAGAGCTGCTTCCATAGATCTTCCCGAAACAACCCTGCACTGTCTTTGTTTGCTGAGATGTGGGAGGGATCCATGAATCATACCACTCTTCAAAACATCCACTGTTATGACTACATTTTTAGAAACTTTTTATTGATTCTTTGCAAATTTCATGTCATATACCCCAACCCTACTCATCTCCCTATCCCTCCATATCTACCCTGTGCCCTTGCAAACCCCCCCCAAGAAAAAAATAAAAATGATGAAAAATTAAAATTAAAGTTAGAAAAATGGAAGGAAGAAAAGCAATATGTCACCATGGAAGTTGTGGTGCACCATGGTGTCAATAACCATGGAAGTTGTGGTGCGCCATGGTGTCAATATCTCACCATGGAAGTTGTGGTGTGTCATGGTGTCAATATCTCACCATGGAAGTTGTGGTGTGCCGTGGTGTCAATATCTCACCATGGAAGTTGTGGTGTGCCGTGGTGTCAATATCTCACCATGGAAGTTGTGGTGTGCCGTGGTGTCAATATCTCACCATGGAAGTTGTGGTGTGCCGTGGTGTCAATATCTCACCATGGAAGTTGTGGTGTGCCGTGG